>OU696697.1:86659340-87016840 GCA_916050605.2 Platycheirus albimanus | reverse complement strand
TATTTTATTTGTTACTATTTCCTAAATTAACAACAACATGGAGACAAAAACCCAAATCCAAATTTGTAGATTGAAAGTTTTAAGGAAACCAGAGTTTTTAGTTTTTTGGCTAAAATTAAATAAAGTTAGGTAATTTAAATAATAACATAAAATAAACCCCAAAATTGAACCAGGTATAGTTGATGGTACCTTTTTCTTGCAAACTAGATTTTGAAAGCAAGTTAATTGAAAAAAAAAAAACTAGATTCTCTATTCGTATGATGGCGTAGGGTAAATTCCTTAAGATTTAAATTTTATCTTGTAAATACATTGTAACTACCTACACGTGTAGCTCAATGACTTTTTTCTACACCAAACACTTCGCAGAAGGTCCCAACATTGTTTACTTTAAGTTTCATAAGTTAAAGCTGAAAAAAGAAGCAAACTTATGTTTACAATATTCTAATTGGCGCCGAACTCAATTAAAAAATTATTTCAAAACAAATATTGACTTCAACTGGCAAATAAGCCTGTTTCATCTTATATCAAGATACAATAAAAATACTTTTGTATTATGCAATTATTAACACAGACTGCGATAATTATACGAACTTTAATTTCAATAACACAAATATTTGTTTAATTTTGTAGCTGAGTCCAAGGATATGGATATGCATGGCTGTTCGATAGTTAAGGGGCTTCAGAGATAGCTGACATTCAAGCATTTATTTAAAAAAAAATTCGAGATATCTACCAGAGCGCTGAAGTTTCTTTGATATTTATAAACAGACCCGCAGACGAACATACAGAATTTTTCTAACCACGGAAACACAGACAATATTTACAACACAGCAGTCACAGGTCTTTTTGAAAACCCACAATCGACCGATGTCCTTAAAGTAAACTTAACACAATTATATACGGTAGAGTCACGGAAAATTGAAAAACTCGGATCTGTGCCACCGTTAGAAGCCGAAGCAGTCATTTGAACGATATCAAAATCCATAAATGGCCTTTCAAATTAAAAAAAAAAAAAAATTGTTAATAACTCACACACAGCTTGCTCGTCTTATTCCATTTAGACATATCTAAAACCGCCCTTAAAAAAACCATTTGAATACATTAAACAATACTTTCTTTGTTCAAAATGTTATTTAAATTGATTGATGATGTAGTTTTGTAGAAATTCAGATTTGAAAAAGGTAAACCGAAAAATTCAATGTAACCAGAAAATAGATTGTTCTAACAAAACAGCACCCAGAAAGTTTTATCAAAACCTTGGGAGCAGTTTTCGAAAAAAAATTAAAGTTCTCCAACGCGGTTGTGTCGCAGATACTTCCCCTTATTAAATAAATAAATACTTGGCACAACAGGTCCAAGCGGGGCCTGGGCCTGTGACTTACACTCTCAACGATTCCCGTGTGTACGTTAATATTCTTCAGGAATGGAAGGGACCTACAATTAACCGCCGAACCCGAACGGCACTTTCCATGACATGATTTACTCTAGGAAGACTTGTCACCTTCTCGCAAGGTACAGTACCCTTGAAAATAACTAAGGTAGAGTCAGGGATCGAACCCAGAACCTTCGGCGTGGCATAGTTCGATACACTTACCACTACTTTACGGTACAGGTTCTCTTATTAGTAGTTAGAGTAAAAATTAAAAATACCTTCCACCAAGTTTGAAGAAAATCGGTTCACCCGTTTGAATTATTTGGACGTGTCGTATAGAATAGAAATTGGCGGCCCATTTGTTTTTATACCCTATTCCATAGAATGGGTACATAGTACTTGGTGTGGAGCTTGTAACATAGAGAAATAATACCGTTGGGTATAGGAAAATATATATATTCTAAGTTCTGACTCAGAATCAAAAGCCTAGTCGATTTAGCTTTGTCCGTCCGTCAGTATGTATACTCTCTAGAGGTCGCAATTTTTGAGCTAGAAATCTCAAATTTGGTATATGGTTCAAGAGTAAGATTAAGTTCTTGAACCGGTAAAATTCGCCCACAAACAAGCCCACAATCGCCATTTTCGTTGAACAACCTCAATTTGGTAAAATTAAATTATGTTTTTTTTACAGTTACGATAAAAGCATAAAGCTAAAATTTTGCACACGTAAGCTTTAGGTAAACCTTCTTCCAATCAAATACAAATATTTTAGTTTGGGCGTGGCCGACGCCCATTTCTCATACAAAACAATCAATATTGTTTTTATAAAATAAGAATTTGTTATATTAAAGCGAAAAACATAAAATTTTGTGGATATTACTTGCACATAAACATCTTGTGTAAGAAATCAAAAAGTTTGATTTTGGAAGTGTCTGACGCCCACTTTTCACTAGAAACTGTAAGAAAATTATTTTTGCAAAAAAACTTTATTTATAATGAATCCGCCAGCCAAAATTTTGCGTCTCTTAGTAGAAACTAAAAAGTTTGTAATTGAAAAGAAATTTTTGAATTTTGGTTTTGTCTTGTTTTGTTCAAATCGATCTGCAAACTTAGAATTGAATGTCAATTATGAGCTCATTGTGATTACCCAGGCAATAAAAAGTCTCAGCTTTAGGCGTGGCACTCGCTTTTTTTTATTGTGCCAGCAGTTATTGTACATCGGCTAAGCAAAATTTATTTTATTGAATTTTTTCCTGCCAGCTAAAGAAGAATTTTGTTTCTGGAACTGGAACATCGGCTGGCTGCGGGAGGCGAACGCATATGCATATACATATACAAAAATATTTGGAATAGGGTATTCAACAGTTCGCTACAAACGTACTGTAGCTCTCGCTTATGATTACACATACATATTTTAAATATTTTTTAGAAGTAATACTGAACTTTAATTTTTTTTGATATGCTCAAAACAGTTTTTTTTGTTTGCATTTTCATATGATTTTGTGAATCTATTGTTAAATTCATGTGTGTAAACCTCTCACCGTCATCACATAGTATTTCAAGAGAACCGTACGCCCTATTTCCTATTCGCTTAGAGTGGATCCTACTAATACACTTTTCAAATTTAATTCTGCCTTACTGCTTTAAGGTATCGTATATGTAATTATCCAATTCTAACTGCTTCAGTGAACATATTAGAATAGGGGCATTGTCTATGCCTTAACACTGCCGATACAATTCAATTTAAAATCAATTAATTAACCAAACATGTAAAACACAACAGCTATCTAAATTCTCATCGCATTACATTATTGTAAAAATCATTCAACCATATAATCATACCCTATGATATCAAATATCTTATGAAACTCATCAATTATAATTTACAAAATACTTTCTCATCCCGCATAAAATATATTATATAAATGGGTTTGGGTACCTATACCTACCCAAACACTAACACTATCTGTTAAATAAAAGAGGATGAAAATGAAGATGAGTGAAGAGAAGATCAAAATCTCACTTTTCGGTCATGTAGTAAGATACTTAAACATAATTTGTTGTTCATTTCCGTCTTCATAATTGGATTAAAGATACGGCGACAAATTCAGCTTAAGATATCACTTCCACCGTATACTTCAGTTTAGCAATATGGCCAAGGCCACCGCACAGAGAATGGAGGAAGGAATAGGAAGAAAGGATTTTTTCGATTCACTTGAAAATATGAAATATGAATCTTGTCTTGAAAAAGGAAGTATATAAACTATAGGTATAACACACAAGGCGAATGAAGACTAGAAAGAAAGAAAACCGACCGACCGACTTATCTCTGCCATTTGGCTCTAAAGTTTTTTTTTTTTTTATTTTCTTAAATGTCTCAGGGAAGGATTTGTCTCATTTTTCATCGCAGTGTCGGGGGTAAATTGTCACATTTTCTCATCCACCAGCAAAGAGACAGATTATTATTAAATGTGGGTCTTCTTCTTTTTTTTTTGTAAAGGGTTGGTGTCTCTAAGAGCCTTAAATCATTGCTTGGACCGAGTGTCCTTTATTATGAAATGGAGACAGAGAACTTGTGTGCGGTAGTGGTATTTTTTTTATGTGGCAAGATTGTATGAAGGCTTAATAAAACATCTGGGGGCATGGGAATTTCTCATAATAAAAAAAGAAACGCCAAAACACAAAATGAATGAAATGACGTAGTAGCAGCCATAAATTGTTTCCTTCCAAGTACCGCACACACTGAATTATAATTTTTTTTACTCCCCCAAGTCACCCATAAAAGTGGAAGTCAAGTTAAAAAAAAAACCTTAATGACTGATAATAAAAAAAGTAACAAACGAATTTTCAGAAAAAAAAATTAAAATAAAATATTTACAACATCGGAACTTGGATTGCTTCCGTTGTTGGCGTCGACATTGTGTTCTGGTTGTGCTGTGGCCTGTGGGTGGCTTGCAACGAATTGTAGAGTGGATTCATTAAGTGGGTTTGGTATTGTGAAGTGTATGGTATGTATATACTCTCGTTAAGTAATTATCAACCTCAGGTGGAACATATCAGTTGCCCAGGGCACAGACACAATGACTTCTGACAGTGCAAAAAGTATAAAAATAAAACTCACTCAAAATTAATTGAGTGCTGATAGAATTATTCCAAGCTGGATACATAAGTACTTTGTCTCCTCCTCGCAGCTCCTTCTGCCCACTTGAATCGGTCAATTATGCTGATGTCAACAACACCAATAATAATGATCAACTTACAGCTGCTGACTGACCCGAAGTCGCGACAGATGGAAGTTATGGTTGTATTGTAACCAACAGCATGCAGCAATAATTATGATTAATTCAATGAATAAAAGTATACTGAGATTCATAGCTTGGATGGTTGGTTGGACGGAGCGGAGCTAGAACAAGGTCGTTTTTTAAGTCGTTTATTGTGGTGCAATTAGAGGGAATTATTGTTGTTTGAATTTTTAATGAATTTAGTTCACAGAACAATAGGATTTGATTTAATAAAGAATTATATAATTTTTTTTTTGTAATGTTAACGAGTTTATAATGACTTTAAAAAAAGCTGTTGATAAAGTTGACATTATTTTAAAAATGGACGTTAGCAATGATTTTCGATTTTTACATTTTGTTGGGTTTATTGTGCCTCAAAATATTTTGGATATTCTCCGAAATGTTATCAAGGACTTGTTCCTTGTAAAGTATCAGTCCAGTTTCCCAAAGAATGAGAAAAAGACGACTTTTATTTCGAAGAATGTAGTTATAAAAGGTGTGTTTAGAGGTATAGAACTATAAAATGAATTAAAACACAGATAAATTGTATCAATTGCCATAAAATTGACTTATTTTATTTGAGAGATAAAAATTCTTTGGCATTTTTATTTGAATATGATTTCTGGCATGGGCACCGCGCCGGCCGGCCGCTGGCTGGCCCAGATGAAGTCCCATCTTGAGATCCAATTTTCGAATCAATCTTTGCAGCAATTGAGGTCGTATACCGGCAGCGAATATTGTTCTTCAAGTCGGCGATCCTATCTAGCTTATTAGTGTAGATTAAGCAACATCCAACCATAGAAAAAGTCTAGCGGTGATGAATCGCACGGTCTTAGAGGTCAACTCACAGGTCGAAAAGGCAAAGTTATGAGCTCACCAAACGTTTCTTCGCAAATCAATAATTGTAACACCCGCTTTGTGACATGTTGCGGCGCCGTCTTGTAAGCACCACAGCTCCCCCACCATCATGTGTCAAAAACGGTCTGCATACCATTCTCCATTCCTTCTAAAATACTTTATTCAAATCTTTCATTAAATATTACCAATTTGTGAATACCTCCTTTCGTATAAATTCAATTAATTAATCAAACAATTAATTTTTCAAATTTCGAAAGACCATATTTAAAAACTAATACACGAACACTACTTGATCAGTTACAGGCTTTTAATTTCGGACCAACCCAGATTTCGTACAGAAGGACATTGTAGAACTTAATTTTTACCTATAGTTGCTTGTTGTGGACGATATTCGCCAAGACATGGACGCTTAAGGCTTTACATGATTTGAGAGCATAACGTGTTGCTATTGGAAATAATAAATCAACATTTCTTAAAGTATACGCAAGAGTTCCCCAAAGTTCAATTCTAGGGCCTTTACTATTTTCACTCTATTTGTAAGAACTCCCCCAACAATTTTGCCATGTGTTGAACACAAACTGCTGGCTTATTTCAGTCCAGATTCTACTGTATTGTAATTGGAATGTAACATCTTTTGTTCATGCCACGCTTTAATGGAATTCAATACACTTAGAAGAACCAAAATCAAAAATCTTCTTTTTAATCACTTGGCCAGCGAAATAAATCAATATTTAAAGTATTCATTTGGTTTATATAAATCACTAGCTGACCCGGCGAACTTCGTTTCACCCAAATTCATTCAACTATTAAAAATAATAATTCCGAGCATTTGTATGTATACATTGTACAAATACAACTTCTTCAATTCAATTTGATTCAATTCAAATTCTTTATTAAAAAATTCCATTAAATACAAAAGAAATATCTGAATTATAGCATCAGATAGGTTTGGTGAACAAAATATACTGAAATTTTTAATTTGCAAAAAATAAACGTAAAAGTTTGAAGAAAAACGATTGTTGAAGTTTTTTTTTTATTAATTTAAGCCCTATATACATTGCAAACCTGGGACATTTATGACAAAACTGGGGTTTTTGTTTCTGGCTACTGGCTTATAAATTGTTGGAAGAAAAATTAGGCATAAACGTCTATTTTCAAACCATCATATCATAAGGTTGTAAAAGGCTTGATCGTTTTCAATCAAACTTTGTTTGGCTTAGGTTTTCAAGTCTTCTTTAAGATAGCATTATTAAAATGACGACCCATTTTTCTAAGGAGCTTCGACCCAGGGCGCACACTAATGAGACTTGAACCAATTGAAAGCGAATGTTAAACCCAATCTATGCACATATGTATTAGCAAAATGTTTTCGAATTTCGTTTTGGATTTTTTTTCTACCGTATGTCCTTTCTTGAACCAATATGAATCCTTCGATCCCAGAATCGTGAAAATTGACCAATTTGTTCCCATTCTCGGCTCTTATACAACCTACATAGATTTAATTACATGCAATAGGTACGCTAGTTACTCTAATATTCATATTTAATGCAAAAACTCTTGAAATTATTTTGAATGGAAACTATTCTTTAATTAATAATAAATTATTATATAGATATGAAGGTGTTGCAAATGATTGCTCTTATAGTTGAAAAAATCTCAGAAACAAGATTGCATACCTATATATTTCTTTCAGTGTATCTAATGCCCTCATCAATTTAAATTACTCATAAAAAAAACTTACAATCGCTGGTAAATAATCTTCTGATAATAACACTTTATGCAACACATTCCAACTCAACCGCAAAATAATGGCCTATCGACTTATTGTTCGTCCATATTTAACAATTTCATTTAAATCGGTTGGGATGACGACACACAACGGGCGTACATATTTGTTTGTATTTTTTTTCTCATTGAACTGTATCACCCTTCTTTCTAAGCAACTTCCTCCTCGTGCAGCCATTTAAAATTTAAATAAACACACTCATCTGCATCTCGCTTATTTATTGCATACTCATAAATTTCCGATTAAGGGTTGTTTTTTGTTGTTTTGTATTTTCATTTTATTATGAAAAAAAAAATATTAAATACATCCCGCATGCATATTGTTTTTCATTTTTTTTATTTAAAGTTAAGGGCAACACCATCTGATCACGAGAAACCAACTTTAGCCAGCATCAGCTTGCTTGAACACTCAAGCGTGCAGCAAACGAAAACGACAACTTATTTAAAACTCATGATTTTATTTGTGAAGTTTTGTTCCCCCTATCCCAAGTCCTAGCCATAGGAATAATACGAACTAAGAAGATGAAGCAGAACCAGCAGTTTGACTCGAGAAATAACTCCACTAAAAGTCTCCACATCTATGCACACTATATCTAAGCCCACTCTGGCTGGGTGGCTCCTTATTGAAGCAGTCTGTGTACGGCTCAGCATCAGAATCCAGGACGTTGGTACCGTACATACTTTTAAGAAAAAGCCATGACAGTGCAGAAACATTTTCAAAATTAATAATAAAATATGGCATCCAAGGGGGGTGGGAGAGAAAGTGGGACTGAAAAAAAGACTCATTGAGTATGTTCAAACTTCCAATGAGGGTGACGAAGATATTAGTTATGCAAAAACCTCATAAAAAGATGAGACCAGAAAAATGTCTCTAAGCTGCATCATGTTCATGTGCCTCTTTAAATTGGAACAACAACCCTGGACGACGACTAATGATTATGCTGGCATGGCGCATCGCATATGGAAATATTCTCCCCTAGCACAATATTTGTTGTTTTTCTATTTTCTCCCAGATCTGTCATTTGAAAAACAAAACACAAATAGCAACACTAATCTGACGTGACAACGTGGAAACACATATAAAACGGATTTTTTAACAAACCTCCTTCGCTTCGGAAAGTTGGTTGGATAGACGAGTACCCCTCCCCGCAGACCCAATATTTGCAAAACGATTCGAAAGATTACAGCTAGGATGAGGAGAGAATTTTTCAAATGGATTCCTTCCGCCTTTTTGAGTTTAATTTCAAAGATAGAAATCTCTGATAGGAAGTTATTATCCTTGTTATGTAGATATAATATCTTCTTTCATTGTCGCCTTTGTTCTTTGGATTCGTTGAAAAATAGGACGACAAAATACAAATTCCTGTGCTTATGGTCTGGTCACCCTTCAAAGTTCATACCATACTCTTGTACTCGTATTCGTACAACATAAAGAAATTTCGACGTTTATCGATTTTTGTTTTTGCGTGTCTGCAACGGAAGGAAGTTGACGCCGCCGCCGCCGCGCCGCCCCCCGAACCAAAAGCAAAGGAAGGAAGCTTTCTTAATATCATTCAGGATAATATGAAAACCTAATGTGTCTTCCTTTGGAATAAAAAAAAATATAATTGTGATTTTTTTTTTGTACTTATGTAGGACAGATTAATTAAGGGTGTGTTGATTCGTTGATTGTTAAAGTAATGTCCTTTTGTAAGGATTCTCCTAATGTATTTTGTAGGAAAGGTAGGGGGATAATGAGATTTCGATGTATGATTAGCTTAAGTGAATCCCGTTTTCTTGATTAGACTTTAATTGTTAATGGAGTTTTGGAGAACTGGAGAATGACAAAAATCATTTGTCAGAAGTAAAAGTGGTATTAAGAGATAAATTTGGATGGGTTCTAGAACAGAAAGGATTTGGAAGAAAATGTGTTCTGTTAGATATCTCTTCCTTTCTTGTATGATTAGTGATAGTGACGAAGAAAAAGAGATTAGCAAAGTCCGCAATCGATAGATAAGAACAATTCAGAATACATTTTGGCTATCTTGGATGAAATAAAAAAAAGAGAAATACAAGATTGTGGAGTATCCTTGTCTTTTAGACAAAGTTATTGATGATAGGTATTGAATCTTACTTCAACTTAAAGTTCGTACAAATATATTGATAAGTAAAATTTCTTAGTGTAGAGGTACCTATATTGTTCAAGTCATTTCATAGATATTTGTATTCAATGTTTCAGAAATTATCAATTTCAGGGTATTTCAGAAATTTTCCAAGATTTAGTTAGTCCATTTTGGGATATTTCTGGATTCTCAAAATTTTGAATCTTCAATTCCATTCGATTTCGACTTTCCTTGATTTCTATACCAAAACCAAAGAGTGACAATTTTTTCCCGATTTTAACACGTCGGCGTCGCCTAGCAATTTAGTCAGCTGCTGTGTAATTAATGTCCAACTAATGATGAATTTCTCCCCGGCTCTGATGGTCTCCCCTCGATTTTCCTGCAAAACTGCTCCTCAGCTCTCTCTATCCCACACTCCAAAATTTTCAGGCTATCACTTTCTCAAGGAGAATTTACTGAGATATGGAAAACCTCTTTTATAACCCCTATACACAAAAAAGGGCCAAAGAGCGATGTTAAAAACTGTCGTCCAATTGCCAAACTTTCACATATCCCTAAATTATTTGAAAGTATTTTAAATGAAATTTTAAGATTGCCGTTCAAGTCTCTCATCTCTGCTAGACAATATGGCTTTCTAAAGTGTATAGGTCTATACAACCACTAACCTTGTTGAATTTGTATCGTATACGCTCTCAGCTTTTGAGAATGGGAACGAATTCGATGTAATTTCTACGGACTTTAGCATGGCTTTTTTATAACATTTCACATAGACCAATACTTTTCAAATTATCCTCCCTCAGCTTTGAACCCGCCTTCTTGAAATGAATTCCTTCTCATCTAGGAAACCGTCAGTACAGTGTCCGTTTCAGATCTGCCCTCTCCAATCCATTCTTGGCTACCTCAGGGATTCTTCAAGGTAGCCACTTAGGCCCTCTCCTTTTCATTCTTACCATTAACGAAAGTAATAAAATACTCCCATATCTCGCTCTACGCTGAAGATACTAAGTTCTACAAGACTATAATCATCGGCACATGACTCTTCTCTTATTCAACTTGATCTCGACAGCTGCTCAATCTGGTGCCTTGAAAACTGCTTAGAGCTTAATATTACCAAATGTTCACGTAAACGCATTTTACATACTCCCCGCCCCTTCTCCATAACCAACCCAAATCCTCCGTAGAGGCGATTCGCGATCTTGGCATATTATGCGACCGAGAACTCAACTTCTTTGCATCGACAATATCATTTTAAAAGCCAACGAAACGATGGTCCAAAGAATTCTCCGACCCATACGTCACCCGATCTCTCTACACAACCTTTGCATGGCCGCTACTTGAATATGCCTGTCAAGTATGGTCATGGTCACCATACCAATAAATTCATGTCTCAAAAATCGAGAGCATTCATCGTCGTTTCCTAAGATTTACTCTTCGCTCACTCACTGCAGCCTTAGAAGCATTTCTTTCACTAGTCCCACTCAATCTGCCACGAAATAAATAATGGCACAATGTGTGCTTTGACTTAAGCCGGAAACGAGGCTTTTTGGTGCATTGAACCATAATGAGCTTCACTGATATTGACATTCAAAAAGGACTGCCTTACACTGTTCATAGATGTTAACCCAGTCTGAATGCTAAAGAAAAAACTGGGTGAAGCTGCAAAGCTATGATCTAACCAATGAATGCAAAAGACCTATTCATAGATAAGCTGGACACGACGCCGTAAAGTATTCTCTTCTCACATTTCCATAAATAGATTTTAAATCGATAAATTCATGATGGGTTTCGATATTAAGTTCTTGACCTGACGGGCCCAAAATTGTTCACCATTTCGGGGTCAACGAAACAACTACTTCACACCATAACGGAACTACTACTTACTTACTTATGTTGGCTCAACAAGAACGTGGTGCTCCTAACCTTGCTTAATATGCCCCTCCAGCCGGCTCCATTTCTTGCCTGCCCACTCCAATTTTGCACTTCAAGTTGTCGGAGGTCTCCCTCCACCTTCTCGCTCCATCGAAGATGAGGTCTATCTTAGCTTCTGACTCCGTTTGGTTTGAAGATTTAACGAACTCAAGCGTTGATGGCCCAGGAGCTCTGCATGGCTCAGCCATCTTCGTCGTTGAATTTGAAAAAAACAGACAGGGCCATAAATCGTTCGCAGAACTTTTCTCTCGAAGTCTCCAGCTAAATATTCATCCGATTGGGAGAGGGTCCATGCTTCTGCACCATATATGAGGACCGGAATGATGAGTGTTTTATACAGTGTCACCTTGGTTCTTCTCGATAGGGCTTTACTCCTCAATTGCTTACTCATCCCAAAGAAACAGCGATTAGTAAGAGTTAGTCTGCGTTTTATTTCAGCGCTGATGTTGTTGCCTGTGCTTACATCAGTGCCCAGGTAGACAAATTCACTGACCACCTCGAAGATATAGGTATAGTTAGGTCACGTTCTGACAAAGTCAATGGTGGAATTGAACCTTTGATGATGATTGCATATACTTCTATAATTTATTTTCAGTCCCTTTCTTGCTTGCTGCTGACTCCATAGAAGTTAAGGCACCGGCAACTGCTCGCTTTGTTCTTCCTTTCACCTCAACGTTGTTGCCGTTGGTGTTCCGTATCACGTTTTCAAGTACAATGTTAAAACAGCTGCATGACTGTGCGTCACCTTTTCAGTAGAGTCCCTACAAACTTTGACGGAACAGATAGCATTTTCCAACATCATCCTGATAGGGCGTATCAGTTTAGCAGGGATTCTTAAGATGGACGTGGCACGATATAGTTCAACTCTATTAACACTGTCGTAGGCTGAACTATTAAAACAGGTGCTGGATATCGATGTTTGTTCTTGAGTTTTCTCCAGGATCTGGCGTAATGTGAATATTTGGTTTCACGTAGATGTTCTAGATCTTAAGCTGCATTGGTAAGGTTGTATAAGATCATCAGCAAACTGCTCGAAACGATCACATAAAACTTTGGACGGGATCATATACTCGATGTTTAAAAGGTTTATGCCTCTATAGTTGGCACAAAGTAGGTGGTCTCCTTTTTTGTGAATGGGGCAGATGGTACTGAGATTCCACTCATCAGGCAAACTGTCATCCGACCGTATTTTGCAGATGAATTGGTATGCTCCTGACCAGGTCATCTTCAGCGTGTTTAAAAAGTTCCGCTTGTAGACCATCGCATCCAGCTGCTTTGTTCATTTTTAGTCTAGTGGTAGCTACTTTGATTTCATTTTGGTCGGTCGGATGTAGCTCAGTTATATTTTTTAAGGAAGAAGCTTTAAATAGTCTCATACCTAGAAACAAAGGTTTTTCTAATGTTTTCGGAAAAGGTGAGATCAAAAATTCATCCATTCCAGCACACTGCTAACATATGGTAAAAATTATTAACCTACCGAAGATTCATTAATTTTTCGAATATCTTACCTATAGTCAGTTATATTGAAGGACAACTAAATAACTGAATAATTAGTTTTCCATTCAAAACTCACAAAACATATCTCAAGTATTGTCTTAACAAAAAAAAAAACTATTTCCAAACTCAAGACTGAGTCTTTAGAAAGAAATTATAGCAATGTTTTCGAACTTTTTTGTTCTGTTGAAGATAATGAAGTTTCTTTCAATTAAATGCAAATTGAAACCCTCCTAAATGTAAACAAAAACAACAACAACAAAAGTCCTGCGGTGTATATTCTTAAGCACTATGTTCCGCCACTTTTCGCAATCATCCGACAAAATTAAATAACCCGTCTGTTTAGCAAAAACCGACCCACATAGATGGCAAAGGGTAAAGCTCTGAGAGGGAACCATAATTTCATTTATTCAAAGGAAGGAGAAAAAAAAAAACTAGGTATACACTTTTTGCTCAAGTTGCAACATTCAGAGAACCAGAGAACAGAAAACAGACATCATCTTCCTAGTCTCCTTCTCCTGATGTTTCTTTATTCCTCGCAGGATATAGAGCGGAAGTGGGTGATAATAGCAGAGCGTGAGTAGTTTGTTTATGTTTGTTTTAAATTTCCTCTCACAGCTATACAATATTCTAAGGACGACTATAACTCATCGTCTGTATAAAATGAAACAGGATGAAAATTCATTCCATTCAGCGAAGTTTTTCAAAATTTCATTACAGATGGAAGGATATAATAAGATTCCGCTAGTTACCCTTTCAGAGCCAAAAAACCACGATGATGGCGGTTATTTCTCATTCTCTCCACAGTGAATGTATATTTAATGATTATGATTACTACGATCGATGATGTTTGTAAAGTATGGAGTCCTGTGGAGAACAAGTCAGCCATCAGCAGTCATTGAGTCAAAAAGGGCACAACAATACAATCGAATAAATTCACTCCCCGTCTGGCTTTTTGCTGAAATCCTCCCTCATTGTCCTCCACAACTGTAATTTAACTGAAAATTCACTATAATTCTAAAGAAGACCGTGTTGTTGTCGCGTCGTTTCGTCGTCATCATAATCATCATCGTCATTATCATCACATTGGGAGGATAAAAAGGAGATAATTCAACCCATTTAATTAGTGGTGTATGCTTGAACAACGTATATACACACACTGCAGTCTTTCCCATCCTCATATACCGACGTATAGTCATACTCATACTCCTCTTTTACTCTAGTCGAGTTAAAAATAATTTAACTAGTGTACTTTTAAATACTCATTTTGCTCGCATTTATAAGGACTATGAGGTTAAGCGGGAAAAAATCCCCCAGGATGAAGGTCGTCGCCAATTTCATCCCTTCGGCTTCGGGCCCTTCAGGGACTTGAACTCATTTGCAACCACAAGAAGTTCAAGTAGAGTGGTTTTATTGTAAAGAACTCGTTATAAAGAACTGCATTTTGAGTTTGTTTTTTGTAACCTTTGTTGTTGTTGTAATGTTGATCCTTGAGAAGACGAAACTGAAATGAGAAAATTATAATTTTACTCAAAAAAAAAAAAAAAAAAAGATACAACCGAAGTTTTCAATCGATTGCGTGGTATGAATTTTGTAAAAAACTTTTTACCCAACAATCTCAGTAATCAATTGTTAGTGCTTTCAGGAAACTGAAATACATTGATAAAGGACCTCGGTATCCCGATAAAAAAAAAAAACAAGTTTTTTTTTATAATAGAATTTGTTTTCGCAAGCGGATTCGGATTTCGGACTTTTTAGTTCATTGTTCTGCTCGAATGGAGGTGAATTAAGTTCTTTTTTTTTAATTGCTAAGAGTTGCGTTAGTTTTGTTCTTTTGTAGGGGTTGGAAAGTTTTTGCTTGAAGACGAGATTGATTGAATGATTTTTTGGTTCATAGATTTGGGGTATAATTGGCAGAATAATTGTGATGAGAACGGTAAGAGAAAGATTTTTGTATCCACTGAACGGAAATAAGGACTCTAGTTTTAGAGTAAGATGAAACCAGGATGTCTTATTGAATCCCTCTTTTATTTTTATTTGGTTTTTTCATATGGATCGCGGTTGAGCCCCCAGTTTTGAGTGATTATTTATTTTGTGTTTCACACACAAGTATACGATACGTTGTGTCTGCTTGAAGTAAAATCAAAATAACGCACACTCTCACATGCTTGATGAGATTTTGACCAGTTTATGTGCCGCCTAAAGCTTCCTCCAGAAACGCCAGAATATTTAACTTTTTTGGTGGCCTTTGTACTGATCAAGGCACATTAGACATAATTTTTCAGGTAGTATTGCCAAAAGTATTAAAAAAGGAGAACAAAAAAAGAAGAAAATTAGCAAATGCTATTTGTCAGTTTGGCTGAGATCTTTTGTTAGACATTTTACGGAGAAATTATAAAGCTAGCTAACCCTAATTTTCGTCAGATTTTCTAAGATTTTATACGTATCTTTTGTGTGGGCGAAGCCATCAAAAATATCGTGCGATAAAAATATTCTGCCAAAATATCTGTTAAATCTTCAATCGGTATTAATGAGTTCTAATCTCATCTCCTACCTTAAAGTGTGGACACAAAACCCTCGGATTCGTTTGAATTATCTAAACTTTTATTTCAAAATCGTTCGACCGGTTTTTTTGAAAAACTTCTCGAATTTTTTTTTTGAAAAAACCAAAAATTAAAAATAAAATTACCTTTTTTTTAAACATTTTTTGAAAAAATTAAGAATTAATACTATTTCGTTTATAAAAGAGCTTTCTCTGATATGAAAAAACCGGTCCAAACCAACCATTCAGAAAGTTTTATCAAAATCGTAGTAGCCGTTTTTGAGATAAATGGGGTTTTCATATAAAATCATATGGCAGGCAGGTACCATTAGTTTTGGAGCTAGAATGCTAATTCCAAAACCTCTCTGTAGGACATCATGACTATTCTATGAACCAAGTTTGAAGCAAATCGGTTCAGCCGTTTAGGCTGTAGGTAGACAGACAGACAAAAATTGTCGGACCTACTTTTTTCGACTTCTATCATCGTTATGTCATGTTTGGCTGAATTAACATTTTTCACCAGCGACTGGATTGCTGATTCGAGAATATTTTTGAAACAAATTTGTCTTGGGCGATATCTTGATCCATCTCTTTGATCCTGAGACAAAGCAACATTGTATGATTTATTTACAAATTCGTTAATTGCTAACGTACATAAAGGGAATTTGGTTTTTGAGATAGAAATTAATGCTGCACGCTTTTTATAAAGGATGGCCTAAGTTTTCTGGGATGCCTTGTGAATCGTGATGTTGGACTACTTGGACCGAATTACGCAGACAAAATCAGGAAATAGGAAAGTTTTAAAGGAAAATAGATTGGTGGGCGGAGGCTTCGATCTGGAGTTTTGTACAGCCAAGACAAAATACAGCACGCAACGCCTTAGTTTCATTTGAAAAGATGTTTCTAAAAGCCACTCTATTTGCTAGTTCAGGCTTTTAACGACGCCATATATCTTATTCATCGTCTAAAGAAGCAGCTCAAAGCAAACATAATAGCGAAGTGATAGCTGTTGAAGGAGCATCCTGGTCTTAGAATTGTCAAGATAAATCGAATTTCCAAAAAAAAAAAATAAAGACACGAAGAAGAGATGGACTTTAAATTTTGACATTTTAGAAAATCACTTTAAAATAAATAATATTTGAAATAATCAAAATCATCCACTCCTATCATCACTTATTGGACAACCACTCGCAGTTTCCTCTATTAAACAAAAAATCACGTAAACCGACAAAAAAATGTATGATATCCATTTGAAAATATGTTTTCCACCTGAAAAATGTAAACCTCTGTATTTCGTGTTTCGGTATTTTGTGCACTTGACTTTCAATTCGAAGTTTTGTTCAATTTCAAATTCAAATTTACCTCCATCGTTGCATATCAATACTTTCATGCTAAGCACATTTAATTTAAGTAACTTGACGTACAAAGGACAAAATTTTAGTGATATTCATCAAAAAATTGAATATTTTTCATTCTTTTCATGTGCAATCCTTATCTGAATACAACTACTCAAGCATTGAACGAAAAAATCCCTTTATTTTTTATATATATAAAAACTCTCTCAGACTCAGTCTCGTAGAAAAAGGATTACTCCTCTTAATCCATACAACATCCTGTACAAATCTCAATACATAATTCACAAAAAAAAAATCCAATCGATCAACTCTTTATTTCCAATTTGTCTACTGGCAAAGGACACCATAAAAAAAACCGAAAGCAACCTTGTACTTCATAGATGTATTCACTTGGCTAAATCGATGAGATTGCATAGAATGAAACAAGGACTTTAGGCTATGTTTCCCTCCCAATACACCACATGAATTTTTAAGAATACAGAACAAACAAAAAAGAGAGACATTCCACATTCATCAATTAAACAGTGTGAAAAAGAAGAATGAATTTGAAACCGTAATTGCGGACAAAAGATACAAAGATACACAAAAAATTCCAATTTCAAATAATTGATTTGAAATCTTTTGTTTGAAGTGGTTTTTATGGCCCGTGCGGATGAATTCCTAAAGGACTTCAAAAAAAAAAAAAAAAAAATTAGGTGTTAGAGCGAAAACACGTTCAAAAATCCGCTTCCATTCATTTTGTAACATTCCCTTTTGAAGTTTGATCTTTAAATTTTAGGAATGAGTTGTTGCAACTAAAAATTTCGAAAACATCAAGCAAAAAAAAAAACCGTCTCTCTAAATACCAACACGTTGCCTATAATTAAACTCGTAACAAAAATGGCAAATACATTTTAGGATTCTCACTCATGAATTTGTGCGTTCTCGTTCTAAAAATATAAGCCTTTGCGCTGCGTTGCGCTGCGCTAAATGCCCGCATGCATTCATCCCATCCACTTTGTATTTTGTGTCTCAGAGATCTGGATAAAATATCCTACAGATGCAAATATTTACACTTCACTTAAAGCAAAAGTAATGCGATTGTGGATGATGCGATGCTCATGCTGCCTATAATTTTTGTTTTTGTTTATTTTTCCCCGAAAGACTGAGAAGGTGCGTTTATGTTTTATTGTTGTTGTTGTTGTTAATGTTGATGTTTTTCTTTGAGGTACACATTTTAAGATACAAAGTACACACAAATAGACGCATGTTGTGCTGTGAGAGTGAAGTGTTATTTGTAGTTCCTTAAAGTATTTATGTACCGACTCGTGCAATGTTGATTTTTTTTTATAATTTGAAAACATGCCTTAAAAATCGAGTTTCTTACTTTGTATCTTTTAGATACCTATTATTAAGTTGTGCTATGTAATGGATGTAAAAACACAATCGAAAGTTGTTATCGAATTCGAGGTAGTTGTGATTGATTGTTTTACAGGGTGTTGTATTTTAGGGGTATAGAACTTAATATGTGCATTATTGTTTTCATTTGCACCCATTTTGTCATCTGCCATGTGATTGACCTTTAGTTTGGTTTTTTATTTCATTATGAATCGACTGACGCCTGAACAACGCATGCAAATTGTACAGGTTTATTTCGAAAAACATGGTCCTGTTCGTGAAACACATCGCGCACGACGTCCATTTGATGGTTTAGTGATGAACCTAATTTTTTCTTCAATGAATAAAACTGCCGAATTTGGAGTGTAGATAATCCTCAAGATATTGCTGAAAAAGTGACAGTTTGGTGTGCTTTATGGGCTAGAGGAATCATTGGTCCTTACTACGAGTACCTAGTTTAAAAACCATGACGGCTAGATGGTTACAGTCAATGGAGACCGTTATAGAGCCATGTTTAATGACTTTTTCATTTCAAGGGTTTCAACAAGATGGCCGGCGCAACATGTCAGACAGTGCGTGCCACAATTGATTTGTTGATGGAAATTTTTGGGGAGGCGCTTAATTTCCCTGCTTGGAGACCTGTGACTTTTTTCTGTGGAGTGAGTCAGTGGTCTAAACCGATAAGCCAGAGACGATTGACGACTCGGAAAAAACATTCGCCGTGTTATTGCTGATATACGACCTCAAATGCTTCAAAGAGTGATAAAAGATTGGACATCGACTCCGTGAAAATAGGATGATGAGTATTTTCTTTCAGTGTTTCTGAGCCTAAAACAGTGCCAAGGTAGAAGTATTCACTGACTACTTCTAAGTTATACATATCAATGGTCACGTTATGACCAAGTCTTTGTTGATGAAGACATAGATATATGTTTCGTCCAGACCTATCATTTATAATCAGTCCCATTCTGCTTAGTGCTGAATCCATGGTGAAAGGCACCGCCCTATAGTAACTGCTCGATTTCGACGTCATCTTAATAAAATCAATTTATTTATAGTAGCATTTCTAAATCCTGGAACCATATAGTTCGACCCTATAACGAGTGGAGAAAATATCCTGATAGCCATGGAGAAGTCGAAAATGTGTCTCTTTCAGACATGTCCTAAATTTCAAGGGAACTCTTTTTCCTCAGCTAATGCTTTCAACCCTGTTCTTCCTAACGTCAATTTTAGACCTTATAAATTCAATATTCACTCTCAAGTTCCAGTTTTTGCAAAGTTGGTTAATCTTATTGATCATTATGTAGTTGGAAGCTTTGAGGCGATTTTGTTTAGGAAAATCTATTTAACTTCTTGAGCGATTTTGGAACCCATTCTAGATAAGATATTTCATCTATGAATTGAGGAAAATAGAACTGCACTGAGAAGGCAGTTTATATTTCTGCCATCCCACACATTATAACAGTTATAACAGTTTTTTTCTCAACTGGAACCAAGAAAAAAATTAACCAACATTTCTCATGAACAGCAATAAGCACTCCGTTCAATGCCTTGATGATATAATAATTATTTGTGGTCGTGCCGCGTCGCATTGACGACGCCGACGCCGATGATTTGTCGCCATAACAATAATTATAAAAGTAATAACTATAATATCATCAGCGACAAAAAAAAAATAATATATGTTCTTTCCTTGCATCGTAATAGTTTAATCTATAAATACACTCCGTCTCACATGATTACGAACAGGTAATTTTTCGGTTTATTTTTATGAACTTTTTTTTAAATCCTATAATCTGGGTCAGTAGATCAGTCTATTTGTTGGCCTCACTTGATAACGAAAAGTTATAAAATCTAACAGATAGATGCTCAAAAGATAATAAAACAACACAAAGTTTCTTGTACTAAATTAATTTGAGTTTTATTTAATATTTAATGAAATTTCGAACCAGGCTTGTTTTAAGGGTTTTGATAGGGATCACGACGTTATCCGGAGTGACAGAATCTAGGAAGGGCAAAATTTATAAAGAAAAAGAAAGATAAAATCTATAAGTAGTAAACATCTAGAATGTATACAAATCTTTCTAGAATATTCTAGAAAAAAAGTGTTCTAAATTTTTTTTTGAGTAATTCTTAATCTTAAATTAATATTAATTCTAGATTTTTTTTTCTCGATTTTTGGTTTTCGAGATTAGGGTTTTGGGTTTTCTGGATTTTCCTGATTCAAAATTTTTTTCTAGAATTTTTTGCTCTAGACTTTTTTTTTCTAAATATCGTGGTAACACGTTTTCCATGATGTTCGGGTCCGGTGAACATGGAATGTTGTTCTATATTTTAACGAATCCCAGTTTTTCTTATTTCTGCGAGGTGTATCAATCAGGAAATAATTTAAAAAACATTGAGAGAGCCTTTCCCGGTATTGATTTGTAAAAGATTGTGGTCACTGGTCATATTTGAGCTTTGAAAATCAAGCATTGTCTTTTTTTAAAAGCTTACTCCACCTCTTTTTTGTCATGATTCATTCTTCTCAAATCGTGAATATAATGATTGTATCCATCGCAGGTTCGTCCAAATTAAGCTTTTTTAATCCGACAACACGACGATGTGACTTATTGAAAAATCAAGTCGCTGACTTTTGCGTGCTGCGATCAATGTTTTTTTTCTCATTTTTTTTAAACAGCACACGATGAACAGTTGATATAGGTACTTGCTTTAATTTGAACCAGTTATCAATATTGTCCGATTTATGTTAGTCCCTATCGGAATAACGTTTTAAAAAAAATGATTAGATCGAAAAACTATTTTATTTAAGTAAAAATAAGTTAATATATTTGACGTCTTCTCTTAATGGTAGCCCGCAAACAACTCAACTCTATTTTTGATTTCTTTTCTCATGCAAAGTCTTAGAATTATGCTTATCAGCAAAATAACCGTTCTCATGAAAATAGAATATTTTAATTCAATGTCTGCTCCGTGCAGGAATATGCAGATTGTTGCAGTATGTTATTAATGGTATCCGCCAACCGGATATCTAGCATTGACGGAGAAGAATGTGTCATATATGTAACTCCCGTCGTTCGATCATGGTTTTTTGTTGATATTCTATCTTGTCCATAGTTCTTAGGGCTTATAATGAAACTTTGGACAACAGTGGGTCCTCTTCCAATCGTACCGGCTATGAAACGTATAGATTTTTCTTGTTTCTTGTAAGACCGGATTTGGCGTATAATGATCCTTGGTTAACGGATTACATACTTTAACCCATGGTTGATATTCCGATTTTTTTTATTTATTTTAATAATATACTCGCGCCTTCAGGGGGTTATTCACACCCTTATAATGAATTAACATTTGTGAGCAAGAGAGAAGGAATAAAATAAAAAGGAAAGCGTTTTAAGATAGTACAGTGGATTGATTTCCTTAAGAAAATCCCACGTATGATGGCATCCAGTTGAAACTGGGGGAATAAATAACAATTGCTGCCCAGGCTGGTTTTGAACCCACAACATAAGGTTAAGCAACTAAGCACTTTACCATTGTCTTCCGCTTGAAGTAATGTCTTGAAATTTTGTAATCAAGCGAGATGAAAAAAAGGAATGATCTTATGACCCTATTGGGGAAAGTATCGTAATATTCCATTTAGTTTTCAACAAATTATAAACGGATTAGAAAAAAAACGTAAAACTAAACCAAAAAACTATATGTTCCTATTAAAGTGAGACGGAGTGTACGTCGATGATGACTTAGTTTTATTATTTTCCACACGATTACAAAATAAATAAAAGAAAAAAACAGTCAACAAAATTGGCGCGCGAACCTATATTTACATTTCGCTCTACTACCCTCCGCCTCCGCCACCGCCCCGCATACTGCAAAGTTTATACTTTGTGCTTCGTGCAGCAACCTTGTGTGAACGTCATTAAATAAAAAAATAAACAATAAAAACAGAAACAACAACACTTGTTCCAGTTTCTAGTAGAATTGATTTTTTTTTTCTCTGCGTGTATTAAATAAATGTATTTATTTAAATTAACATTTTTGCATGAACTCGCAGATGGATTAGAATGAAGAATTCCCAAGTCTTGAGAATGGAATTTGTATAGAACATAGTGTAATGATTCATGATAACAGTAGCATTCCGTGTGGAAGTGAGATACATCAGGAAGGAGCACATAAAAAAGAAGAAGTATATTAAATGATGAGGGAATATATTCAAACACGCACCACAATGTGGCAGTAATAACTATATGTAGCTACTATATGGCGCGGTACAGAGTACGTAAAATGTTGCAACATTATCCAAAAACAAGATGCGGGCTTGGACTATAAATCATGAGTGTTCTACAAGAGATATGATGGCGATATATGCACGGATTGATGGAGAGATATAGTAACGTTAATGATGGAGGAACACACATGTTATGGAATGTTAACTAAATTAAAGGAAGAAACGAAAAAAAAAATCCTTTAAGAATGAGGCTGGATTTGCCAATAAATTTGTCGCTAATGTGACAGTGATATGGATTCTTATTTGAAAAATAATCATGCTCTTTACGAAGCTCATAACTTAAAACCCAGTTATATATTTTTGTAGGTGAAGAAGGCCTTGAATCTGCTCCAGAATTTAATAGAGATGCCCCAAAATATGTCTTCAAAGTAGATACAAGCGACGCATCATGGATGGATCTATTGCATATGATCCCGAGTCCAAACAGCTGTGGAATGTATGGGTCTTTCAAGACGAATCAAATCCTACAAGAAGCACTTCGAATCAAATGAAAGCCTGTTTTTCTTATACAATAATTTGACATGCTGTCCTCGTGCCATTATAGTAACGGAGAATGACCAATTTCGAAGCGTGCTTCATAATTTGTTTGTCGGAAGTGTTCATAAAAACAAGGGAAACCATTAGCGAGCTCTCACACATCGGCTCAGACAAAACTATTTTTGAACATTAGAACCAACGAATTGATGGGTCATCCGCCGCGCTGTTCTTTGCAAGAATGATATATACTGTCCGGCTGCAAGTACTGCAGCGCTTCAACTCCTCCTGGAGCATTGGGCAGCAACTAGATCCTTCCACCTATTCCAGCATTAGATGTAGCCATGATTGAATGCCATGAAACTGAGCTTCTTTTACTACAGATGAGATTATCTTCCAAAGCCTCCATTACCCTGAGAATCCATAAGAAAGATTGTATCGCTATATTGTCGTCAGGTCTCCTCAGTGTATGATCTGCATTATAGGTGCATCCAATTTTTCTGCCTACATTTCCACTTTCGATATCGTCCACGGCCACTTGATATTAAGATGTACACTGGATGTACCGCAAATAACAGTTGACAGATAATAAAGACAGCAGTTTGCTCGAGATGTTGGCAGAGAATCTCGTTGGATTCGGAGGGTTTTTGCGTAGCGATATTTTGCTGGAGTTCCAAACAGGAAAAGGATTCAAAATGCAACAAGGGCTTTGTTTATTCTGTTGTTAACATCCAGGTCCGTTCCGTCATCGAGTGCTATAATAGTATAATTAAAGTCCCTAAATTCTTGTAAAAATCGAGGTTTACTATTACCAAAAGGAAATTGTGTTGCTGTATGCTGTAACAGTAACCAAGTAGATTGAGAAAACGTGAGACCAGGAACAATAGTCCCGTTGAAAGGTCGGAAAAAG
Source organism: Platycheirus albimanus (assembly GCA_916050605.2). Classification (NCBI taxonomy): domain Eukaryota; kingdom Metazoa; phylum Arthropoda; class Insecta; order Diptera; family Syrphidae; genus Platycheirus; species Platycheirus albimanus. Next base: position 86,993,073 of record OU696697.1, on the reverse strand, counting down.
TGGATTTAGGTGGAAAAAGGTCGGATGTTAATAAAACTTGGTATAGTTAATTAACATTTTGCTAAGTTTTTTACCTCTAGGAAAGAGGAGGCAAAATGTGCGACCTTGCTCCGATTTTCTCTCAAACATTTTTTTTCCTTACGTCCTACGGCAAAAGATTGCAATACTTTTTTGTAGAGAGTTAAATTTACTACAATTTTAAAAGTATAAAAATTATCGTACATCAATTCGTTACCAAGAAATATAAAAAGAAAAGAAGAGGAGTTGGGACAGCAAAATTTCGACATTCATGATGAAATGGGAAACCATACTTAAGATTAATTGGTAGATGACAAAATGGCTCCCAATGAAAACAGTGCTGCCAACTTTATAACCTATCTAAAAAAAGCTAAATAAATCTTATAGGTACAATGCAGTTCATCTTCCGATACCATGAAAAACTTGGATTGACACATTAAACATTTAAGCTTAGACTAGACGAAATTTAAAAACTACATAGTTATTAAGACAATGACATGATGAGAAGAACAAAATTGTGTGGTCCATTTTTCTTAAAAAAAAAACACTTAAACACTACTCAGCTCAAAGATAAAATTCATAATGCGAAACTAATTTCTTACTCGAGTTGATGGCCCATTCTTTTATTACAAATGTCTCAATTTACGATCATATTATTATTCTGATTAAGAATCTTAATTTATTTTTAATTATCGTGGTGAAGGTGGCGTTGACTTTGATATCACACTAGAATTCTTAGTCGTCATTCCAGTTTTGCTGAATAAATTTATAAAACTTGTGTTCTAGTTTTTTAAAGAATTAATTTCAAAGTTCAGTCAATCACTTTTAAATGGACTTAGCTCGTCATTCTTATGCCTTGGTTAACTAATTGAGCTTCAATTAAAAACAACTAATTTGTAGGTTAATGCCCAGTGGCAAGAAGTGAATCAAGGACCACCAAGATTAGCACTCATTGGTTCAGCATTCTAAGTTGAAAAAAAAAACACCTAGCTATTTGCTATGGCCTATTACCTTTATGATAAGCTTCTTGTTACAAGAAATAACAGGCCAAATAAAACCAATTAGCACGATTATTTTGACGTATACAACAATATTTACACGAACTCTTGGATTTAATTTTACACCAAACACACCAATCAAAAACAAATTATCCTTGCTTCTTATACGAATTAATTCGCACATAAAAAAGGCCTATTCGAAACATGTTTGAGGAAAATTACAAAAGTGCCACCAAGTATTTCATTAAAAAATCTAATTTGATGCCTAAGGTCACTTCATGGCGTCTTTAACTTGTCCACCAATTTAGTGCGGTAAAAAAAAATTAAGCCAAACCAATTGAAACGCGATAACCTTGAGCCCTGTTGTACCTCCTTTTTGCGGCAAATTAAGTCAAAGCACGAAGCTCTGATGCTATAAGGTATATTCAACAATGTTGCATAAACGTGACCATATTAAAGTGGAATTAAACAAATTCTTTGCCTACGGACCATGTATTGCGTTCGTGAAAAAAAACTGGAGCTTGAAATAAAATACGACACAATGTATAATGAAAGTTTAGAAACAGAACGAATTGAGTTAATTGCAACTGCTGTTTTCTGTACTTATGAGTTCAACTGAATGTTTCCTAGTTACAAATGGACCCGCTTATTGACGTTGTTTGTCGAGATACCATAACTTCTCAAAATTTTGTGATTCAGGAAAATTCGAAAACAACTTCTGTTGGGCTAGCTATTTTCGCCTTAAATTTAACTAGAAACGTTTTCCAATTATACATACATACATTTATTTGATAATAATCGATTCTATAAATTCGATTAAACTTACCTAGTTACTTAGTAGCTACCCTGTCAATACTTTAAAAATAAAGTTTTGAAAATTCTTAAGCTCCTAAAAAAAAAATTGCTCCTTAGTTTTTTTCTAAACTTCCGATTTTGGTCATGTTTTAAATTTGACCCCTTTATTTGAAAATTTCGTTTTTGAAATTAGTGTTTTGTTGATTCAGAAGAAAAATAAATCTTACAAATAGCGTTTTTGTCAAAACTCGCTAGGATTCTGAGTCAAAATTAAAATTACAAATAGTATCTTTCGCTCTTTTGGTGCCTGGAAGCTGCGGCAACCAGATCCGGCCACATGTCTCTCTATTATTTGCACGATACCTCAGCTGTGACCATGACTCCATATTAAAGATCTTCTGTTCATAGTATCAAAAGCAGCCTTAAGATCTACAAAAAATACATACAAAGGCTTCTTTTTCTCAATAAACCGTCTTGCCACTGTTGTCAGGGCGAATATGTGGTCGACAGTGGAAAGGCCAGCACGAAAACCTGCTTGGAAGCAACTGATGATGTTGTTATTTTCAACCCAATTGTTAAGCCTTTGATATAATATCTGCGCAAACAGTTTTCTTAGAGAGCTTAGCACCGCAATGCCTCTATAATTTTCAGGAAGATTTGGGTTTCCTTTTTTGAGGATCGGAGTTATACTTGACGAGAGAAAACTTTCTGGGAAAGACTGTTCATTGAACATTTTATTGAAAAGACCAAGAATAAATTCCAAGAGTTCGGGAGTTGCATTTTTAAAAAATTTTATTGGAATACCATCGGTACCTGAAGCTTTGTTATTTTTCATTTTTTTCAACGCGGCTAAAAATTCTTGCATAGTTAAATCACAATCTAACTCTGGAATAGTTACATATGGTATTGCAAAACTAATTTGAAGCTGATCGGGATCGGGCAGCAGAAGTTCTTGAAAAAAAGCAGCCAACACATCTACATTTATATTAAATGCAGCAGATTTACAGCGACCGCTTAACACTTGAACGTTCTGCCAGAACGACCTGCTGTTGTTGGTTCCAAGTTGTGTGCATAATTTTAACTTGCACACTTTTACTATAGGGAAAGTATTGGTTTCATGCAGAAACAAAATCGAAGTTGTAATCAAACGTGACAATCAAATTTGTTATAGCTGTTTTTGAGAACTAGTTTTGGTAGTTTTATCTTAGTACAAGAATTCAAAACAGCTTTCCGTTTGTTGCCCTAGTACAAGAATTCAAAACAGCTTTCCGTTTGTTGCCCTATACTAGTTACTATACTACATAGTAGAAGTACCTACTCGTACTTACTTCCAATGCTAAACTTGAATCAAAGTACTACTTGCCAAGTAAAAACACTTTATTGTATTCTTTTTATATCTTTTGTAAATTGTCTCAGAAACAACTTTGAAGATTTTGACAATATTATACAATAGAATGATAGGTATTTTATATTATTTGCATGGCTCAGGTTTTCATGTTGATATCAATTTTTTTATATAAATTTTAGTGTTGATCTCATTTAAAAACGAACAAGTCCTCGTGACACTGCTGTGCCTTTTGTCTTTCATGTGGTGGAATGTATAACGTCTTTCAAAGATCCACATAAAAAAAATAAAAAAAATTATGCCATTTAAGTAAAGATTACCCTATATTTTTTTAATTTTATTACTATTTCTTTTCATTTAAAACAAATTACTATGCGCGTATATTTTATTGTTTCATATTATTTGTTCTAGATACAAAAATAATTTCCATAATGTAGATGATGGTTATGTTCACTGAAATTTCACCTATGAGCGCGCCACGGTAAGGCGACAATAATATTTACGGCCGACACACTTACCGGCCGCAGTTAGTTGTGGAACTAGTTTTGTGTTCTTTTTTTTTTTAACGGTATGTGTTTATAATAATGACCATAATAATAGCCGTGAGGTAGCACATCACCAGCACCAGCTTAGAGTGATTGATGTAGTTGTACAAATTGTATCTACAAGCTTACACGTATAGAAACTCGTATATACGAATATATGAATGCATGTACCAGTTTAGTCTATTTTTATGACTTCAACATGAGTTGTGCGCTTAGTGAACAGAGCGCGAGCTAAAAGTCATGGAACTTATAAGTTCTGAACTGAGCCGGCTATTTTTGTGTGTCTTGACTGAGGCCGATGATGTACAATGTACATTCATGAGGATGATGACGACGTTGTCAATCGGTTGTTTATGTCTGGTGGGTGTTTTGAGAAAAAAAAATAAAAAGTCACATAAACAAATAAGAGCGGTGCGGCCGTCGGGCGGGCGCTTTTAATAAAATTAAAATTAGAATAATTTTTCTTCGCACAAATAAGGCACTTTTTAGATTAATCCCACACATTTTGTTTACATTATTCCGTGTGAAACTGAATCTTCTTTAAAATGTTTACGTTTAAAAAATATGACATCCGTAATAACCCTTAAACGTTGAAGTAACTTCTAGAAATTGGTGTGACTAGTTTTTGGTTAGGTAGAAATTTTTCCTGCGGGTGAAATAAGCTCTTCAGGTCCATCAGGAACTTGCTAAAAAAGTAGCTCTAACTTATTAAGTTTTTTGAGGCTTAAGTGTTCTTTATTTGTACGATAATTAAGATGTAGGATCAGTGCTATAATTTTGTATTGTAAAGGTGATATAATGTTTTTTTATAAAATGATTTCATACGTTTTATTATATTTATGTAACAAGTATTACAATTATATTTTATGTTATTTAATACGTGTTTCGGCTTATAGAGAATAAACCTTAAAAATAGTACGCTTTTAAAAAATTAGCGAGATGCCAGGAAAACCGCTATAATGATTTTGGTTAAACTTTCAGGTTGCTATTTTTTTAAAACAATAAATTTTTTGGTCAGAATGGATTCTTTGGAATTCGTCTTGTAATGGTACCTCTCATAGAACCGGTATTTTCAAATGAGGTTTTACCATAATGCATTTATGAAGGCATTTTTAGCTCAATAAGTATGGCATTTCAAAATCTTGAAACACTTTTTTTTTGATTTTTAAAAATTTTCTAAAAAAAAAAATTGGCTTTCGAACATTTTGATGGATTGAAATTTTTTAAAATTATTTTTCCAAATAAAAACTAAAGATGTTCTCAAAATTACAAAATTCAAAATATATTCAAATCCTTATTCGAAAAGTTTAAAAAAAAAACCACTTTTCAAAAAAAATTATCGAACGATTGTCACTATTTATTTTTCTAGGTAGGCATTTAGCTTTTAAAATCTATTGCATTGTTATTTTTTCCGAGAAATCTTAAACTAATTAAAATAAAATGCACGACTGGGTGGCACGAACTTGCTCTTATGAATTGCTTAGTGGCTGCATATATGTATATGGATATTAAAAAAAAATTAAAATAATTTCGAAAATTCTTTTATTTTTTAAATTAGTTTAAGAGTTTTCTCGGAAAAACTAAGTATGCAATAAAATTTCAAAGCTATACGTCAATCTAGGAAAAAAAATTTTGAAAATCGTTCGACCAGTTTTTTTTTAAAAGGTTATTTTTTAAAAACTTTTTCAAAAAATATTTTGAAATTTATTTGAGTATGAAAATATATGGCAATCTGTAGTTTACATTTGAAAAATAATTAAAAAAAAATCGATATACCCGTTTCCAACATATTTCGAAAACCAAAATTTTTTTTGAAAAAATTATAAAAAATCAAAAAAAAAAGTTTTTGAAAATTTTGAAATGCCATATTAATAAAATTATGAATCACTTTATGTGCCTAAAATTTTATTGAAATTGGATGTACGGTTTACGAGAAAATTTGATTTGAAAATACTGGTTCTATGAGAGGTACCGTTATAAGACAAATTTTGAAAAATATTTTCTAACCAAAAGATAAATTGTCTTAAAAGAATAGCATTCTGAAAGTTTTATCAAAATCGTTAGAGTGGTTTTTGAGAAAATCAATTTTTTTCTTTACGATTGTATGGCAGGTGCCGTTATTTTTGAATCTAGAGCAAAAATAAATAAAATGCACGACTGGCTCGCACGAACTTGCTCTAATGTGTGGCAGTGGTCTTGGGGCTTGAGATTTTGATAAAAATAAATTTTTCAAAATTCTTAAATAATTACTTAAACTAATTTGAGCTGAAAAAAAAGTACGCCATTTTATTTCTTTTATAAATTTGAATTTATGAGAATAAATTTATAAAAATCTGTGGAGCGGTTTTTGAGAAAAAAAGTTTATTTTGAAAAACTTTTTGAAAAAAATTTTCAAAAAAAATTCAAAAACGCCAGTTCATAGGTATTCAGCAAATACATTTATTTAAAATTTTTAGAAAAAAATTTAATAAGCAGTTTTCAAAATATGAATTTTTTAAATTTTTTTTTAAAAAAATGCTTTTAAAAATACAAAAAAATATTTTTCAAAAATATTGGTATGCAATACAAATTGAGCTACCTACAGCTATATGTGTGTGAAATTACGAAAGAATCGGTATAGTCGTTTTCGAGTTAGTCGAAAGCAAAAAAACGGTCCTATAGAAAGTACCGTTCTTAGCCATTTTTTAAAACTGTTTTTTCAGCCATATGATTGGTCGTACCTAAAAAGTAAAACTGATTTTTTTAAATCAAAATCGTTAGAGCCGTTTTTGAGAAAAATAAGCTTTAACGTAACGGTTATATGGCAGGTACCGTTATTTTTTGAGCTAAAAAAAATTTCAATTTCCCCTCTGTACAATATCTAAAAAAATCTATATACCAAGTTTGATGCAATTCGTCCCTCGGAACAAATTGTTTATTTTTGCTCTAGGTCCAAAAATAACGGCACCTGCCATACAATCTTGAAGACAAAAATTGATTTTCTCAAAAACGGCTCTAACGATTTCGATAAAACTTTCAGAATGCTATTTTTGGAAGACAATCTATCTTTTGGTTTGAAATTTTTTTTTTTCAAAATTTGTCTAATAACGGTACCTCTCATAGAACCAATATTTTCAAATCAAATTTTCTCGTAAACTATACATTCGATTTCAATAAAATTTTGCCACATTAAGTCATTCATAATTTTATTACTATGGCATTTCAAAATTTTCAAAAACTTTTTTTTTTGATTTTTTATAATTTTTTCAAAAAAATTTTTGGTTTTCGAAATATGTTGGAAACGGGAACATTGATTTTTTTCAAAATTATTTTTCAAATGTAAACTACAGATTGCCATATATTTGCATACTCAAATAAATTTCAAAATATTTTTTGAAAAAGTTTTTCAAAAATAACCTTTTAAAAAAAAAAACGATTTTCAATATTTTTTTTTCCTAGATTGCCGTATAGCTTTGAAATTTTATTGCATACTTAGTTTTTCCAAGAAAACTCTTAAACTAATTTAAAAAATAAAAGAATTTTCGAAATTATTTAATTTTTTTTTTTAATATCCATATATGTATGCAGCCACTACGCAATTGCTTATCATAAGAGCAAGTTCGTGCGAGGTGCGACCCAGTCGTGCATTTTATTTTTTTGATCAAGCAGATTACTGCAAATTGTCTGCTTTTTTTTTTGTAGTTATAACACAATTTGAACACGAGTTCTTCAATAATTTTGGACTGGGCTTTAGTTCCGCAAAAAGTCTATAAGACTATTGGTTGGTCTAAGTCTTACTTTTCTGAAAAAAAGCAAATCTAGACCAGTCTAACTGTCTTGATCTGTAATAGCACCTACAGTCAAACAGCTGAACAGATTTCGGCAGGTAAATTAATGTTATCAATATAAAAGCTTTTTTCTCGAAAGCTCCTTCGACGATTTTTAAACGAATTGGCCAAATTAAGCTCAGCATTGTTCCTCTTTTCTCTTATTTGTATTTCAAATATCTTAAAAACGGCTAAACTGATCTCCAACAAATTCTGTTTTCATATAGTTTTTGGTAGATAAATTTATGTTTTATCGGAACCTACCAAAAATAAAATTAAATAAACAAAAATTAAAAATTTTATTTAAATCTACCATTTTGAAAATAACTTGAACATTTTTTTTTGTATATATGGTTGATGGATGTAGATTTTGAATGAATACCTTACCCTTTTGCCACTATTTCTGCCGCCAAGTAAGTAGAAGAATCGTTTGAAGGTTCATAAAAAAACCGTTCAAAGTAATTGTGGATTGTCCCAATTTCATTTCACCTCTTTTGAGTTCTTGAAAGTAGTTTCTAAATGCTTTTCATAAAACAATTTCAAATTGTTTAAATTCATTGTTGAAATCTTAAAAGTATCTCCTATTAGGTTTCAACTAATGGAAATAGCAAATCCTCTGTCCATTGAATGAATCAAAAATATATTAAGTAAGTTTTTTTAAGTATGTAGGTACTGAAGTCCTTCAAACGGACACTAGCCCTTTGTTAATTTTTTTTTATAATTGCTTTTATCTCTCATCACACTCTTGTACTTCATGAAAAAAAACTAACTAAAACTAAATCCTGATGAATTCAATTACAAAATGATGCCTTATCACATGTCACATTCCCAGAAAGAACATTCCTCTTTCTGTTGAAACATTTTTCATTAAAAACTTTCCAACCATCGTCATCACTATTATCATCCTGTTCCATCACTAGCAGGGGCATGCTGTACTTTTTATATATAATAAGTGGAAGTCAATCAAAGAGCAAAGACAAGCGCAAAAAAAAAGAACTAAAACAAAAAAGTCGGTCCTTATACTCTTTATCCTTGCTGGCTCTGCCACAAGAATTTTATTTCATCATCTTTTACCCGTTTACAACACTTTTTCCCTTTTAACCACTTTCATGGCGGACAACCCCTATGTATGGTTGGTATGTTGCTATACAATTGAAAGGAAAATATCCCCAAATGGAAAGCAAAATTTTAACTCCACCTTAAGTCAACATAAGACTGGAGTAGCTCCAATTGAGTCTGAATGAAAAAAAATGAAAGGGAGACTCCAACTTAGCGATAGAGATGTACCTAGGTAACCTTATGATCCAAGGACAAATAACTAGCTAGACTACTCGTATGTATGGAATATAACACTTGCTGTTTCTCACATTGAACACGGGGTAAACACGACACAAAACTACCCTTAGTTCTTTTTTTTTCTAGTTTTAAACTTTAAAAAAACAAACTTTGTGGTTTATTCACTAAAACGGCAGTACCTACGGTAGTGGCGGGTGGCGTCGAAAATAAAGTTGTCATGTCGTCGTCAAAAAGAAAAAGAATCCATATCCAATCCAAATAAAAAAGGATCCTTAAGTAAGCCTCTCTTCTGTATGCTTGATTTGGTTCAGTTTTTTTTTTGCAGTTGAAGATTCAAAGTTTACACTGAATGAGTATTCCCGAAATCTCTGGATGTCGTCACTGATGTGCTGCGGTTTTCATATAAACTATGCGCATTTAAGATAAACTTTGAGTGAGAAAACTTTCCCCCGGGGCCGAACGTGTGGCCAGATATACAGTACCAAGTTTTTATTTCCCTCCCTTCTTCGGTCGGTTTGGGTTAGTTAAATTAGTTTAAGAACAAATACAAGGGTTGAAATTGGGGTGTTGCGAATACACTGCAACAATGTAACATTGTATACGTAAGAATGAGTATACGCAAACGTACACCCATAGAGAATTTCACTTTTGTTTAATTACGTTTTGTTGTGTGTGGTTGTGAGTTGTAAGGATCTTTTGTGGGAATCAACACACAGAGCACTGTAAATAGTATTTGTGGTAATGAATGGTTTTGTAATTAACTACTTAACAAAGTAAAAGTAGAAAGTTTTGCTCAGAGTACAAAAAGAGTAATGGTTATTCTTATTACGCCATAGTACCTACCTCTATACTTACCTCACCTATTAAACCTAGCTATGCAATGCAATGGAGAAAATTAACACTGTCAAGGATGGGTGGATTTTGTGAGTAACAATTGAAGAAGATAAATGATGGGGTTGGAAGTTGGAAACAATGATAGTAATTCTGGACTTTCATCACACTGGCTTTTGATGTTTTTGAATTATTTTAGGAAAATGAGCCTAGAGCAATTTTTTGATTGGATGAACGAAACTCATTTGTAAATTTGAAAACTACAACAGAAATAAAATCTCTTATCGAAAACGCGTGTGCATTTGGTATAGGCGAACCCCTTCTCAAAATAACCATTCGGACAGTTCCCTTCGAATTGTTTTGGACGTTTTAAAGTCTGATATTTATTAAATAAAAGCTGGGATGCCCCAAGGCTCCATTTTGTCTCCGACTCTTTTCCTCATCTTTATCAGACTTCTTATCCCCTTAATTGTTTTCCCGATGACTGCACTTGTAACGGTAGCGTATAATAAGCTCATGAAATCTTGACAGTATTGTCCAATATAGAGGAATTATTAACCGTGTTTAATTTAATGCTTCAAAAACTCAATGCTGTTTTCTGTCGTTAAAGCTTTACCTACCCCTATGTCACTCTCCTTGAATAGAGCTTGCATTGAAAAAAGCAAACAGCTTTGCGTTCTAGGTATGTATATGTGCGTTAAACACAACCTTCAGTATGTTATATGAATGGTTTGGTCTCTACTACAGTAAATATTGTTATGGTTTTTGTCTCTACTACAGTAAAATAAATTATGCTGGATAATTTTGCTGAATGATTCTGCTGAAATAACAATGGGGAATTTGAAAGCTCTGAAAGCTTTCAAAGCATCTTGACAATTCCGAATGGTTCGAGACTTAGACTGTTCGGGAAACTTTGATCCCAATATAAATAGGACATTTTATTCGGAAATGGACACAGTTTTCATTTTAACCGTGGTAACGAATAAATGGTGAATAATTAGTGGTGCTAAGATAATGAAATAAATAAAGAGTTTGAACTTAGATAAAAGTGAGTTTCATTTATAGAGATAGTAGTGGTGATTTAAAAGTAAAGGAAAAATAAGTTTTATTTTCGAACCCAAGACTAAAAACATTACAAGTGCAATGCTTGGGTTTTGTTAGTCGATGTAAGAAATATGTTTCCCAATCTGATCTGACAACAATCTACAAGGCGTAGATTCTTCCAAAGCTTAAGTATAACTCTTATGTCTGAACAGTTGCTCATGATACACATTTGCATCTCCTCGATAGGATCCAGAAAAGGGCCCTAAAATTGAAAGGTGAAAAGACCATTACTGATATAATTGTTTCACTTGAATATTATCGTTAAATCTCTTACCTACTCGTATCTCACTTGATCGTTATTTCTATAAACAGTGCTCCAGTGAAATAGCATGATGTATTACTCCCCTAAAAAAATCAACCCACCCTCGAGCCTAACTTCGGACGTATTATTAAAAAAAAAGACTCATTTTGTAGCCCCTCTACTAGAATGTAGAAAGCTTTGTTGAACACAACAGCTCCAAGTAGGGCCAGGGGCTGTTACTTACACTCTATACCATTCCTGTGTGAGCGTTTATTTTCTGCGGGAATGGAAGGTACAAACAATTAACCACCGAATCCAAACGACTAGCAGAGAAGCACTTGTTCATGGTAAGATTTAATCTTGGGTAATTTGTTGCCCTCGCAAGAAACAGTACCAAAAAAAAAAATGTGGAGTAAGGGATTAAACCCAGACACTTTGGGGTGACAGTCCGACACACTATAACCACAATTTTTCACGGATTTTTTTTCAAGAGAGTCGCAAAATCATAAGTTCACATTTTCTCAGCTCCTTTTCTGTAGCTATTGGGATAAGGTATAGGCTTGTTTAAATTAGAAGGGGTGTTAATTCGCTAGCCGCATTACCTCACTCAGACCTTAATGGATCTTTTGTGATGCCAAAGATAAGGAAGGGTTGAGTGATGGGAAATAAGAGAACTGTTAGGCTTATGTGAGCCCTTTCAAATAAACTGAGTTCTTAACGTGTTCAAGAATGTGCTTCCACTGTTTGTTCGAGACATCGTCCACTTGTAGAAGAAATATTTACCGGGGTCTGAATTCCCGGTACGCACCAGGTTGGGGAACTCACAGATTAAGTGAAATAAGCCCTGCTCCTAATCTTCGTCTGGACACCTTCTGTTCATTGAGTTGTGACAGTTGAAGCCTGTTTAGCTTGAGTACTTAGTCTGTTTTTTTTCGCAAGGTCCGGACTTAGATTCCCCGAAACAGAACTAGTTGTTTTCGTACACCATCTGTCGTCTGGGAATCTTAGGAAATTCTGACAAATCCTGCATTTTTTCTGCTCAAGCGGTATACCTAAGTATCGATAGTTCTGTATGGCTTGGTTCGAGTGATGAACCTTGCATTTTTTTACTTCTAAATCAAAGTGCCCTGGGACCATGCATATCGTAACTGAATTAGTTTCATAAAGTAGTCTTAACTCGTTGCAGCAGAAATCTCCTAGTTTTGGATATGTGATTATTGAGGAGCCAGCTTGGATGAACGCCTGGATGTCTATTAAAATATCAATGCTTTTATTATCTAGTTCCCATAGCTTAAAAGACGCTGTGAAATCCTGCTGCACGTAGCTGCTAGTGGGTGGGTTCTCTGTTATAAGGTCTCTGATGCCACCTTTGAAGTTATCTGTAAACACAAACATTTATATGATCTTCGATAATGACCCGGTTTTTACTCCAGCGTTCTCTTTGGGAGAGCTATTTAGGCCACTACACCAATGTAAGGTGAAATGTTGTCTGTTTGAATGTCAATGCTTTTGTAAGTTGCAACTCGCATTTATTTTGCAATGGCCAAGTTAAAGTATGCACAAGTGCCAGTTTCAAACAAGAAGATTTTGGTCTCGAAATTTGTAGCAGAAAACATTTAATATGAACGGAAAGAAAGCCTCCTAAAATTCTATCGAACTATTTTTCATAGTTTAAGTTAGCCTCCTGTGTATCCGCAAACTCATTTTATACCACGCAACCGATTGTAAAACGTTTGAATGGTTTATATGTATGATGTTTGTTTATAACACCTATCCCAGAAAAATACTAAAAGCAGTAGCGATGCACGAAATTATATGCGAACACTAATATACACTTCTAAAAATATGCAACACTTTCAACTCAACTGGAACGCCTACGAGTATACGAGAAGAAAAAAGAGAAACGTATTTCTTGCGTTCAGAACTTTTAAATCTTTGACTACGGGCCAGAGAGTCTCTCATTGAACGTGAAGTTCATATTAGTCATGGACCAACTAGCCTCAGAATCTTCCACTCGAACCAATTTATTTTGGCTGATGAAGTCCCTAAATGTATTATTCATCAGACCACGTATCATTAAAAATGATTACACCAATTACCAAAGCACCATTAATCGAACCGCTATCTAATTTGCTATCGATCCCCTCATCTCAGTAACATGTAGTTTCAACCCATATCGCGTTGGCATATTTTAAAAAACCCCTTACGTCTTTACCACAAAATAAGTTTTTATTGTCAAATATATTAAATTAATTTAATTCATAATGCACAACCAATGAGATTTTCCCATTGCAAGCGGATATGTAACTTCAATAATATATTTTCCTACACAAGGTTAATCATCTATACATTTAAGCCAATTTTATTTGCATGTATTCGTTTATTCCCGGAAGTGCCAAGCACCAGAACAACCACATTTTTTTAATCAATACTTATAAATTATTTAACAAAAAATGTCAACCCACCCACCTCGCAAACCGACGCGAACATTTTCTAGCGACAATCGATTTATTGACAGAACGCCAATTTCCCTCTGCCAAACCAAAAATAGCATATGTGCCAGTTAGAGAGCAACCGCACTAATAACGTGTCAACCCCGCATTTCCTCATACAACATCCCTCCATTAACCTGTCCAATTTTATCCTGGATTGCACTTATTTCTGAAATTGACTTTGAATCTTTTCACTCCCATAGCCTTGTAGTGTTAGAAAAAAAAAGCTTCATCTAAACCACTTTAAACCAATCAACGTTGACATTCCTTTTTAAATATTCAATTATTGTCTGTTTCACCCTTATTCATCCTTAATCGATTCAAAATTCAACCCTTTCTATTTTTCTTAGAAGTCAATTTACCGATGTAAACAATTTTGCCCCCTTTTTTTTGTGACAGAATCCTAAAAATAGAACAAAATCCTTTATGGTAATTTTTTTGTTGTTGTTGTTTCGCATCCAGTTCCAGTCAGCAGATTTTCTCTTTTTGAAATGGGAACAGAGAGCAAAAAAAAAATAATGCTTGCATATATAAAAATTGTTCGAGTAAAATATCATCAGTATAGAAGGAGAAGGACCCTCCCCGGATTCCACCCGAGACATCAACCTACATTAACGTCATGTTGAAATCTTTTTTTTTTTATTATTTCTATTAGTCGTTGTACTTTGCTGGGGCGTTCTTTCTCTTTGTTTCATTTTCTCCCGCTTTTTAATGAAAAATCAATTCCTTTGACCTGGTTATGTCCATATGAAAACTTGACGCCTTCATCCTTTACACAGACTTCTCTTTATTGTCCTGAATTTGATCCTTTGCGCTGCTTTTCTCTAAGAACCCATTTCATGTCTGCTCAAGCATTTGTAATGCAATTTTTCTCCTTCTTCCCAGGACTTCAGGCGGTGCGGTACGGTGATGTGGTGGCCTGGTGCGCGTTCTTTAACTTGGTAACTCCTGGATATAATTTTATTAAAATTCTACCCACCTTTTTGGTATGGAACAGCCAAAGCTAATAAAAGGATGTGTATGATATGTCCTGAGGGGTGGTTGGTTTTTTTTTTTTTTAAGCATCGATTTTTACATTTTTACCCCTTGTGTCATGTGTGTGTTGTGTGTAGTTGCCCTCATTCCCTCAAACGATGATTGCCCTAATTCAATGGAAAAACAAAATTACAGATAAACACATAATGGAAAAAAAGAAAAAAATAATGGTATGTTTTATGGAGAAAAATATCCTTTTTGGCCAATATGCTTCCTGTTTATCATAAAATAACTTACACTGCTTGAACTGGACAATATCGATTGAATGTAAAAAAAAGCTTGTGAACAATTTTAAATGATGTCCTTTCTCTCCGAATTGTATCCTTATTTTCATTTGAAAATAAAAAAAATCATTTCTTCCGATTTAAACTTCCGTTTGTCTTTTGCTTTTGTAAGAGTTAAGCCATCTCCTTTTGTATTCTTTGTTCCTTGGTTTTCTTCTTCATTTTCTTGTTCTTACCATCGTCGTCGGTCGGTCGTCTGTCTGTGATTTTGGAAAAATAAATACTCTAATAAAGACACAATTTATTAATTGAACATGAAAGTTTTACGTTCAGTTGAATTGCCCTTAAGGAAGTCGGCGGCAGGACACAGAATAGAGGTTTAGTATACCTAGGTACCTTATTGAAGTAGTTAAAAAGGATTAGACTTGTAAAGGAAAATGTTTTCCATTGAAAATGTTCTTGTTTTCCAGTTAAAGAAGGTAGAATCTCGAAGTTTAATTGAGCAGAGCGGCAGCAGGTAATGGTGAATTAAATTGAATTTTTGAACAACAAGAAACGGCAACAAAATCTCAAGTTATATTATTTTGGTGTTTAATGAGTTTTGAAATTGATTTTTGAAAATAACATTTATTATTTTTGTTTCTTTTCTTATTGTTTGTTTTCTTTCTTTTCAGGTAAGTTATTGTGATTCCCGAAGGACGATACTTTTATATGGCTTCAATATGGTACGTGTTCGGAATTTTGTATTGCTTGATTTTTTGGGGTTCGATACAATTCTAGTACAATGTTATGTTTTGGGCTTTATCTCAAAACGCCAGAGCTTTGAATCATTAGCATAATTGATCGCCGAAAATTAAAAACTAATTGGTTGCTGAAAATTGCGTCCCGGTGTCAAAGTATGTTGTTAGTGGCAAGTATGGACTGCTACGCCGAAGGTTCTGGTTTCATCCCTTTTATTTTAAGTTGAAAATTGACGCTTGAAAATAATTGATTAGTAAGTCGATGTCTTTCATACCCGGTACGAAGATGCTTACCTTACCTCTCAACAAGCTCGTCAACTGCGCCAAACCCAGAGGCCCAGTGGCAACATTGAAAACTGGCCACCAAAATGCGGCTACTGATGTTTTGGGTTTCAATAGGAGACAACAGCGAAACTCCTGGTTCGATGATGAGTAAAGGCTGAAACACATGGTCATGTAATGCTGCAGGCCAGAACCAGACCTGCTAGAGCGCGGACTACCAACAAAAAAGAAGAAGAGGAGGAGGAACATCCATTTGAGTTTGGGTTGTGTGTGTGTGTTAAAAATATTATTTTGTGTGATACATAATTAGAAAAGGTACATAGGTTAGGTAGTCCTCACCAACAGCGATTTTCGAGGAAAGAAACAAAGTCTTCGCCAAAAATGAATCCAAAAAAGTAACCAAGAACGGAATCAAAAATGGGCCCGATATCAAGATATCAGCCTCTTCGTCAGGAATTGATGATCAACAAAATGTATGTCCCGTTGGTTGTGGGGCATTTTCTGACAGCTTGCCAGGGAAAAATTGGGTTCAGTGCATAATATGCAAAAAATTGGCCTACACCAAGTGCGTTAAAGGATCTCTTCGTGTATTCGTATGCTTAAACTGTGACACGGATGAAGATTCTTCCTTTGATATACTTTTTTTTAAATGATTGAATTGTGATTTTTATTTCATTTGTTCTGAATCTATTTCTTTAACAATGGCTGTTTTTTACATAATATTTTTAAATAATATATATTCTTATAATAAGTTTTATTTAATCGAATTAAGAGTTATCTTTTTTTCTTATCAGCTTTTCATAAAATAATAATTGGCTTAAAATAATATTCCATTGTTGTTTTATAATTCTTGTTACAACTTACCCCCCGGCTGTGTTACAACTAGCCCCATTGTCGGGATTAGTTGTAACAGCACGTTTTTTTCTCTATGCAACATCTTGACATCTTCTGAGCAGACTTTGTTTGACTTTTTTGATGGATCTTGTAGCTGAAACATAGTTCTTAAGTTTAAAAAAAGTTTGGCTGACTTATTTTCAAAATCTAAGGAGCTACATAGGTTTTCGTAAAAAGTGTTACTTTTAGCCCCACTCTCCCCTAGATACGCAGTCGGTGCTGAGAATTTGGCGAAGACAACCGACTAATCGCTGTCAGGCAGATTGATCCAATAACGATAATGAACAAAATCTTCGTCCACCCGAAAAAGAAGAAGTGCTGTATGTATATCAATGGAGTATAGAGAAGAAGATTCAACGACGAACTGTACGGACTGTACATCGACCTCGTCAAAAGCAAAAAAAAAAAAAAATTTAGATGGCTGCGGCATGTGGAGCGTATCGACGAATACGTACCAGCCCGGCTAGTCTTTGGTTCCCACCCTGAGGACTAACGCAGTACTAGAAGACCACATGGGGTCTTGCATCTAAAAAGCCAGTCATAGTCATAGCGATTAGTAAAATTATGTGCGTAAAAAAATGATAATAACAAAACACATCCTGTCCTTTTCTACTTCTTTCTGGCCGTAAATGCATCCGTAATTTTTTTCCGGTTGAACGAAACAATTAGAAACTAGACGCAATCAGGTTGAATGAAGTGCTTCATTTTGAGGTAAATGACAATTCATAGGAGAGAGAAGCATTATGAAAACATTTCCATCCCTTGAACATTTTGCCCGTAACACGTTTTGCTAGGAACGCTCATCAGCTTACACATGAGCCCATTTTCGGATGTACCTTGTAATATAAGGATTCATTCTTCAGTCGTACAACATGAATTGGAATAAATTGCCTGATAAAATTTTCGAGACCAATGTACATCGATACTTCTGTTTCCTTCCTCCCTAATTTCCTGTCGCTCGCGCTGTGACTTATCATTAAAAGGGCTATCCAAAAAAAGAAAAAAAGAGTTTTTTTTTTCAAAAAATGGATTTTTAAATCAAGATTTTTTTTTAATACAAATTTATTTAAATTATTCGTGACCGAATTGCGTACCTATACTTTATTTCAAAACGCATACAAACATTTAAATATTTGCAAAAGAAATTTTTTATTATGATCGCTATAACCGGCAGGACGACCTTAACCAACTTCGCCTGCGTAACTGGATGCAAATGGCAAGAGACCGGACTTGCTGGCGGGGTATGTTGGTTGTGGCCAATTACTTAAGTAAGTCTTGCTGAAAGACCCATTTGAGCAGTTTTCGTACTCGGCGTAAGGCAGCAAAGTTATGTCTAAAATGTTAAAACAGGCACTCTGATTCATAGCAACTTTTACACGAAAAAAAATTGTTTTAGGAAATTTACATTCGAAGAATTTAAAATGTTTCGTATTGTGACTACGTCACGTCGAAGCACAATTGCTGTACATTGCTGCACAATCTAAAAAAACAATTAGAAAATAGCGCCCATTAACTTCAAAAAATCAACAATGGCGGGGCCAGCTCAAAATCCAAAGACGTATTGAATGCAGGTATCATGTATTTAAATAAATAGCAATTTTTCATGAAAAATTTTGCTCTTAGAGAAGCGAAAAAAACTTTTGTGGAGTCAGGGATCAATCCCAGTACCTTTGGGCATGACAGTCCGACACATTGACCACTACGAGACGGTGTACCTAACTACAAGCATTGTTCCCATAAATCTATTCAACCAAGTGCATAATGAATTCGAACTTATTTTTGATGCCGTTTGAATTGACATCATATCCTTCAGATTCACACTTGATCTTTAATTTATGATTCCTTTTAAAAGCAAAAATATCCTTCATTCACATGAGTGCATCATAAGACTATCTCTAAAGCATACATATACACAAAGAAATATATTATAAACAAAATATATGTATTTATTCCGAACATTAGCACCAAAAAGAAGCAGGACAAAACAGAAACATAACTTTTCAGAAGCTACGCCCGTCCAACGACCGACTCGACGCGACGCTACGCCCCATGAGGTACCATACCGAGGTTCATCAGCAGCACTAGCGTCAGCGTGTGGCACACTGCTTATGAAAAATGCATTTTTACGTAAAGGGGATTATTATTTTGCTTTTATGCTTCGTGGTCTTCACTTTCTTTCACCATTCACCGCCTTTCCGCCCACCGCCGCACAACAGTCTGTTTCCGTTTTGCTTAACGCTTCTTATAACATTATCTGTCCTCCTGGCTTTTGGTGAAATTGAGACGACTACTTCGACGAAGCCACCATAAAATAAAAGTACCTATTCACGATGACCAAGACCAAGAGCAAGACCATGGGTAACTTCCTCAACTACTCAAAAAAAAAAAAAATTAAAAAAAAAACGTCCAGGAACTTTTTCCTTGTTTTATTCATGAGTGCGCCCTTGCCACGCGGAAGGAATTTCCTCCTTCAAAGCAGAACACTAAGCAGAGTAGAGGAGCAGACAATAACATGCTTCATCGTTGTTTTTAAAGACTGAAGACTGGCTGCTTTCCTTTGTTCCATTTCCATGTCTGGCCATGAAGTGCTTGTTTTGGGAGACTTTGGATTTTGGACAGTAGTCCTAAGAAATTCGCGTTAGTATAGCAAGGAATGTCGTCCCTCGGATAACGGCGGCACCAAAAAAAAAGTATGGTGCTGTAAATATGTTTATTAATAGTGTGGGATGCCGTGCTGAGGAGGAATGGTTTGTGTCATTTTTCTGCAATCTTTTTGGTTCATTTTTCCTTATTCCTCAAGGCAGGGAAGCTCTTTTGGTTCTTAACTGTTGTTTTATTGAGGGTAAAAATACGACAAAGGATGAGACTTTGAAATAAGAATTACAGATTTATGTGAGCAAGTGCAGCACTGTGTAATTTACACTGAGAGGAGATTAATTGGTCGGTAAATAGTTATGCTTTAGCGGGGACGATAGATGGAGGCAATAAAATTATTGCCTGGACGTGATTCATTTAGCATCGAAGATCGAGTTGACTTGTGCGCAATCGATGGATTTTGAAAGCAAGAACCTAATCAGCATTTAAATAATAAAATTATTAGCCAAGGGTGACTTGAAATGATTTATGGAGATCAGTAGTTGCGATACAGTCGAGTTCCGAAACTTTTTGTTTGAAAAGGATCTGGCAAAATGTTCGGCAGTTGCCGGTACGTGGCTTAAGGGGGAGATTTGTATTGAACAGTGGTGCAGGTTATTTGAATCACACCATTCAATGTGGTAAGTACTTGACCAAGAAAATTGCCACTGAAAGAAAAATGTAAACCATCGAAATGTTCCTTTAATTTTTTTCAAAAAAAAAAAATGACCTACATTCCACCATTTCCGTGCAGCTAGTTTCAGAATGATGGTGTGGTCAGTTGAGTCCAAATTTTACCCAACCTAAGCTTTTAGCCTTTTTCTAGTTGCTGTAAGGCAAGATATGCATTCGTCGAAAAAATTGAGATATCAAAAATGACACTACGTTGATAGCGAAGACAAAAAAAAAGCCCTAAAAATTCGGTCCGTCATTGTGTCTGTCTGACTGTCCTACAGCCTGAACGGGTGGACCGCATCGCTTAAAATTTGCTATGTACATATATTTTTTTGGTATTGTACAGAGGAGAAATAGAATTATTTTTTTTAGCTAAAAAAGCTGTAGGTGTCTGCCATATAACCGTTACGTTAAAACTGATTTATCTAGAAAACAGCTCTTACAATATTGATTAAAAAAAATCAGTGTAGCTTTTTAGGTATAACCCGTGGCTGGGAAAAAAATTGAAACAATGTTTAAAAAGGGTTCATTCCATAAAACCTTTTTTTACTTTCGACATTCTCGAAATTTAAAAAAAAACTTTTTCTCAAAAACCGCACCGATTTTTATAGTTTACTCTCATAAATTGAAATGTATCCAAGAAATAAAAAGGCGTACCTAACTACTGTTTTTTAGCTCAAACAGGTTAAGAGTTTATTAAAGAATTTCGAAAAATTTATTTTTTCTAAATTTCAGGCCCCTAGATCACTGTCATAGATTAGAGCTAGTGCGTGCGACCCAGTCGTGCACTTTATTTTTTTTAGCTTAGAAAACTTTGAGAATAGGAGTCGGTAAATAATCTGATAAATCCATAACCCCGCCACATCACAATTTCAAAAAATCGAAATCTTTAAAAATCAAAGCCCAGAAATTTATTTTAAAAGGGATTTTGATTTGTTCTTCAGAATCTTGAACAAGAAGTTGGTTTGAATCAATCATAACAAAAGATGACAGATCACCTCAATAAAGTTGATACTGCCTTCCATCCGTCGTCGGTCGCTAAGGGGCCTAAATATTTTCACAATTTTTTTTAAAACTTCTTTGTATTATACAAAAAACTCAATTTGTTTCAGCCCTGTTCGTAACCGTTACTAACAGTACCTTATAACTAATTTTTCTGATTTTTTTAGACAGTGCGTTCAAAGTATTTAGCAGTCGATTCCTCGCCGTGTATATACCTACTAACAAGAATTCGGCCTTTCGCACACGTCAACTTGGCAAATTTTGCGTCGGGACTTGGGCGTTCACCCGAACAAAATCCAACTGAAACTCAAGCTCAAAGTTCATGACCATATAGACAACACCGTTTGTTCGCTGGTTGGAGACACGACACCAACCTACACCTCGTTCATAAGGTGACAATACGTATACTCAAAAAATTACCGTTTGTTGTGGATTTTAGACCGACCGATGGGCCAAGCGCGCGGAGTGATTGGCCCATACTTTCCCGAAAACAACGTTTGTGGGGTGATCACCGCCAATGGCGAGCCCTACAGATCGATGATAACTAATGTTTTATGATCCGAATTGAACCATAGACCTAGACGACATGTGGTTTTCCAGCAGCACCTTACATATTGAACTGGTCACCAAGGTCATGGGCTCTGATCCAGCTTAACTTTTTCTTGTGAGGTTTCCTGAACTCGAAGGCCTATGAAAATGAATCACAACCGACCGATGCCCTTAAGGTGAACATAACACAGTGCAGGATCTTGTATCTATGCCGGATCTATGCGGAATTGGACCACTCATAACGTTGCCACTACAGAAGCCGAGGCGGGCATTTGGACGATGCCATCGGTCTAAATTTACATATATTTTGGTTTTTGAAATTTTTTCAAAATCGGCTTTACCGATTTTGATAAGAAAATATGTGTGATGTACTTGAAGATATTACTTAGCAAACAAAATGACAAAAACACAAGATATCGTAATTCATCTGCAAAAGCTCAGGAAATGATTCATGGACATGTTTGAAGAAAAGTAATTATTCAACAGTAAGAGTCCATCTCCAATTTTGATATCAATTACATAGGTTTTAAGAAAAGCCTTACTTTGGCATACCCTGACCCATGTTACCGCAAAAGCTTTCTTAATACTAGCAATAGGAACTATGTTCAGTGCTTTGTTTAATATAATAGCCATAGTAACCAAATTTGAATTAATTTGATAGCTTTTCTTCAAATATCCAGAACATGCTAGAAATGTTCCATTTTTCCTGCCCATGCTAATTTTTTGAATTTGGGGTCAATTTTCTTCAAAAAATGCATAATAAATAACTCTTTACTATTTTGATTGAATATACAAAATTAAAAATAATTTTGAAAATTCTTTTATTTTTTTAATTAGTTGAAGAATTTTCTCGGAAAACTAAATATGCAACAAAATTTCAAAACTAAATGTCTATCTAGAAAAAAAAAATATTGAAAATCGTTCGACCAGTTTTTTCAAAAAGATTATTTTTGAAGAACTTTTCCAAAAAATATTTTGAAATTTGTTTGAGTATGTAAATGTATGGCAATCTGTAGTTCACATCTATAAAATAATATTAAAAACGATCAATAAACCCGTTTCCAATATATTTCGAAAAGGAACTTTTTTTTTTGGAAAAATTATTTTAAATCAAAAAAAAAAGTTTTTGAGAATTTTGAAATGCCATATTAATAAAATTATGAATGACTTTTCTGTGTCCAACATTTTATTGAAATGGAATGAATAGCTTACGAGAAAAATTGATTTGGAGGTACTGGTTCTATGAGAGGTACCGTAATAAGATAAATTTTGAAAAATATTTTCTAACCAAAAGATAAACTGTCTTAACAAAATAGTATTCCAAAAGTTTTATCAAAGTCGTTTGAACCGTTTTTGAGAAAATCAATTTGTTCTTCAAGATTGTATGGCAGGTACCATTATTTTTCGACCTTGAACAAAAATGAAAAAGAGCCCCCTAGGGAATTCCAGACAATTACCCAGTAACAAAATTGAAGCAAATCGGGCCCATCCGTTCAGGCTCTAGAGGTGCGAACAGACAAACAGAGGACTTCTCTATCATTGTAATGTTGTGATTGTTATCTCAATTTTTTTTTTTTTGCACGAATCCATATCTTGCCTTATAGTACCTATAATCGCACGTAAAAATGTAAATCATATTTTATCTGAAAAATATTAAAACAAAAAAAAAATGGAGATATGCCTTTACTGTAGAATAAATTTTTTCTTCAAACATGTCCTTAAAACATTTGCCATCTTATTGTCTACAAACTAGGAAACACCCTCTATTATAAAACTTTTTCCAATGATCCCCTACATCACAATCATACAAAAATTCGATCATAATAGATTTTTTAATTTTTAATGTTTATTTCAAACATGTCCTTACTCCTTACACATCCTTTTTTTTGATTTTTGCCAAAACAACTTCTTTCCGCAAGAAAATTTACCAATTTGATTTAATGATTTAAGTTGAGAACTTAAAATTTAACAAGCTCTTCCTGCCAACAACCAGAAAAAAAAAACGTTTTCCCTTTTTATGGCAGCAGCAGGAAACATTTAATTAAGAAATCATTTATTTATCATCGCGCGGGAGCACACATATCGAGTTCCTCTTATCTGCGTATACCGCACACCCTCACCGCACCTTAAAATTTTCTCAACTGTCAAAAGGATGTGCGCGTTCATATAAGAAAAAGTATATATAAAATGCCTCATTACTGCATTTCAGCTCCTTGAGATGAATAACTTTTGCTGTCAGCGATGGCGCATGGCGTGGCTGTATTCAACCTAAAGCCGTCAAAGGTTGAACTCAAAATTCTTCGCTCCTTGCAAATAGGGTACAAAAAGGGAAAGGTGACGATAAGGATGATATTATAATATCGCGTCACACAGCGAACCTTCAAAAAGTAAATCCAGACATCTTCATATTTAAACAAGGATAGACAGATTTTTTTTTTTGCTGCTATTTATAATAATGGGGCTTCTTCAACAAGGATCTCTGAAGAATTTACTTTCTATCTATTTCTGTACACAAAAAAAAAGGTGATCAAAATTAAATTTTGAGAAGTAAATCCTTCGAGAAGTCGGGTTAATCTTTCACTGAGACCAGACAAATCGCTGACTTATTTCCTGCTAATCCAAAATGACGGAGGGTATTTCTTCTGTGACCACGTGCGCGGCGCGGTGGCTTCGCTGGAGTTCGATGTCTGTTGTACATTAAACCAGGATAAGCCTCCTTCGAAATAACCCTCTCATGCGATTTTTCGTTCTCGTCCTTCAATCAATTTACCACAATAAAAGTCACTTCCTCTCGATAAGTGTGTACTTTAGGTTTGCTAATGCTTGAAGAAATCACTTCAAAGTTGGTTGAGCTAAACCGAGGGATATTATGGAGCAAGCTAGCGCGGAGCAAACAAGAAGGATCAATTGTGCCAGTGGTGGCGGCTACAGTTTTTAATTTCTTTCAGCCTTGTTTTGTTGGCTCTGTGGTTAGTAAAAGTACAAAAAAATAGAACGAAATGACAGACTCGAATCCCTGAATCCTTTTCTTCATTATATCTTCCCCCATTTCACCAGGTTAATTTACGACAAGCAGGAGGCTGCGGCGGCAATCTGACAGCAAAACTGGAAGGGTGTCTGTGTTTACTTGGAGCAAATTAGCAAACTTCCTTCGTATTTTTTTTTTTTGTTTCTTCAATATGAAACATCATACAAGGTACACAGCACGACTTAGGAGGAGTATATCCCCCTTCGACCAGGTGGTGTCAATTAAATTTGACATTGTAAAGGATTCAAAGAGGATTGGCGTTATTAATTAATCCTTCTTACTTCCTTTTTAACTCAAAACTCTGTGTGTAAACATTTAACCATCCAGACATAGTAGGTATATTTTGGGGAAATTTATTAAATCCAAAAGTTTTCTAGGATAAAGTTTTGTTGTCCTTTGACAGTGAGAAACTCCCTCTTCTCCAACTTGTGTCGTCTGCAATTGGAATTCACCTGAATTTTTTTGTTTGCTTGGAAGATACATAAATATATACATAAATAAATATAAATAAAGGTTGGTGCACGTAGAAAAAAAAAGAAGGAGTCATAACTCAAAGAAGAGGAAAAACTGTAACTGCTGTTCAAGACATGAAGGCGAGGACACGGACGGCGCGCGAGGCAGGCTCTGGCTAGGCAACCTTTTATTTTTATATTTCTTTCAATGTCCATCTTGGTTTTTTCTTCTTCTTTTTGCTTTTTTCACTTGAAATCCACTTCTTGGTTAGAGTATTCCTTACTGCCGGTCGTTGGCTGGTGGTTTTTTTTTTGTCCATTCATTCTTAAAAATGTGGATCCTTTTGTGTCATTTCCTTGATTTCTTTATTTTTATTTTTGTTTTGGAGAAAACTTCAAGGAGAGTTGACAAATTTATGTGTTTTCTTTATTTTTTTTTTAGTAGGAAAAGAGCTT
Organism: Platycheirus albimanus; assembly: GCA_916050605.2. Lineage (NCBI taxonomy): Eukaryota > Metazoa > Arthropoda > Insecta > Diptera > Syrphidae > Platycheirus > Platycheirus albimanus. The sequence continues at coordinate 86,967,631 of OU696697.1, read as the reverse complement.
TGAGCCTCAAAGAAAAATAAAGGTCCTTTGATCAGGAAAAAAATTATGAACGAATTTGATTTTTAAATTTGGAAATAGGTTTATATTAATAAATAATGTTTCTGCGAGGAGGACATTTTGTGATTTATTCGAATTATGAAGATTAAATTAGAACGTGCGGCAACTGAGTCCTTGGAAGCCGAATCAGCTGATGTTGGTTTGTTAAAAAAGTATGGACAAGTTTTTTTTTGTTATGTTGCCTAGTTTACAGTTCACAGTGAATAGGGACCCAATTAATAATTCTCCAAACTCAGCGCCACCCCTAGGTCCTCCCAACCTAGGTGTGTGTGTGGCACTTGGCACATTTCGTAAATTTGTAAAGTGTTTTCTAAGATTATGAGTGACTAACCTGTCCTGCGTTTCTATGGCGGGGGAGGTGTTTGGTTTGTTTTTCCATGTTTTATGCCTAACACCAATTTTTGAATGGAAGAATGTTTTGCAAGATTTCGCCTATTCTTGAAATAAACAATAACTATAGCAAAGACATTACACATTAACTCAAAGAAATTGAAACGGTTCTATTAAGGTGATGGACCTTTGGGTACAATTGTCTCTATTTAACCTTACAATATGCGAGTATACAAATTGTTTCGGAAGATTCTCAAAATAATCTCTTTTGAATACTTTGGAAGAAAAAAGTTGCTGGTTAATGAAAGAGGAAAGTTCCAAGGTTATTGCTTTACTTATGCGGATGACGTTGCTAAAAATCGAAAAAAAATCGACATTCACGCACTTTCGAATGAAAATGAATTTTCCGTTAACAAATGTTTGCATAGGATTCAAAACTTTCTTTTCCACATCAATCAGAGATATATGTTTCCACGTTTGATAAAATTGTCTGCTGGTGGTTTTACATTGTGAAGGTGGTGATTTCTATGCTTTAACATAGAATCCCCTATTCTGTAAAATGAAAAATGAATACGCTCTACAATCTTGTCTCTGCAACATTTTCCTTCGCAGGAAATGAATAGCTTGGCTAAGCCAAGAATACATTTGAAGTTAAAATTTAAATTCCATACAAGTATACCGACGTGAATTTCACACATCTTGCTTCCTCAGCTTATACCTACGTGAAGACGTTTTTGAAAACTTTCTAACTTTTTCTCATTTCTTGGACTTATCCCATGGTTGCAGGGTTTAAAGTTTACAATCGACATAGATATAATTGTAGGACGTATTTATTTTAAAAGTAAAAGCTGTGGAATGTAAAGATTTGAAAACCACTCCCCCATCACGTTTATATGCAAATTTAATATTTTAATATTTGGAATGTGAATGTCTTTAAGTACATATACCAAGCCTGGAAATTATATCGATTTAAATGTTACACATTATACATATACGTACTCTACAGACATAGAGAACAAGATGTCAGAATCATCATCCACTTATCTTGGAGTCGTTTTCGTTAAATCCCGAAAATTGAAATTTCTTAAATTTAAAATCCCGAAAAACATGCTGAAAAATTAAATTTGTAATTATTTGAAGAACATTTTACGAGTATGTCCTCCGGTAGCCTCCTATTCTTAAGTCACAACAATTTACCGCCATCCGTTCAAAATCCCGAAAACCAAAATCCCGAAAATTCAAAATCCCGAAAAATCAAAATCCCGAAAAATTAAAATCCAGAAAAATCAAAATCCAGAAAAATTAAAATCCTGAATGTTCAAAATCCCGAATGAAAAAAAAGCCAAGTTTATTAAGAAAACTGTTGACACAGGCGCCTGCCAGACACAGGCGCCTGCCTGACAAATTTACATACCCTTAGCGGAGCAGCGAAACTGCGTGAGCGCGGTGTGCCCCCGAAAAAGGAGGAGAAAATCAAAAGATCCCGCGAAGCGGCGAAGCGGGCCACCCAGGTCAAATTAATTACAAATGTTACAGACACAGGCGCCTGCCTGAGAAATTTACATACCCTTAGCGAAGCTGCGTGAGCGGGTGTGTCCCCGAAAAAGGGAGTTAAAATACCAAGAACCCGCGAAGCGGTCCACCCAAGTACTGCTGATTATGAAAACTGTTGACACAGGCGCCTGCCTGCATCACTAATCCGATTTATCAGTATTGATTGCTATTCGGGACTTTTTCGGGATTTGGAACTTTCGTGATTTTGGTTTTCGGGATTTTGAACCAGACCCCAATTTACCGCATCAATAGTACTTGGACCGCTTATTTGGTTCAACCATGTCAACTTCCATAACATGTCCTTTTTAATGAGTTGCTTACTTATGCCATGAAAACATAATGATTGCTGCGAATCCGAAATTTAAAATTAACTTGATTGAAATACATCAAATATTGAAAACTCGAGGGCAAACAGTGTATAAGTTCCTCAATCAACCACCACTAACGGATGGCTTGGGAAATGTATGAACTATTTATCTTTTCGTTTGCCTCATTAAGTATTTATTTCATCTCTGCAATGCACGGCTTTTCTTCTATACTGCATTTTCTTAAGTGAGTACATTTTTATATTCCAACTTGGAATTCTAATTTGAAACTAAAATTGCACCTTTGCATATAGACACTAGATTTTATATGCAAAGATTGCACCTTTGCATATAGATTTTATATGCAAAGATTACACGTAAATGTCATTTTAGCAAATACACAACTCTGTTTAGCCAATACACTGAACGGCTGTTGCATTTTGGGAATTTTTCGTGGGTCGTTGTTGAGTTAATAAATTTCCTTGCCAAATACGTTCCACATAAATGGTTGTTGTACGCAATACATAAATGTTCAAGACTGTTATACATGCACACAAAAGTGTTATACAGTGTCGGTACAAAAAAGTAGTTAAGAAACTTAACTACTTATTTCTTTATTTCATCAATTAGATTTAATCTTTTAACCTTAAATAAAAACTAAGTTAAGATTTTGGTGAGTTGATATCTAAATATATATAAAAAATATATAATCAACTATGAGGCTAGTTATACAAATCTGGGAAAACAACATTTGTTTGACACATCTTTTCCATATTTCATATGATGACGTTAGCCATTAATGCAAAGTTTGTCACCGTTGATTTATCTGACACAAAACCTTGTCGGAAAACTGATTTATGTTGTTCTGATTTCCGAAACAATTCAGAAAGCTTGTTACAAATTTATTTGTAGAAAATGTTTGGTCAAGCTGATCTTACATTTGACCTAGTTTATATAATTTTTTTTTAAGATATTAAACTTACGTTGGTGATTAAATAAATGTTTTCTTTGTCAATTTTATAAGATTTGTAAGCTTTATTTTTTTATTTTTAAAATTATTTAAGGTACATAGAACTCTCTTAGAATATTATTCTAGGACAAAGACAACAAATAACCAACCATCAGATTGCATCAGAATAAGGTTCTCGAAAATCGTGAAAAGATTTCTTCATAGATACTGCTTTCTCTGGAAAGTGATAAAAACGACTATAAATCAATACCAACATAGAATTTTCAAAGATTTCGCCATCTTTGGGTTTCCCAAGAAAAAAAGAAAATCATACAAATAAAAATAATAAATTTGTGTGTTTAAAATTTGTTTTAGTTATCGTTTGGCCTGATTTTGATAGGCAATCTTCCTTGGCCACTCATGATATTGGTGATGGTCGATTCAAATAGTAATTCGGCGATGTAATTTGATTTTAAATACTAAAAAAAGAAACTATCGCTTCGATAAAAATCTGACTTGTGTTTCTCTTTTACCTACATAGGAACATATTTCTTCGTTCTCATGGCTGTTTCACTTTGCTAATCGACAAAATATTTTGTGATAATAATCTCAAGACCAACGAAATATAAAGAATAAGGGAATTCCAAATCCGCACACGTACAGTTATCAGCCATGATAACGTGGTTTTGAACTATCACTGTTCACTGTACAACACTCTACTGTTTCTTTTTTACTTGTTTAGTCAACACCCCCAGCGAATAGATGAGTACTTTTATAGACTTAAATACATATAAATGTTCCCAACGACGTTATTTAGTTAAATAATTTATAATTCACGAAAAGTGGCCCCACCGAACTTTTACAATTTTTCCACTCCTATTGGTGTTTACCAAATAAGGACTGTACGCGTACGGTGTATAATCCATCAAATGCTATTAAATTTGGAATTGACCGTTCTTAGTTGCTCTTAAGGCGAGGAGGTGACATCTCCAATTATTCCAAAAAACTGGCGACCGATTGCTTTGAAGTTTCTTTAAGGATTTGGTTCGTCTTGAAAGAACATTAAAATCGATTGTTGATTAGATTAGGATTCATACTCGTAGATCGATGAGTCATTGCTTGTCACGATTCTATAGACGACATTTCTTGACAACAGTCTTTCTATTTCTGAAGCAAATTTCACATGGTGGAGTATTCAACTTGAACAAATCTTTTGACAGTCAAATATTCATGTAATATTGAATGCTTACGAGTGGAACTATTGCTCAAGAATGCCTCAATTTTATGTCACATGACGTCCCTGCAATATAACAGTTCACGCAAAGCATCGAATTTTACTGACACGGCAACCAAATTTGGCCGACCTTCAAGAAATTGGTCCTGTAGTGAAGTGCGACCACGATTGATTTCAGAAAACTAGCGAAACGATGTGGCTCAAGATGGTCATTCATTACCAAAAGTCGTAGCGAGTTAATTAGAATATTGTTGTTCGTTTAAACCAAGTCGAAAATTTTCACGATTCAGTTCCATTGATCAAGATAAATGTTTCAAAATATTGACATATTCGCACTGGTGTTGTTACTCGTACAAATCTCAAAACTTTTATAATGTTCAGAAACCTCCGTAGCTCGAAATTTTTTTTACAGGAACATACACTTCCTTTTTATCTTGAATAATTTTGCATCTCATAAGCATCTCCTTAAACCACAATTTGAATCTAAAACTTATAATCTATAAAAAAAAAAAAAATTAAAAAACCTTAAGCAAACCATCTGGTGGCTATGCTAATATTTTCAAACATTGTCTGTCTAATGAATTTCTCCAACTCTTTAAATATTCATTTTCAAAGTCTCCCCCTGCAAAACAAACCGAATGGAGGATGTCTGCATGGCTTCCTCATAGATAATAGATGAATCCAACCACTACATCATTCATTGCAGGTGGCAGCTAAGTTCGTCTTCCCTTAAAAACCACTTCCCTTAGAGAGGCCATGCGTCAATTTGAAATGGTTTCAAATATTTATTTGTTTTAAACTCACACTTTTCCATATGACAAATAACCAAAAAAAAAAGGATATTCTATATAGTCCGTTATGAATGAATAGGATGATAGGATTCACCATCATCATCATCATCAATTTAAAATGTCCCCCAAATGTCCCTAGTTCGAAAATGGCTTACTCTTTGCATAAAATACTTTCTAACCTTTAGGTTTTTTTTTACATGACGTCTCCACTTTGATCGGCAATTTAATGCTTTTAATTGACCTCCAAAAAAAGAGTTTTTTGGGATAGGAAATGGACTTTTAAATAGTCGAATGAGGATTCCTTCGTCGATGTTGTTTTGAGTTAGGGTTGTATTTTCAAAGCTTAGAAAGTATAAATTAACTTCCCTTAAAATGAGGGTAGAATGGTTCTTTATTTGGAAAGTTTGTGTACGGTATATCCTCGAATGCTGACACGTGTTTAAATGGATCTGATTTAAGTGAAAAGGACTGAGACTCAAAGAAGGGTTTTCCCTTAATTGTATTCAATTATTTAAAGGAACGGTTCAAGAACTTAACCTTTAACTCAAAGCAGAAACTTCAAGTCTTGTACTTAATAAGTTTTAATATTTAACTTCAATTATTGTTAGCTTATTTGGGGTTAAGTTGTTAATTTAAAATTTGAATTAGTTAAAAAAGCATGTTTTAAATATTTAAATAGCAGGACGCAATTTACCTAAGTCCAAAACATAAAATATAAAAAACTATCGGTTATAGCTACAGTACGTTTGGAACGAACTGTTGAATACCCTATTCCAACATGAGTTCGTGTGTGACAAATTTTTCTTGCGAAAATGTGGGTGTGCTATACTTACCTACCTTAAAACTTAAATATGTAGTTTTTCATGAAACATAGAATTTAATGACGATGATATAAGGTCAATTTTGATGAGTTTTAAATTATAAAATGGTTTTTGATTAAAACTTCTGTAGTTTCACAGTTCTTTTTGGCCTTAATTTTTGACAATTTTTTTGTCTTTGTGTATACAAAGTTGGCGTCCATCTGCCGCTGCATACTGTTCCAGAAACAAAATTCTTCTTTAATAGACAGGTTATTGTTAATACAATAACATTAATTTTGTTTATCCGATGTTCAAATCTTTCCAAACTTTAAACTTTGTATTGCTAAGGCGAGAATATTAATATGAGCGACATACGATTGAATGCTCGCAGCTGGATTCGAAGAATACATCACAAATATTGAATTTTTTAAAATTACATTTTGAATAAGAATGACGATTGGGGGTATCTTAACAATTCTTGAATACATCCTGGTACGTAACCAAAGAACACATACACAAAATTTTCATCTTTTTTGACTTTTAAAGAAAACGCGTGTTCTTAAAGTTGGATTAAAAAATATCAGGCATTATCTGATAGTTCCCATTTTTTTTTTGGCATACGCGTTTACAGCTGAATTGAGTAGTTTGTTTTGGCAATTTTAACAGAATAAAAATATTATATAAAAACCACGCCCCTTATATGGGAATTGTATTGTGTATTGAAAAACTTTAAACAAAAAATATTAAAGATATGATTTTCATGTAAAGAACTAAATAAATTGGTTGAAATTGGTTTTTCTTTATAAAAAGTGGGCGTAAGCCACACCCGAAATTTAAAAAATTCTTTTCATGCATAAGATATTTAGTCTCGAGTAAAAACCACAACTTTGGACTTGTGACTTTATTATAATTACCTTTTATTTGCAAAAAAAAGTAGTTTTTTATAGTTTCTTATGAAGTATCAGCCACACCCAAAGTCAATTTTTTTGTCTTACACGACATGATTACATACAATTAATATCAATAAAATTTAAGGTTTTTCACTCAAATATAAAAACCGTTATTTTATAAAAGCGGAATTGATGGTTTTGTATGAAAAGTGGGCGTCAGCCACCCCCAATTTAAATATTTATATTTAATTAAAAGAATATTTGTCTATAGCTTTAAGTTTTGTGCTTTTGTGCTATTGTACACAAAACAAAATATTTTTTTTTTTGCCAACATTTTTGAATCAAAAAAAAAAAAATATTGTAAATTTTGGGCGTGTTTGTTGGCGGATTTTATAGATTCAAGAATTTATACTTACTCTGGAAACAGAAATAATTTATACCAAGTTAAAGCTTTCTAAATCCAAAACTGCGACTTCTAGAGAGTAGGTATACATTTACATACGGACGGGAGAAAGAGATTGACATTTGTCCCGTACTCTTCCTCGTACATACAGCTTCTGCAAAAGTCGTTCACGAGCATGCCAAGTCCTGCGGCGTATCTATCTATGGGTTTTTGATCCAGCTTTAAAATGTGTCCCCTCAGTTGAATCTGGCCGCAGCAACATGTTGCCCTCTTTTGTTTGGCAAGTTTATCGATTATAAAGTTTTCTGGAATATCTCATAGATTTCAGCTTAGAGAAATCGATGATTTTGCTATGATCACCAAATCTTCTAACACGACTCAAACGTATGTGTTACAAAAAAAAATGCAGTTTTAAAATTTTAATATGAAATTTTATTAAACACTTAAAAATCGCTAAAAATGAATTAATAAGTCTGATATCTGTTTTAAAACAAACATTTTTTTTCCAAAATTGTTCGACCAGTTTTTTTGAAAATTTTTCGAAATTATATCTACCTATTCCAAATTTTTTTTATTTGCCATCTTCTAGAACATTGTAGTTTTTATCAGAAAAATAAAATTAAAAAATTGATCAAACAAAATTAAAAAAAAAACTTTTCCTAAAAAATCTAAACACCATTAAGAAAGTTCAATCTAAATCGAAGGAGCCGTTTTTGAGATACATTAATTTCTCATTAAAAATCATATGGCCGGTGATGTTAGTTTTAAAACTAAAATGAATATTCCAAAAATGCCCCTGTAGGACGTCATAATAATACTGTGTACCAAGTGTAAAGCAAATCGGTCCAGCCATTTAGGCTGTAGGTAATTATACAGACACACCGACAGACAGACAGATTTGTCGGACCCACTTGTTTAGGCTTCTCTATCATCGTAATCAATGTCGTGTTTGATTGTCAAAAAAAAAATTTCTTCCGAATGCAGCATAACGTATACCTATAATCACAAGTAAAAACATTGATTTAGCTTCAATGGGTGAAATTTTAAATCAACAATTTTGATGGAATTCACGCACAAAAAATTCATTTTTATTGCTTTTAATTAAAAAAAAAAAAAAAACACAGCTACGACGCTAAAAGATAAAAAATCCAAAAAGGCTTTCTGCGTCAATCATTAATTACTTTTTAACTAAATTTTTTGTCTAATCTGCCTTAAAAATCGAATTGATTTGTATATGTACGCGTATCTATGCAATCCACAGCAATTAACCTTGTTTCAACAAAACTATTTTAGTCATTATCGCATTATTTTATTGAATGTCCACTCCGAAGATAATTGTTTTATTCCAAATTAAAAAAAAAAAAAAATATCACAATGTAAAATAAAATAACTTTTATTCAACAATCACATTTTTAGTTGTCCTCAGGTGGGATACACACAATTGGCTCAGTACTTCCACCGCCAATAGCTGCAATTAAATCAGCTAAAGTATATCCTTCAAGAGCTCCATTCACCACTGGAAGAGCGTTATCTTCGATAGTCTTCGTAATCATTTCCTTGTTGTCATTGATTCCAATCAACATCAGTTCCTCCAAGAATTCATTCATCTTTCTGTTGCCAAAACCTTCTCCGAGAATTCCATCAATTTCAGAATCAACATCATCAATGGACACAGAAATAGCCATGGATTTGAGCTTGATATCACCGAAAATTGAGTACTTAATGGTTCCTTTGATGCGAAGGCCCTGAATATCCATTAACATATTGCCCTTTCCTTTGACGTTAACTGTAAATCCATAAGCCTTTGCGACTGTTTCTAAATCATACAGACTCTTAACCACAATGTTTGGGAACAACAAATCAATAGTGATCTTGCTGAATATAACATTGACCTTGAGATCTTCAATTACGAATTTGTCAAGACCTTCAACACGTGCCTTATTGACTTCTCCTTCAACGCTAAACGAAAAAATTCAAGTTAGGAAAATAGTGTCCTTGAATACAAAAACCAAACGCACCTGACAGCTTCGGTTTTTAATCCCAATTCCTTGTGTTCAAGCTTCAATGGAGCAAGTGGTGGAACACCATACTTAGGAAACCCACATGGCATCTGTTCTCGCATTTTTTCCAAAGCATCGATAACTTGACTGGAAATACTGCGTCCCAAACCTGAGAAATGTTAAAAAAAAATGTTTAATTGAAATTCCGAAATTTTTTCTTGGCTATTAATCTACATTACCCCCGGCGCGCACATCGATCCTCTCAGCGGAAGCAACGGCTCCGATAGCCAATATTACGATTAAGAGTTTCATGTCTTGGAAAGTACTAACGATCGCGCTATCACCACCTGAGGCTTTTATAGAACACAATGGCGAATCTTATCGACTGATTTTTTGGTTTATCAGTCGGATTATTTCTGATTTTGCTGTATAAATTGGTATTGTTAACTTAAAAATTTATTGCAAGATATTTCTAAAGGGTCTTCTGATCGGCAGGTGTTAATGATTAGGCATTGGATGAGTTTATAGGGGTTATTTTCAACTTAGAACGGTTTTACGATATTTACTTTTTATTAAGACAACAAAACAATTGTTATTGATTTTTATTTAAAAACAAATATTTATAAACAAGGGAAAATGTACATATTAACATTTTCGTTATTACTTTTTGTTTAATAAAAAATGTGGAACTGATTCTTTTGATTCTTTATCTACAAGTCCCAGCTGTTTAAGTGGAAACCACACAATGTAGCAAAGAGAACGAATTATTCTTAACTTTCCTTAACGACAAAGTTTAGTAACTTAACGAAACTTACAATCCCTCGTTTGAAGAATTGTGGGCGCTATTAAATGAAGACTGTGCATGTGCAGACTAGTGCTTATTCATACATAACATGTAGCATGTCACTGTCTTAAGCCTCTCTCTACATCAGCGCCACCTGATCTATGGCAGCGCAAGCTCTCCACAATCGAACGGGTGTGGCAGATTTACCAATATGTGACATGGATAATGTTTAGCTCATCTCTCATTACGGTCTCATAGGCGGCTTTCAAATTTATACAAAGATGGTGAGTATCGATCTGAAATGTTTGGATCTTTTCTAAAATCTGTCGAAATTTGAATTTATTCAACGATTGACTTACCTAGCCAGAAAAAACACTGATAAGGGCCAATCAGCTCACGTGCGAAAGTGTTCAGACTTTCACACAAAATAGCCGATAAGATTTTAAAGGAAACATTTAAGAGACTTATACTTCTGTTGTTAGCAGTTGATAGTATCTCCTTAATTGTGGGTATGGCAAACGAAGCTCACGTTTCATTCGTCAGGCATAATTTCATCCGAGCAGATTGTGCACATGAGTTGGTGTATGCTCCTCAGCAAGTCATCTCTCATCGCTGCTTTGAAAAGCTCGAACATACGCTTCTGCAGCCTTGTTTGATTTTAGATTAGTTATCGCTACCTGAAGTTGTTCCTAGTAAGGTGGACAGAAGTCTTTTTCATTACCGTCTAAATCGAATAAATCATTCTGCCGGACAGCAGTGTTTAGTTGGATGTTTTACCGTTTAACAGCCTGCAGAAGTGTGTTTCCAAATTCTCAGCACCGACTATTCACCTACTACAACATTTCCGTGCTCGTCTCTACAGGTTTCAGCTCGGGCTTAATACCCCTCAAATGAATGTGTTACCCTCTGGTAAAATTTTGAACATTGCTTCCGTTATAGCACCCCTTTATAGATTCGACAGTCCGCTTTTTCAGTTATATCTTTCTTTCTGAAAAATCGATGTTCCTCCTACCTCTTTTACTGTTATCTCACGCGGGCAGTAATCTTGTCAGCTTAGCTTCTGACCTGCATCATTAAACAAATTGTTCCTAACTTCCTTTAACGAGCGACTGAGTTTAGTTACTTAACGAAATGATCAAGTCCTCGATTGAAGAATTCTGCCCAATATTTAACGAAATTACCGGTTCAAACTGAGTTCGAAGCAGTATTCAGAGTCTTCTGTTACTTTGGGAAGCTGTTATCACACCTTCTAAGTCATTTCATCGTTGTGAAAGATCTTCTAAAAGACGGGCTTAGACAAAAATTGAGGCACCAGTCAACACAGTCGAACGCTGCCATCAGGGAACTTTAGATTTAACATGCAATTGGATCCTTCATGCAGGTGGAAAGAAATCAAAATTCATGATAAATCTTCTTAATCCAAAAGAAATCAGCCAAATTTTGTTGTATGGGATCTTTATTGTGCTAGCTGTACTACAATTGTGCAGTTTGGCAAATAATATGTCAATCATCATCATTAAGTCTTAAATCAGAATCATCACTTCTATCATATTAATATTCTGTGTAAGTTTTTTAGCAATTAGCTCAACTCGATTATGCTGATCACGTAATGGTGATCTCTTTTTGTCAAATGAATTTCTTCAACAATGAGATTACTTCAAACAAAATGGGTGAACAGACGAAAACAATGATCACATGAAATGCCAGCTAGATGAACTTTTCCGCCCATTTTCCATACCACTTGAAACTGTTTTTTCTTCTAAGAAATCAATAAGCTTTAGAACATTTTCTTTTTTATGCGATTATTGATAAGAAGGAATCACTATGTGCATTTATAATATGTGTCTAAACACATTTGCATTCTAATCCTCAGAACCACTCTATCCATTTCGACAAAAATGCACTCGTTTAGTATTGTTTAATGGTTCTTAAGCTGTATTTGCTTTTACAAAATTAGTTCTGTCCATGTTATTATGTTTCGACAATCCAAAACTTGATAAATTATAACCAGAAACATCTGTGCCATTTATCTGTGCGTAAAGTTGTTAATTATAAAATTTCTTGAATTAAGTTGAACAACCTTACACACGTTTTAAAAATCGTACTTTCCCGGCTGTTTATGAAAATTCAATTATTTTGTTTAATTATTTTGTCACACGAAAATTGTTTTAAGATTAGTGACCCATTAGGCTCCGATTTTCTTGCACAAGAACGCATATAAATATTTAAAAGATATCTTTTAAATCAAGATTGAAAATGCAAACTGATAGAAGAACACAATCTTAGAGTTCAACATTCGTTTCGATATATTTTTTCTTTTGTTTTATAATTTCTATTCAAAAGATAATTCTTTTCTTTTATGATTTTTTAGAATCAAAAGTAAAAATTAACATTTTGATTATACTTGATGAACTTTTTCTTTATCGAAATCGAAACAAATATCTTTTCGATAAGAAACTGGAATAAGCTAGAATAAAAACAAGATGAAAAATAATCTCGCTTCTCAGAGCCTTTTCTTATATCTGTAATGAAGTCGATTGCTGAGAAAGTGACAACGTCGGAAAATCTTAACCTATTCCAGCGTTACCCTCTAATGAAGTGGTAATTCAAGTTCAGGTGTAGAACAAATCGATACACAAACGTATTCCTGAACGAAATTTAAATTTTCAGATGTATAAAAAACTTCAATATATTCATTCAATAAAACCAGAAATTGCTAGAAAATAAAAGAAATAGTTCACAAGTAAATTCAGAATATTGGTTAAACTATTGCTTATCACAGCAATTGACACATCCTAGGTAATAGAGCGCGGTAATAAGTTATTGCCATCTGTCCCAACTTTATAAATGGTGTTTTCATTGCTTCAATGTGATTTATCTTTAGTTTGGTTTGCCATTTCAACATGAATCGACTGACGCCTGAACAACGCATCTTCCATCAAAGCAATTATTTTGATTAACGATGGAACGTTTTCGGACCCGAATGAGTCCTTTTTTTCAAAAACGATGCCGGTTAGAGGGTTACAGTCAATGGAGACCGTTATAGAGTCATGACAAATATTTTGTTCGTTACTGAATTGAATCGCCTGATGAAAGGGATCTGTGAGTTGGCCACCGTGTGATTTAATACCGCTAAACTATTTTCTGTGGGTGAATGTGACATTTAATTTAAATACCTATCTGTGCAACATTTTGAATTAAATGTTGAAATTCACTTAAATCTGGGTTGACATGTTCGGTCATAGCTTCCCAAACATTGCACATTTTTTACTAACAGCTTCTTAAGCTTTTGTTGCCCTACAACGAGGTGTTGGGTTTTTCTTTTTCGCTTAAAAACAGCTTAAGCGATTTTGATTAGACTTTGTATTCTTTGTGTTCTATAACTTAGCAAAAAATTATATCTAAATAATAGAAATTTATTTTTTTTTTTTATTTATTTATTTACATAGCTAAAGACTAGCTTCAGATATAAGTACTTATGTCTATAATAAGAGTACAATTATATAATTGAATACAAAATTGACTGAAATTTAGATGAAAAATTTAACGATTGGTCAAATAAGTTATTACAGCTATTATTGAGAAGATTAAATAATTCAAACATTTTGCTTAAGGGAGAAAATCGTTCATAATTAGTACGACAGTTTGGGACATTTATTCGAGACAAAAGGTACAAAGAGTCTATGTTACCATTTATTAATTTAACAATAAAAACAAAACTTAAATAAGAATAAGAACGTCTATTCACAAGGGATGGCAAATCAATTAGTTTCAGTCGACTGATGTATGCGGGAAGCTCGTAAGGATTTTCCCAACCTAAGCCCCGTAAGGCAAATCGCAGAAATCTTTTTTGAACACGTTCTAACCTTAATATATGGCATTCGTAATGGGGTGACCAAACCTGGCAAGCATATTCAAGAATGGGACGAACAAATGTTATAAAAAGCTGTTTTGTAACAAAAGGATCTGAAAATTGCCGTGACTCTCTCTTAATCCAGCCTAGAATTGAATTGGCTTTATTTGATATGGAGTTGATGTGCTGAATAAATTCAAGCTTTCGATCTAATATGACGCCAAGAACATTTACGTTTTCCATACATGATAGGGAAATTCCATTTAACGAATAATTAAATGGAGTTACTAAAAGTTTTCTAGTGAGGCTCATAAAATTACATTTATTTATATTAAGAGACAAGCAATTACGAACACACCAGTCAAAAAACGAATTAAGGTCGGATTGCAACATTTCACAATCACTAATACTAGAAATAGTTTTAAAAATTGTCACATCATCCGCGTAAATGAGGCATTTAGAATACTTCAAGATAGATGGTAAGTCATTAATAAATAAAATAAAAAGTAGAGGTCCTAAATGGCTGCCTTGTGGTATTCCAGAGTTAACTGTAAAATAATTTGATGGACAATCGCTAAACAACACTGCATAAGATCTGTTTAATAAATAAGATTGAAGCCACATAACAAAATTTTCGCTAAAACCAAGATTTCTTAGCTTTTTTAGCAAGATCTTATGAGAGAGTTTATCAAATGCCTTGCTAAAGTCCGTAAAGACGCAGTCAATTACTTTCTTTTTCTTAAATGCATCAATGCAAAGATCGGTTAGCTCCATGAGAAACGTTACAGTAGAGCGACCTTTTGTAAAGCCATGTTGATTCGGAACAATGACTGATTTGACATAGAAACACAGAGATTCACAAATAATAGCTTCAAAAAGCTTCGGAATAACCGATAGTTTGGCTATAGGCCATGTTTTGAATTTCGTCTTTTTTACCTTTTTTGTGTAAAGGGATTATGAAGGATTTTTTCCAAATACACGGAAATTGACAAGAAAACAGAGAACAATTAAAGGGAGTGGATAAGGGTAAAAGCAAATTATTTGCGCATTTTTTTAAAATAATAGAAGGTATACCATCCGGACCTGGTTTACAATTCTCGTCAAGATTAGATATGAACTTAGCAATGTTATCAGAATTAATATTGAAGTTTATATCAGTCAAGTTAGAGAATGATTTCAAAAAGCCAAAATTTTGGCTATTTTCGTCAAGTATATCACAGTTCGAAGTATCACAGTTTAAAGTATCACAGATGTTAGTATCACAGTTAAAGGCACTTTGAAAAAAGTCTGCAAACATTTATTGTGTGATAACACGAGGGTCATGACTAGATATATCGTTTGACTTAAGAACAGACGGATATGGACAAGACTTTCTTTTACTATTTATAAAGTTCCAAAAATATTTTGGATTCATTTTAAGATCTCTTTGTACCTTCTGCAGATAATTCAAATATTTTAAACTTGAAGATCTATTGAAATTTTCACGAGCACGGCAAAAGTTTTCAAACTTCGAGATAATTTATATACTGACCAAAACTTGTTTCTGAGGTTCTTAAGGCTTTTAATTTCACTATCATACCAATCTGGAACGGATGATCTCGATTTTACAGAAGTTAGAGGTACAGATTTTAAAAAACAATCAAATAAGACATTATAAAATTCAAAGACCATAGTGTTCACAGTTAAACAATTATTGAGATATGACCAATCAACTTGTGACAGCAGCATATTTAATTTGTTAAAATCTGTCTTTTTAAAATTAAAAGTGTAAAAGTTTTCATTAAGGTCAGAATGAAATTTTAAATCAAAAGAAAGAGAAAAGGATAAAGATGGATGATGATTATCTTCAACTACTAAAGGATCTGTTGATTTTTCCACAACAATATCTTCATCACAGCTTGCGAAAATTAGATCCAAAATTCTTCCATTGCAATTAGAAACATCGTTAAATTGGTGTAGTCCAAGTGAGTTTAAATCGTCAATTAGTTTTGAGTCACCAGATTTAAGATGTCCAGGTGGCAACATTACGTTCGATTCAGGACATCGTAACCAAGCAATATTGCTAAGATTAAAGTCGCCGAGGCAAATCAGCTCGTCGTTATATTCTAATAATTCATTGATACAGTTAATGAATTCAAAAGCTTTATCATAAACATCACAGCGACTTCCCGGAACTATATATACAGTAACAAGGTAAATGTTTTTGTTACTTAAAGATATTTTAACGCAGAGAAATTCGTTGTCAAAGGCTACAGGAACATGTACTGGCGTAGATATGAAAGACGATCTTACAGCAATCAAGATTCCACCTCCCACGGTATCTATATTCGGATCTGAATACCGGTCACGTCTAAAAACATTAAATGTGCTATCAAAAAGTTCGCAGTCTTTGATACCAGCATACAGCCATGTTTCGGTAAGGGAAATAACGTCATAAGAGCAGGTGATTGTTGAAAAGTAGACCTTATTGGTCTTTGTCCGAAGTCCTCTCACATTTTGATAGAAAAAATTTATTAGTGGCGACGATTTGCATGTCTTGTCAGTGTGTTTTGAAAAGGGCGAATATTATTCCTTTTGTTTACAAATTCATGAATAATTATATTATCCGGCCATAATGATTTTTCAAGTAATTGATTGAATATTTCCTGAGTAACATACAGTTTAAAGGATGTGTAGTCATTACTTTTTGTTTGAAGTCGTTCAATTTTTATTTTAGCATTTGAGAACAGGGAAGTGACGAATTTACAAATATTTTCGCAGCTTGTCTCTGGATCAAAGTTGGATAAAAATAAGCATTTAAATCTTTGTGCTGCCTTAAGTTGGACTTCATTAATCGAGCTTGAATTTGAAGACGATGATATCAAAGACTTAGTTGGTAAGTTTGGTGAAATAAGATGTGTTTGTGATGATGGATTAACTGATAGCAAAGCAGTTGCGATGTCTGTTGTTTTTGTTGTATTAGTAGGTAAGGTAAACGAAGATGGAGCTGTTTCAGTTGAACTTGAATTGGCAAGTTTTGGAGCTGATGTCGATGGAAGAAGAGTTTGAGGAAGAAGAGTTTGAGGAATTGCAGAATTCTCATTAAAATTAAAATTAGTCAATTTACGAGTAAGTGCATGAGAATCAAATATTGACTTAGCCGTTTTTTTCATCGAAGGATTTTGGAGAGAGCTTTCTGCATCTAATTCGTCACTTTTTCGTTTCTATGATTTTTTTGGTTTTATGATGGTCGTGGTATTTTTGATTTTTGTAAATGAAATGTAATTTAAGTAGACATAGACATTTACAAAATGGTTTAACGACTTGGTAAGTCATACATTCCGATATTTTGCGTAGGCATTCTTTTCCCTAAGCGGATTTCTAAGCAAGTCGAGTAAGCCGAGTGAAAAAACGGAAACTTTTGTTGTTTCAACAGATTTAAGAGCGAAAATTCTCTAAGAATTATTCCGTCAAATTTTTAAAATCAAAATTTCTAAAAATACATAAATTAAACGTGTATACATAGAAAACACAAAACTGCAATAACTGACTCCTTGTATATTGTGACTTGTGAGGTAGCAAAAGCGACAACTTTTCTTACTCGGCCCTACATCATTGAATTAAATTAAAATATTAATTCCTGAACGAAGACAAAAATTTCTTTTTAAAAAATAAAAAACACACAAATTTCGTTATAATATATCACATTTTTATTTCAAAGGACCTTAGTACTATTCAAAGCCCATGGATCACTTGGTGGATAACATTTCTCACTTTTTCCACCCAACTTCCCTATAACATACCAAATTTTGTGTCCCTTCATCTTTTTATTGACGAATGGTACAACAGTCTCTTCAATTTTAACACCTATCTCATTTTTATTATAATTTACAGCCTTCCACAAATATTCTTCAATTTTATTATTTAGCAACCGATTAAGTATGCCACGGCCCATCAATTCGATCTTTGACATGACTTTTCCCAACGAAATTTGACAAACGAAATTATAGATCTTGACGCTGCCAAAGATGAATGGCATTTTGTATTTAAAAGATCCCTCAATTGTTATGTAGTCGAGGATCAACTCAAAGTGTCCTTTACCATCGTAACGAACCTTGATTCCGTACTCTTCCATTAAGTCTAGGTTTGTGTCCGTGGAAATTTTTCCAGTGATGATAATTTTCGGGAACGTTATGCTGTATTTGACCTTTTTATTGAAAGCGTAACTGATTTTGAGTTTATTGATCAGCAAGATGTCCAAACCATCGATTCGTAAACGAATTAATTTCGTGAAGGTTCTAAATTATACAAAAAAAATGTATTTAATCTGATTCCAATTTTTGAAGGAGTAATCGGAGACTTACTCAATAAAACTTTTTTTCAAATCGATGATCAATTCTTCATTAGTATAAGGCGCTAGAGGAGGTATTCCGTATTCAGGCCACCCACAAGGCAGAGTAAGGAGTATATTTTGCAAAGCTTTTTTCCCTTCATTGTTCAAAATCCAGCCGCGAGGAGCTTTCACTGTGTATGATGGATCCCGCAATTGTTTTCCTCCATTTTCCGATAAAGACAGTTTTTCTTTAGAAACTCTTCCAAAATTCACAGGAGAAGTGATAATTTCAGATAGTTCATTAGCAAGTCCAACCGATAATACATTGACAAACAAAAGGGCCACAACTAACTTTTTCATGGTTTGATTTATTTTTAATACTAATCGAAGCCCCAGGAGGTTTGAACCTTTTATAGAATTTTGATTTTAATCGGCTTTTAGAAATCTAATCGGTTGCACCAATATTTTGGGAACTGATTGTTATTGTTTATAGTACAATGGAGTTGTTTTTATTATTATTTTAAAAAACCAGAGAATTCCATTTTTATCAAACCAGATTTTTATAGTAGGTACCCCCTTGAAACCTATAGCTACGCTGATGGAGTTTAATCTTATTTTATAACTGCATGTCAAGATTTAAATTTAATCAGTGGAATTCATAAATCAAATATCGTTTAAATTTTTTTTTAAACACAAGATTCGAATCGTGGAAACTCTCAAGGTCGCTGTTGTTTATATTTTGAAATATTCTTTGTGACTTGGTATAGTGGGAGATCGTTTTGCTTTTTTCTTATAGTGGCGCTCATTGTCTTGAAACATTTGGTTGGCAAATTTATAATTTGGCGTATTTTGCGACAAAAAGCCTGGGAAATGTATGAATATATGACATATATCCAGAAAGATAAGATATAGGTACAATTCTTAAAATGGATTTGTACGACATTTAATAAAAACTAGCTTCAAATCAAATCCAATCCAGGAACTGTGGCGAATAAAAAAAATGCTGTTTCCAAAGGAATGGCAGTGTTAACATAGTTAGATTAAATGCCAAGGGAGGCAGTCCCGATGATGTGGCAGATTCATTGTTTCTTTTAGACCAAGCGCGCATCAGATACTTGTGGTCACGAAGGAGTTTGAAGTACGAAGTGACCACAGTAGTGAAACTAATCTTATAAGGATCTCATTGTCATATAAGCCGAATGTAATCACTAGGTACTTGGCAATTAAACCGTCGGTATATGCAGTGGTTTAAGAGAGAGCTATGAAGCGTCTTTTAAGTAGATAGTGGTAAGTGGATTACTCGTTTCTAAATATAAAATATTTTTTGGTGCGAATTAACAATACTGACTCTGGACAAAATGTTCAATATGGTCAGAATATGCTTCATTAAAACTAAACTCAGTGTTGATTCTTCCATTCAGGAATATCTAGCTTCTTTTTTAAATCTTCTTTTTCTAATTATGTCCAGCTTCTTTTGATGGTGGTATAAGGCGTAGTGCTACTGAGCAATACCAATTATGCCCTTAAAGCCGTCTCCAAGTTTTCGGAGATCTCCATCTACCTAGTCACTTCATCGAAGACCTGGTACAGGTAAACGCATTTACTGACTACATCGACGTTATACCTGTCAATGGTCACACGTTCACCATGATAGTGAAGACGTCTGTCATTGTTCGCTTTGTCCATTCTATCACGTTGATTTTGAAGGAATTGTATCGAAACTCATCACTTTTTCTTAACCTCCTGGTTTTGTTTAAGGTTTTAGTAGAAGCCTTTTTAATTTTGTCAGCGAGCGTTCTCCGAAAAGTTATTCTTATGCGAGGATGATCTTGAAACGATCCTTTAAAATCGATGTTAATTTTTTTTTGTAGATTTGGTCGGTTGTAGATTTTCCAAAAAGCCTAAAGCTGCACTGTAAGGACCAATCACAAAATCAGCAAACGAATAGGTGAAATTCTACTGAGATTCAAAATGTCGGGCATACTTTCTTCCGACTATATATGTTTTGCAGATGAGTTGCAGCATACTCCTGACCAGATCATTTCCGTCATGTTTAAACAGTTGTAATTAATCAGAAGCCTTGTTAATTTATGTCTGATTATTCCTTTTTTGATCTCATTTCGGGCTCGTCTTGTAAAACACCTGGGGTGGAATCGGCTAAGGTGATTTGTGATATGTGATAGTCACAATATACAAATTTCGTCTGGCTAAGGTGATTGTCACATGTGACAATCACATTTTTGTGACTTTTTCTTGTGACAGCTATTTAGATGTCACTTGCATACAAAAATAATAATAAATAAAAAATAAACCTCTGACGCTGACTTATAAAACAAAATTATTTGCTTTTGCTGTCAAAGATTTGTCAAAGATCTATACTAATGTTGTTTTCGATTGGGAGAAATTAGTTTCTCCTCATGATTAAAGTAAAAATAAAAACAATAAAAAAAACAGAAATGAACATTTTTTTAATTGAGATATTTTTCTGAAACGCGTATATGTTGTGAGCAATCACGTGAAGTCACAACTAAATTAATCTTTTCTAAATAAATACATAATTGTCACGTCCCTTAATGTAAATTATATATTAAAATTGTTCGAATTGTTTAATTTGAAATACAAAATATATAGAAACTATGACGTTCGTATATATGCGCCTTCAGACCGCATATTTCATAAAAAGCAGAAGAAGTAAGACTCGCAAAACACAACTCCGAAGAGAAACGATTTGTCTTCGGAGTTCTCTCCAATTGCCCAACGGAAAATGACAAAAATAAACAAAATTCCAGTGATCACATTATGCAGACGCACAAAATTATTTTATCACATGTGATTGTCAGAAATGTGACAATCACAAATCACATTAGCCGATTCCACCCCTGGTTGTCACTTAGTTTGACTGGTGCCAGTGGTTACATTTGCGAATATAAAATGTTAAATTGTTGCATACGAGATGTTTAACAAAGCAAGGAGTCTTAACCTTTCTTGCGTAAGTTCAAGTTTATTGGCATGCAAACTATCCTTAGAAATGAAGAAAGCAATAAATATCCTCATTTTAACAAATAATATCACATTCCTATATTTTGACAAGAGCCCAAAAGAAAAGACACATATAGGTACATTGATTGTCGGCCTTTGTCTTCCATAGAATCTATACAATTGTATCTTTAGAGAATGCGAATTTAATCTTTGGTGATGTCCAAGACCGATTTGTTTAAAGATAATAAAAAAAACTATTACAGAACCATACCATGCCTAAGGATTGATAAGATAATCCAATCTTAAATGCACAAGCTTCGGTTATCTTTAATTAATTAAAACAAAAATCGCTTAAGTAAAAAAAATATAAAAAAAGATATAATATCAATCTTATAAATTTACTTCTTAGCATAAGTTTGAATAAAAGCATAGAAGCATACTTAAGCACTTCTTAGTTTTCGAACAAATTTCTTTCAGCATGAACGTATTAATTTTTATATTATTCGGTGTATTGGCCTTGTCAAATGCCAATTGTTTATCGAAGAACTGTAATATTCCCGCTGAAGAAAAGGTATTCAAAGATGCTACCATAACTCAAAATGAAAGAAAACAACAACAATTCAGTCGATCTATCCAACCAAGGAGCCTCAGTTCGATTGGAACGAAAACCATAAAAGAAACTCTCAATCAAATGCCATCTGGATTTCCAGAACTTGGTCTTCCTCCGCTAGCTCCATTCGTCAAAGAAGAATTTCTTTTCAATCTAGAGGAATCTTTTGCTAAGTAAGTTTCCAATGAAAATTGAAAGTCTTGAACTTGATGGTAAATATTTGTATATTCAAACAGAGTTTTTGGTCAGTTGAAAGATTTCCGCGTCGATGGATTGAATAATATGCTGATCAACAAATTCACAATCACCTACGTCCTCAGCCAGAACATCAAGTACAACTTTACATTCCCAAAAATTGTTGCCAGTGGATCGTACCTCAGTGATTCAACAATAGATTTAATCAAAGAATTTGGGATAAGTGTTCGCCATTATGGAAAGGGAGACTTTGAGATTATTTTGGAAAATTTAACGTTTCAAGGCTATTTCAAATACACTATGCCCTTTGTGTATGGAAGCATTTCAATTTACAATTTCGAAGGGACTGTTTCATTGGGAAATATTATATCACGCATTGATGGATTAGCTGGCGAGAGTGAATTAAGTCAGCTTATTAACAAGAAGATAGAGGAATACGGAATAAAGCTCGTCAGTGCGAACCAGGACTTGATTAATACCATGGCTTAGGACTTTTTGATTCCTTTGGCAAATGGAAAACTTGATGGAAAAAATGTATGGTCGCTAATTGGATAAATATTTGTGAGATTTGAATTTTAAGTGTGATGAAATAATATGAAAACAAAATAAGTCAAATTTCTGAGTCTCATTTGCGGAAATGAAACAAATCTTTGTTCAGCGTTTTTTAAAATAAAATGATCTTAACCTGAAAGGTATTAGATTTTTTTTTTGCAAGGTGCTCTATTTTATATTGATCGAATCCACGTCGTTATTGAAAGTGCTGTTTTAAAGGTTATGTTATAAGATAACGTTGGTTTAAAAAAATTTTAGTAGATCTCTACAAACAATTTGAATCGTTTAACTCGTGGAATTCTTACTGAAAAAACGTTCTTATATTGAAACAGATATCTAAAGAGAAAAAAAAAAACACGAACTAATCCAATGATGTATCTTGTCGATTAGATGACACCATAAACTCTATGATACTTATTCTTTTCGGTATTCTATTAACTGAAATCTGTCTAAAATAGACAAGTATCATGATTTCCGATGGTTTTTGGATGAAGTTAAAAAACTACTATACTCAATGTGATGGTATTATTTAGCTATGTCCAAAGTGCCTCTTGCATTTCTGAATTCAACTGGAATGTTTTATTATACTTCTTTTATGACGTATGATTCAGAATCATAGAAGCAATTATTTAATAATTCGAATTCATTAACAATTTCAAGGACTGCTACCTAGCCTGTATATAAATTGAAATCTTCCCTCGTCTCTTCTTGCGCAGCAAAATCCAAAAGTTTACTTTTAGTATATTTTCAACAAAACCTTATCCCATTTTTATTGGAAAAAGGTTTAAAAAATGTGTTAGTGTTTCCACACATATACTTTACACTTGTGTGACTCATGAACTAATGACCTTTACGATTCAAATAAGTAATTTTTCAAATCAAACGGGTATATTTGATTTGTAAAACTCATCCCCTAATGAAAAATGTGATTTAGACAGATCGAGGAAAGATCTGTATGATACATGATTTGAATTTTAATACTTTTTAATGAAAGCAGTTTAAAAGATACCATACCTTACAAATTTTCTAGAATAATGGCATTTAATGATCTCAAAAAAATTGTATGTAGATAATTTTGCAGTAACTTTTTAAAATATGTATGTACAAATTAATTCGATACAGCAACCCTCAAAACTACCTATACATACATACATACTTTTTCTAAAAGTATTATTGACTGATAGATGTGGAAATGACGACATCTTTTGTGTTTTCAATGTTTTGTGTTCAATTTTGCTTACAGTATTTAATAAACAAAACCCCACCGCAGTTATTTAAAATGCGTTCGTTAAAAACTCCACAAAAAAATCATTCTTTAAAACGCACTTCGTTTAACCATACCTAAACTTATCAGCAATTCTTTGTTTTTTAAAATCGCACAACAATTAGGCTTTCTTTCAAGGATTTGATAAAACAGATTCGAACAATTTTTCTACAATTTCATCACTAAGTTTTGGAATATCTAAACCACTTTATCGTCAAGAAATATTTGTGGGTCTAATTCTGGGGGTGTTTTGTAGAATGCTACGTCATCGATCAATCAAAAAAAAAAACTACACATAGCCTTATCTATTTTATGAAATTAAAAAAAATCATACAAATGATCATGAAAATCCCTCAGAGATAATACTAAGATTAACAAAGCTGATTTATTTCTATATCACCAACAATAAAAGGATCCGTAGTTATAAGTTTCGATTAGTTTCAATTTTTATGTCAAGCATGGCTAAGCTTTTAGCAATATTATTGGCTTTTTTGGCCATAACTTCAGCGGTACCCGTTGAAGAGCCTCTCAATAGTTTGGAACTTCACAGTTATTTTGACAATGATCTTGATTATAAAGAAGGTTAGTAAATATGAAGTTTAAAGCACTCAATAAATTTTGAAGTAACAATAACTTAATTTTTCTTTTTTTTTTTTCTTAATACAATCTTCTGTTTCTCCAAACTATTTGATACTTAACAGGAATCGCTACTAGAGGACTTATTCTTAATTCAAAAGGAAAAAAACTGGTGAATAGGTTCATCGAACATCTAAAAACTGGATGGCCAGACGATGGTGTCCCACCTCTAGCTCCATACACCAAAGACGAAATCGTATTCGAACTTAAAAAGTCATTTCTGGAGTAGGTTTTCTTCTCATTCAAGAAATTAAGATCTAGAAATCTAATGAATTTTTGTGTTTCTCTAGAATTTTTGCAAAAATAAAAAATTTTCGCATTGACGGCCTTGATAATGTGGTATATAAAAAGGTTAGCATCCATTACACCTTTAGTCAGAGAGTAAAATTTAACTTCCTCTTCCCGAAAATTGTTATCGGAGGAAAGTTTCTAACTCAATCGTTTCTCGATATTATGAAGGCATACGGAATAAAAATCGAAGTCGATACCAAAGCAGATTTCGAGCTGATTTTGGAAAATATCACATTCCAGGGTTACTTTAAATATACAATGCCATTTATTTTTGGAAGCATTGAGATCTATAAATTTGATGGTTCTATCACATTGGAAAACGTTGTATCTAAAATTAATGCACTGATGGGCGTAGGGAGATTGAATCAGTTGTTAAATGAAACAATTGAAGAAGTATTATTGAAACTTGTAAGTTCCAATCAAGACATGATTAGCAAAAAGCTGGAAGAGACATTGGTTCCATTTGCGAATTCGAAATTGAAAGGGAGCAATATATGGTCGGTTATTGGATGAACAAATAAAATGCAAAATAAATTTGAATAAAGTTAATGGATAATATTTATGTTTGATTGTGAATAGATGTTTTATGATAGAGATATAAATTCTCTTGTTGAGGAATTCAACGTTAGTCTTTCAGGTATGGCAACATAATATGAATACTTGAAATTTGACATTTTACGGTTTTTATGATTTTTGACGTCTAATAAACCAACAAAAGTGTGCAGATCAACTCGTTAGGACTTTCGGTAATCAAAACCCTATCAAAACAATGTTCTTCGATGGTTTTTTGATCTTGGTGGCACTTTGCTACTGTAGGAATTTTGTAAAGGTCCTTCAAACACAGTATACTCGTATGTGCCAAAAAAAAACATTTGGCTGTCAAAATGGTTTGTTCGCTTTGGATACCCCATTGTTTTATCTCTTTCCCGTAAATTAAACACAAAATTCAACTTCAACGTTTGTCGACGTCTAAAAAAGCGTTTAATACATTTCAAATAGCATGTTTCTGAGGTAGATCTAGATACCCCGGATTGGGAATAGTGTTTTGTACTACTAGTGAATTCATTTTGCATTCGCTATGTTTAAAAAGCCGTCTAGATTTCCTCCAGTAATAGCTAGATAGCCTCTAATGCAAGACATCAAGTTCGCTCTTAAGAGTCCGGATCATAGCTTAACTAATATTGGAACAAAAAGGAAAGAAAAAGCATCCCCTGGAATCAATCGTAGATTATACATTTATTTCCCACAGCAGAACCCATGTGTCTATGTTTCGTATTGAGTCTTGAAATTAAGTAATGCTTCAATCCATCTTAGTCAGATTAAAATCAAGGATTCAGCAAAGAAACGATCTTTAACCCGCCAGTGGTGACCTACCTGTCTGTGAGACCGGGTTTCAATGTTGTTCATATGTGCCCGTTATTCACATCACCAAAGGCGGATTAATAATTTACAATTTTCTTGCTCAAACATTGAAACCATTCAGGAGTTTTTAAAATCGGCATAGCTACGTGGTTGAAAAATTTCATTCGAAAAGTGTGAGCACATTTTTGTGAAAAATAAAGTAGAAAATATACTTGTTCAGCGGTTAAAAAAAAATGTCTGGTAAATTTAAGTAAAACAAAAAAATATTATTTTAAATGTATATAATGTTTAGTTTTTAAGTTTCTCCAAACCAAAGTAAAAATTACATACTTTTATTTTTATTTTTATTTCTGCTAGTTGCCTGCGCACAGATTCTTTCTCTCTTGCAATGGTTTCCATGTTGAATATTATTCTCCAACTATATCTTCACCATGGATATGGTGGCGGATAACATATTTTACCCTTTTGACCAATTAGAGATCCTATAAATGTCCACACGTTGCGTCCCTCCAATTTATCATTTATAAACGGAACAAGTATTTTTTCGAGTTCCTGGCTTATTTTGTATTGATTGAAATTGACAATATGCAATGCAATCTCTTCGATCTTGTCGTTAATCAATCGATTTATTTTGCCATTTCCACCAATTCCTCCGATATTGGATTTAACATTTCCCAAATACAAAGATATATCAAAGTTGTATATTTCGGTATGTCCAGCTGCTAATGGCATTTTATACTTAAAGAAACCATTAATGATTATTTCTTCGAGCATAAATTCAAAATCTCCTTTGCCATCGAATTGAACGCTGATTCCGTATTCTTTCATAAGATCAATGAAAAACTTTGTAATGTACTTCCCGCTAAATATAAGTTTTGGAAAGTCCAAGTTGAATTTTGCATATTTGCTGAAAATGTAACCAATTTTCATCCTCTCGATCAGCATAATGTCCAATCCATCCATTCGAAAATATTCAAACTTCTGCGAAAGCCTGTAAAAACATATTTTTGCTGGATAAAAATACTTCAATATCACAGGGTTATTGTACCTACTCAGCAAAGGAATATTTGAACTCCAAGTCAATATTTTTCTTTGCGTATGGAGCAAGTGGAGGAATTCCTGCATCTGGCCATCCGCAGGGCAAGCGATTGATGAAGTTTTCTACCATAATTTTTCCGTTTGAGCTGAAGATACCACGTCCCTGGATGGATCTTGCTAAAATAGCTGACTTATAAATTTCTAAACTTGAGACACATTTTGATGATTAATGATACTTTTGCTTGTGATCCTTTTTTCGACATTATCGTTTTTGAGTTGCGAAGCAGTAAAAATATCCTCGTTTGGAACGCCGTCAGCCGCTGTAGCCAAGGCTAACACAACGAAAACAATTATAAATACAAGTTTCATGCTTCGATTCGAATAGCAACTAATCAAAACTTTTATGAGATGCCTTTCTTATATAAACATGGACTATCAATTCAAAGGATCTTATCCGTGAATTCTATAAATTATATTTGTTTCTAATGCAACATAGCAGGTGATGTTCTTTTATCAGACTATTCAAGTCAGCTAATCTTATCTGGAACTTATAATATTATTTTAAATTGTGTATAGAACCTCTTGAGAATCAGTCTGAAAGGGTAACACAAAGATTAGGGACACAATCTTTGAACTTGTGCTACGCACTTTTTTAATTGAGTCATTTAATGTTACAGCGATTTTGCTATTAATGTTATTTGGCAACAAATTTACATTCTAAGGAGAGTAAAATAAGTCTTATTGAGAGAGTAATCTTAATGTACGCATACTCAAAAGCTTTGTATGAACTATCTTTAACATGCACCTATCAAAAAAGTTCTGTGGAAAGAATTTAAAACGTGATTTTGATTTTAAAATATGAAGTTTGGTTCAATTTCTCTACAAATCAAGACCAACAAAAAATAGGTCATGTCGCCTGTCGGGATCTTGAATTTCACGGATAAAGGTAGACTTTCCACTCCAAATTAAGTTTGATATATGTTTGATATTTGTAATTTCTATTTCAATGGAACACTTAGTCAATATCAAGTGTTTGCAGTTTTGACACATGTGTTTTGAACTTCTGAATGTCAAAATAAGAGGGAATAATAGACCCAAGTAAAGCATTCCACATTGGTTTTATGCTGCTGGAAAAGGAATCTCTCTACTTAATATTACATCCGAAGATCTCAAGATCATGCATCGCTATAAGAGCGATTATAAGAGATGAATTGTTTGAGGGGAGGGATGCAAGTATCTCTTTCAATAGAGCACTGTAGGCTTCAGAGGTGCAAACAGACCTAAGAACAGACAGATCACAGATAGGTACTTTCTCGTCACTATCAACGTAATGACATGTTTGATTGTTAACTTAAGATGTTAACGTGCGATTATAAGTACTATGAGGCAAGTTATGCATTCGTAAAAAAAAATGTTGAAAACTCAAACATAACATTACGATGATAGAAAAGCTGAAAAGAGTGGATCCGACAATTCCGTCTGTCTGTCTGTCTGTATCGGTTTCTACAGCCTAAACGGCTGGGCCGATATTCTACAAACTTAGTACATAGTATTAATATGATGTGCAACAGAAGAGTTTTTAAATTAGCATTCTAGCTGCACAACTAACGGTATCTGTCACATGATTTTAAATGAAAGATTTTTTATAAACGAATTAATATTAATTCTTAAATTAAAAAAAATTTTTTTTGTTTTTTTCAGAAACGATTTGTTCAAAAAAATTTGCAGTATGTTTTTGAACAGTTTAAAAAAAAACGTTTTTTTTTAACTGGTCGAACGATTTTGAAAAAAAATTCCTTAAAATTTAAAACAGTGAAAGAAATCAGATGGCTTACTTCATTTTCTCAAAAAAAAAAACGTTTTAATTAGTGATTTTTAAGCGATTAATAAAATTTAATTTTTTGAATGCTTTTTTTCCAAAATCTCAAGACCGCTATAAGTAACCTTACTTATAATCACATTTAAACACAAAATGCAAGTATACATATAAACAAAATCGTAAGGAACAATGGGCCTATGCATAGTGGCCTTTGCAGGGTGTTTCCTAATTCGATTTCAAGAAATGATTTCTCGCCAATTTTGACATCGCCTATCGAAGTTTTGCAAAAAAGGTGTACCCAGTAAGTAATAGAACTAAGTTTCATTTTAGAAGAAATATAAGCCAGTGCGATTTATGAGGTTGGTGTTTTCAGAGTTGTTGTTTCAAAGCATGTTCGATTTTTCTTGCCAATTCTAAATTGTGTATGTCATGTTACTTTTCTTAAAATCTACGCGATAATCGTACCGGTCGAATATTTTTTTTCTCAAAACCGTTACAGTCATTAATAAAATCATGAAAAAACCCACAGATTTATTAAACCAGGATATAATCGCAGCAGGTACACCTTTTTGACTTTCAAGTCAGTTTTCTTTAAAAAAAATAATTAGGGATAGACCCTTTTTTTTTTTTTTTTTTTTTTTTTTTTACACTATCAGTTCTCGAGAGTAAGAAGCTTATATCAAGCATTAACTTACAATCAGAGATTAGCCAACACATATAATGTGCTCACTGGCTACATCATTTAGTGCAGGTGTTAGTTGTTAGTAAGCAAAATATACAAATAGCATAACACAAGCACAAAGATAAAAAAAATAAATAAACAAATCTAATATATAAAAATAAGTTGCCTTATGTTCGGGGTCGATAAACTCGAGAATGGCTGTGCAGAATTTTTTAATGTTTTTTTATAAAGTTAGCTATCCTATTGAGGAAGGTCTTTTTGTGAAGATTGGTCAAATTTCGGTAAAGGGCAAATCGCAAAATGCATTTTTAGTGCATTTCGTCATATTAATAACAACATTTTTTGTAGGGTCTTCTGAGTATGTCGACAAAGGTTTCCGGCCAAACTTCGGTAAAATAATTTGCCACAACTGCAGTTTTATTGCATTCTCTCAAAATGCTAACAAATCTTTTGGTAGCATCTTCTGAGGATGCCTGCAAAGGTTTCTGTGAAGTTTGGTCAAAATTCTGTAAAGCAGTAGCGTGGTTCTTTTTGATCCAGCATTTTTGTCGACAAATAAAGTGTTTTTCCCGTAATTATAGAAAATTATTTTAATTTTCAATATGTCAATTTAATTTTAATAAAATTGAAATAAGTTTTTAATCTGCGACTTTGGACAAATCATCGGGATGAAATGACTGAAGAAATATTACATCGAATGCGAAATATTTATTCAAACCAGAACTTGGATGTTAGCTACGATTCGATCTGAAAATAAAATAGCATTAGCGCTTGCGTCGTCTGGGATTGCGCAAACTTTGTTAGACGGAGGTCGCATAGGTCACTCTGCATTAAAATTGCAATTGAACATGAAAGTAAATGAATTTCAAGCATGTAATATTTTAAAAACATCAGGAATGACAAAGGTTTTACAGCAATGTAATATAATAATTTGGGAAGAGTGCGCGATGGCTCACAAGAAATTATTGGAAGCCCTTAATCGAACGTTAAAAGATTTACGAGGAAACCAACATTTATTTGGTGGTGCATTGATATTGTTAGCAGGGCAAACATTTTTCCAATTTTTTCTCACGGACAACCTTATGTTAGATGTTCGCGAGTGGGTAAACCGCCCTTATTGTTTATTTATGCATTAAATGCGAAAATAAAAAACGTTGTTTATCAAAAAGCTCTTGAGTACTACCTAATGCAAATGGTTCATTTAAAAAATTGTTAAATTAATTAATAAATTATATAAGAAAAATAATTGTATTCAGTTTAAGGCTGCATGATACACAACAATTTGTTTTCTGCTCCGGAGCGTAAATGAAGAGTGAGGATGGTTTCCCAACTAGGGAACACGCCACATTATAATAGCTGACGGCAAATCAGTTGAAGTGAAGGAAATTCACGGAATTCGACATTCTTCTCCTTTTAACGGCCCTTTCAAAATCCTTGCCACAGTTGGGTTCCATTGCACAGTTTCGGGGCTTGAAGCTTTCATAGCATTAAGATGACAGATCCAACTTTAAAACTCAAATGATGAGGCGGCATGCCTGGCAAATCCAAAGAACACTCGCATATTCACACTCAATGGAATGGTTTGCACGTACCGCTACAAATACTATGGCTTGAGAAATGAGAAGTGATTTCGGAAATCCGTTTACTATATCACCACTTTTGCCATGACTGATTGCTTTGAAATGCTGAAACAGGATTTTCGTTGATTCGCAGGTTTAACGAAAGCTTCAGTGCTCAGTGTGCTGTTCTTCCACCTTCCAACAGTGTTGCAGCAATTCCGGTAGATGCGAGAGCTAACGCAACTCCACATTGAGCACGTATTGCTGCAAATATTAATTAAATCAAGAACATTTTTCCAGTTCCGACGGGCGCATCAACAAAAAATAAAACACCTTTAGGTTTTCGCCGACAAACAAAAATAAATGTACACACTTTTTGTTGTATATACTCGTGTATACAGATAAATATTCAAATATGTATCGTATATTTGTTTTGTTTTTTAAAATAAAATGCACGACTGGGTCGCTCGAACTTGCTCTAATGGAAATACATTCATTTATAATCTGAAAAAAAAATTACTGAGCAGTTTTCAAAATATTAATTTTATAATTTTTTTAAATGTTTTTAAATATATACAAATATTTTTTTTAAAATATTGGTATGCAGTATAAAGTGAGCTACCTATACCTATATATGTGTGAAATTTCGAAAGTATCGGTTGAGCCGTTTTCAAGATAGTCGAAAGCAAAAAAAAGGTCCCATAGAAAGTACCGTATCGTTCTTAGACATTTTTTAACTTTTTTTCAGCCATATGATCGGTCGTACTCGTACCTAGAAAGCTACACTGATTTTTTTAAATCAAAATCGTTAGAGCCGTTTTCGAAAAAATAAGCTTTAACGTAACGGTTATATGGCAGGTACCGTTATTTTTTGAGTTAAAAACAAATTTTTAATTTGTGTGTGTCTATTCTATACATACAGATAGACATAAAGACAGACATACAGACGGATAGAATTCTTAGACCAACTTTTTTCTTCTTCGCTATCATCGTAATGTCATGTTTGATTGGTATTTCAAAACTTTTTTTTTCGACGAATGCTACACTTGCCTTATAGTACCTAATCGCAAGTAAAAAACTTTTTGGTTATAAATGTCAATATCATTGTATTTAAAATTAAATATTTCTTAACAACACTTGGGTTTAAAGTTAAAAATGTTTTTCCTGTCAGTTTTTAAATATTGCAATTATAATTTTTAAATTGTAATTCATTTAATCCGTATTAAACTAAGATTTCTCTAACCGTGCGAAGCCGGGTGGGTCAGCTAGTACATTTATACAAAATAGATATAAAAACATTGAGAACATACAAAACATAAACTATGAGCGTGGTGCACTGGTTTTAAATGTTTTTTTTAGAGAGGATTTACTAATATTAAAATCAACAATACTTTTATTAGAGTTGAAAAGTTTGCACATGCGGGTAAGAGGTTCATTCATGCCATAATTAGTACGGTGTTGGGGACAATGCAATAGCTCTAATCTACGAAGATGATGAGCCCCTCCGCGATAGTTAAAACCTACACACGATAGAAGATCGGGTGAGTCCATAGATCCCGTTAAAAGTTTGTGAATAAAAATAACATCGTTGTTAATACGCCTTTGTGACAAAGTTTGAATCTGTAGAAGTTGAATCCGGTGTTCGTAAGGTGGGAGGTTGTATGGATCTGCCCAGGAGAGACCTTTTAAAGCAAATCGAATAAAATTACGCTGAACTGCCTCTATCCTAGACTTATGAACTTCGTAGAAAGGAGACCAAACCTGTGATGCATATTCTAGATGGGGGCGAACATGACAGTTATATAAAGCTAGGGTTACATAAGGATTTTGAAATTCCTTCGACCATCTTTTAACAAATCCCAACATGGAATTAGCTTTCTTAACAATAAAGTTGATGTGTTCCGTGAAGCTCAAGTCTGGGCTAAAGTTTACTCCCAGATCTTTAAAACTAAAAACGCGATGCAAAACTTGTTGTGAAATGTAATAGCCGTGTGTACTTGGTACCCGTTTCCTTGAAAATGTCATTGTCTGACATTTCGCTGGATTCAGGCTTAAACAATTCTTGCTACACCAGATAGCAAATCTGTCGATGTCGGCTTGCAATTCTACGCGGTCATTAGCTGAGTTAATAGATTTGAAAATTTTCATATCATCAGCGAAAACAAGGATCTCACTAGAATGAATACACGAAGTTACGTCATTTATAGCTAGTATAAACAGTAACGGACCAAGATGGCTGCCTTGTGGGACTCCTGATTTTGCTGGGAAAGGGTTAGAAAACGAATTTCTGAACTTAACTATGTATGATCTGTTTCGGAGATATGAATATATCCAATTAACAAATCCTACAGGGAAACCTAAAGCTTTCAATTTGAAAATAATGATTTCATGTGAGAGTTGGTCAAAAGCTTTTGAGAAATCTGTGTAGATACAATCCAGCTCATGTCCACTCTCTAAAGCCCTTGAGCACTTGTTCATAAAGGTTAATAAGTTTGTGACAGTAGACTGCTTCTGCATGAAACCGTGTTGTTGATGGCAGATTAAATGTTTGCAGAAAAACGTTATGCTATCACAAACTACTTGTTCGAAAAGCTTTGGAATAGAAGACAGTTTAGAAATCGGTCTGTAGTTGGTGATATCGGACTTATTACCCTTTTTGAAGACGGGAGTAATGAATGAATCTTTCCATACTTGAGGAAATTTACCGGACTGAAGGGATAGCTTGAAAAGAAATTGCAAGGGAGAAGCTAAAATGGAGGAACATTTTTTTAATATTATAGGAGGAATGCCATCAGGACCGGGAGAGTAAAACACCGTAAAACAATTTTTTTCTTAAAAATTGACCACAAATCACTCCCCAAATCATAGCCATGTGATTAGAAACACCCTGTATTCAAATTGCAATCAATAGATTGATTTAGGATTATTATGTCACTCCTTAGTTTGCTAAAAATGTCCTTAAATATACGAAAAATACAACTAAAAGAACTACGAAGCAATTACGAAATTTCGTAGATGCCCCTATTATATTGCAAGGATAACTTCAGCAAAAAAAAATAATTTTCTATGTAATTTTCCAGATTCAGTTTCCCATTCCCACTTTCTAAAGATAGTTTCTAGAAAAATATTGTTTATTTATTTATTTCAATCTAAGAAACTTGAATCCACAAATATGCTAGATGTTCAAAATTGTATAGATACATTATAATTTGTATATAACTTCTGACGAGCGTACAAACTTTCAAAAGTTTGTGCTGTTTGTTTCCTTAATATTTTTGAATTCTTTGAAAAAGTTTTAAATAAATTGTAAGCGTGCTATTTAGTGTCGCCTGAATGTTTTAAGTGTTTTTCAACTGAAGAGAACCGCAGTCACTCTTAAACTCTCTCTTTTTGATAAGTTTTTCTCTCTCTATGAATAGGTAGATTGACATCATACCTCCGCTAATTTCCTTTGTATAGATTTCTTTGAAACGTGTGAGTTGTGATAAGATAAAATATCTAAGATTTGTTTTGATTTAAGAATGTCCCCAATATCGAGTTCTGGGTTTCGATTCACAAAATAGATTAGCAAAATCACAAAAGAAACAAATCGGATAAGATTCGTTCAACCAAAATCAATTCCAATAAATAGAATGCAGCTCATTGACGATTTTGTTATTTTTCATTATAAAATATTAGAATGAACACGATCTTGTTAATACTAGCGGCATTGCTGACACTTACTGCCAGTAATCGTATACCAGAAGATTATGTTCTAAAAAATGGTCAAAGTAATTTGGAATTCAAAGATGCAAAGCCTGCAGAAAAGAACGGTACGTTTCTTAAAAATGTCTTCAAACAGCATCTCATAAACTCGATTTCAGAAAACGCAATCCAAGGAAGAAGTCTCAGTTCAAGTGGAAAAAATTCAGTAGAGAACTTCATCAATCGATTGCCATGTGGATGGCCAGAAGCTGGTATTCCTCCTCTAGCTCCATACACCAAAAAGCAAATTCTGCTCGAACTTAAGAATTCTTTCGCTGAGTATGTACGTTTTTCCCACCGAATTGACATGAGTCCATTATAGTTATTTCTCTTTTCAGAATTTTTGCAAAGTTAGAAAATTTTCGAATCGACGGTCTGGACATTTTGTTGATAAATAGACTGAAAATTAATTATACTTTCAAACAAAAAGTGGTTTTCAACTTTGTGTGGCCTAAGATCGTTATAAGTGGAAAATTTACTACGGGAGCACTTGTTGATTTTATGAAGCAGTATGGAATAAGTGTCCAATACGATGGCAAGGCAGATATTGAATTGATTCTCGAAAACATAACCTTTCAAGGTCACTTCAAGTACAAAGTGCCAGTATTATTTGGAAGTAATAAGATCTATAAATTCGATGGTTCTATTTCCTTGGGAAATGTTATCTCCCGAATTGATGGACCAATAGGCGAAGGGAAATATAATCAGCTGTTTAATGAACAGATTGAAGATATTCTGATGAATGTTGTCAGCTCGAATCAAGACAAGATAAGTGCAAAGCTTGAAAATGATCTTGTGCCGTTCTTGAATGAGAAACTGGAAGGACGAAACATATGGTCAGTTATTGGTTCAGCTTTTGGCAAAAAGGGGAAAATTTGCTTTCCTCCAGCTGATCCTTGGAATTAAAATGTTCAAATAAAGTTATACTTTGATTAATATGGAAGGTACTGTGTTTATCGTTCTTTTTGTTCTCTCGCCTCAAAATTTTCTGCGTTTGAAATGCTTCTTTTGAGTGATTTGATAAATAAAGTTTGAGATTTGAACCTTCTAGTGCATCATCTACCATTCAGTGTGAGCTAGGGAAAGGTTAACCTTCGTCAATCAAATTGGTGATTCAAAATATACCCCCAAATACACAATTTGAAAGAAGATCCTGCAAAGCAAAAGAAATTTTATTATTTAATTCATGGAAAGAGGTTTGTGTTAGGATTAAGGATATTTAAAGCGTATGCTGCAAAAGTATTCATATTAGAGTTTTAAATGAGTTAACAACAACTTAAATGTGGTATTGGCTAGTGTTTTTAGGCTGGGGAAATCACTTTCATACATAAGATCATTGAACTGTACATGTACACCCGATTTTTTATGTCCCAATAAACGTGTACAAAAAACATAGCTTTTTCACCCGTCCTATTCTAAATTCTACAGATCTCTTCCCCAGTGCTTGGAAAGCAGCAGTTGTCCAGCACTTATTTCCCTTGCAATCAATGTCACGGAAACACAAAATTGGCATTAATTGATACATATCATGAGATACGGAAACTTCTTATTATCTCACCGGAAATTGAAACGAATTTTTGAATCGTTCATTTTGGAGAAAGTAAGATTTATTCTCTTGATGCGTGTATTTGGTATCGACAAAGCTTCGATGGAAAACAATATGACTTTACGACCTTTGCTTGGACAAGTTGAAATCATATATTCAAAAAATAAATGCTAGTTTGACCACTAAAGCTACGTTCTTTGTCCAATCTCATTGTTTCGCTGCTGACAGAAGCACTTTGTCATGACAGATTTTACTCTTGGTGAATTTGTCACATCATCGTCGCAAGAGGCAGTTTTATTTTGAACTCTGTACCGTGTTGTATTTAATGCCTCAATATCAATACTGACTATCTGCCACTGACCTTGTTTGACATTTGAGTCGAGGAAACTAGATATGTGTATCAAAAACAAAATCTCATGGAACGAACATACATTGTAAATTATTGTGTAGTCGAAAACTGATTAAAGTTCCTAGAACATTGCAATCTTCTTGTAATAATTTGATTCGTTGGAATCTTTAATAAAATTCTTATTTTAAGGCAGAAGCTCTTAGATAAATGTATGATAAGAACCTCAAAAAGATAATGTTAGAAAATTTTGTCTCACCAGTAATGTTTCTAGTCTCATCTTATTTTATCGTTTCTTCTATAAGCTATGCTCCAGCGAAACAGTTGTATTCCTCTTCTGACACAATGTGTTCTAGTAATCACTCTGCTAGGAAAGCCCAACTGTTTTCTATTGAAAAATAAACTGTCACTTTCTCTGATGGTGGAAGACGGGATTCTTGCCGTGAGCTGTGGTTCAAGTTCTATAGTGTCTTCGAATTTTCTTCAGTAAATCTAGGTACATAACAAAAGTTCTGCCATGCCGAATTTTTCATCTTCCATTACAATTTTTCTAACGTTCAGAAAACTGCTTATTATTTTGGAATTGTAGTAATTTGTGGTACTCCCGTAAATCCCCTTACTGCTTCCATCATCTGGCGGAATGCTTCTGAAATGTCTGATTATACATATATACAAAGGTAAGTTTGTTACTTTGTTCTTGATGAAAAGAGTATAGGTTAATGGTCAATTCTTTTATTTCTCTTTCAAATTTGGTGATTTTCTTTATATAAGCAAATTCTTATCTA
Organism: Platycheirus albimanus; assembly: GCA_916050605.2. Lineage (NCBI taxonomy): Eukaryota > Metazoa > Arthropoda > Insecta > Diptera > Syrphidae > Platycheirus > Platycheirus albimanus. The sequence continues at coordinate 86,929,961 of OU696697.1, read as the reverse complement.
TCTTTTGCTGATAGTAGCACCAGTATGTACATATTGTTTTAAATGTTAGTTAACAGAAAGTATAACTGTAGTTCTTTTCTAAATAAACTAAAGGAACACACTAAGGTTGCTCAGACGAATCTACATATATTTGTTCACTAATGAAACTAATAATGTTCCACTATAACTTTAATGCTGCAATACACTGTATCAAAAAACATTTAAAGTTTATCCAATAATGGTCCAAACATTGCTTCCTTCTAATAGCGAATTCAAAAATGGAACCAAAGTCTCTTCAAGCTTTTTGCTAATCTTATCCTGATTGGAACTAACATATTTCATTAGTTGTTTTTGGATTTGATCATTCAATAGCTTATTCAATATTCCTCCGCCCAACAATCCATCAATTTTTGTTTTTGATACTACATTTTCCAATGTAAGAGAAGCATCGAATTTATAGATCTTGATGCTTTGAAAAATAACCAGTGGCCATTTATATTTGAAATGACCTTGGAATGTGATGTTTTCCAAAATCAGCTCCATATTTCCATTGCCCTTGAGATTAAATTCCTTTCCGCTTTCATTCATCGCAATCCGAAATGCTTGAGTTGACAACTTTCCTTTGATGACAAGCTTTGGAAAAAGAAAGTTGAATTTTATTCTTTTTCCCAGGGTGTAGTGGATGTTTAGTTGTTTAATTTCCGCATTATCAAGTCCATCAAGGGTGAAATTTTTAATTTTGCCAGAAAATCTAAAAAAAATACAAAAATGATTAGATTCTAGACTTAAAGCTTGAAGAAGAGAACCTACTCCAAAAATGACTGATTTATTTCAAAGGTCATTTCATCTTTTGTGTATGGAGCAAGAGGTGGGACACCTGCATCTGGCCATCCTGTTCGTAATTGTCTGAGAAAATCTTTTACCAGCTTTTTTCCTTGTGAGTCAAGAATTATTCCTCTACCAGCAATTCCTGTCAAGTAGTGACTTATTTAGCGAAACTGAATATATTTCCATAGAGTTATTGATACCAACTTCGAATTTAATAATTGAAAATTTTGAGTTTGAGGATTTGAGTGATTTAAAATCTAACAGTTACTCACCTCTTTTGGTATCGACTTCGTTGGAAACATTGCTTTTGAGTTCCTCCAAAGCATTAAAAGAATCTTGAGTGGGAAGCGCTGAAGTTGTGGCCAGTGCAAACAAAAATATTGATAAAAGTTTATTCATGTTTGAACGCACAATTGAAACTAATCCAAACTTGTAATTACGGATCCTTTTATATTGTTGGTGATATGGAAATTAATCAGTGATATTATCTTTGCGTCTTGATTTAGTCATGATTATTTTGTCTGATGTGTGTTTCTTTTTTTTTTTATTTCATAGAAGATAAGGCTAATTTTTTTTAAATGTATTTATGAACTTCGCTAAAGTCGGTTCCAATGGAAAGAATATTTCATTCATATAGTTTGAATTGACTTTCTAAAAAAAAATCTTTGAGTTCGTAGTATTCTACGTAACGACTTTAGTTGTACTTTGAGACTTAATAATTGCTGATAAGTAAAGATACAATTTAAAAAAAAAGTTTTAGATATGCTCATTTCATTAAATACGAATCAGAGAACAATTTTTTATTCTTCGGTCAAAAAACCAAATACGTTAGAGTATTTAAGAAGGCTGTGAGAAGTGTATTATTTATTAGTTTTAGTTTTTTTCCGGTTCAATATTAACTAAAAATTAAGCATGGAAAAAGGACATGGCAAATATGGTGACTTCCGGATATGACATTTCCTACAAAGTGAATCTATAATAAAAAAGAAATAGCATTATAAACAAAAACATATATAGATAACAAAAAAAGAAGATTAAATATATACGAGTAACATAGAAGGTTTATGTATACTATAAATAGCTACATAAAGTTTAACAGAGTAGTTCTGAATTCAATGTTTTACGATATTAATTTAAGATTTGGAATGGTCAAGCGAGAAACTGGATTTTTTGTAATTTTAACGATTTACCACATAAAAACAACAATTAAGTTTTAAATAAATATTATATTGTTGTTTCCCTGAATTATTTAAAATTAAATGAACAATTTTTTATTCAAGTCAAAATTAATATTTCAAATGTGAATCTTACATTTTGGCACACACTTTCATTCGTACAACAACAGGAAATAACAGTGTTTGTTAAAAATGTCTGCCTGACATTTATTGCTGTCATAATTTGAAGTAATATTGTAGTAGATTTTTCATTTGGCTATGACTAAACACAGCTAGACAATTGTTTATGAATAGCAGTTGTGTTTATCTAGAGAAGTCAGCTTAACATGTAGATTAATAAGTCACAACTTAAGTAAACATCTATGAATAGGGCACAATATGCTCTAGTAATAATTCTGCTAAGAAAGCCCAACAGTTTTCTATTGAAAAATAAATTGCTTCTTCCTCTGACAGTGAAATACATATTTCTCAAAATTTTAGTTAACAAAATCTATAACTATAGTTTCATTCCAAATAAACTATAGGAACATACATACTAAGGTTGCCCAGACGAATCTACATTTATGTTTTTTTACAATGAAACTAATAATGTTCCACTATAACTTTAATGCTGCATTACATTGTATCAGAAAATATTTCAAGTTTATCCAATAATGGTCCATACATTGTTACCTTTTAATAGAGAATTTACAAATGGAACCAAAATCTCTTCAAGCTTTTTGTTAATCTTATCCTGATTGGAACTCACATATTTCATTAGTTCTTTTTCGATTTTATCATTCAATAGCTTATTCAATATCCCTCCGCCAATCAATCCATTTATTTTAATTTTTGATACTACATTTTCCAATGTAAGAGAAGCATCTAATTTATAGATCTTGATGCTTTGAAAAATAACCAGTGGCCATTTATATTTGAAGTGACCTTGGAATGTGATGTTTTCCAAAATCAGCTCCATATCTCCATTGCCCTTTAGATTTAATTTCGTTCCGTTTTCATTCATGGCAATCCGAAATGCTTGAGTTGACAACTTTCCTTTGATGACAAGCTTTGGAAAGAGAAAGTTGAATTTTATTCTTTTTCCCAGAGTGTAGTGGATATTAAGTTGTTTAATTTCCGCATTATCAAGTCCATCAAGGGTGAAATTTTTAATTTTGCCAGACAATCTAAAAAATACAAAAATTATTAGATTCAAGACTTAAAGCTTGTAGAAGAGAACCTACTCCAAAAATGACTGATTTATTTCAAGGTTCATTTCATCTTTTGTGTATGGAGCAAGAGGTGGGACACCTGCATCTGGCCATCCTGTTCGCAATTGTTTGAGAAAATCTTTAACTATCTTTTTTCCTTGCGAATCAAGAACTAGTCCTCTACCAGCAATCCCTTTGAAATAGTGACTTATTTAGCGAAACAGAATATATTTCCATACAGTTATTGATACCAACGTCGTCGCATTTGATAATTAAAAGTTTTGAGTTTAAAGTTGTATGTGTTTTAAAATCTCCCACATTTACTCACCTCTTTTGTTTTCGATTTCGTTGGAAACATTGCTTTTGAGTTCCAAAGCAGAAACAGGATCTGGAGTGGGAATCACTGAAGTTGTGGCCAGTGCAACCAAAAATATTAATAAAAGTGTATTCATGTTTGAACGCACAATTAAAACTAATCGAAACTTTTAATTACGGATCCTTTTATATTACTGGTGATGTCGAAATTAAAAAATTATATTATCTTTGGGTCTTGATCTTGAGTTAGTCATGATTATTTTGTCTGTTTTTTTTTTTTGTCATAGAAGATAAAGCCAAATTTAGTTTCTTTTGGATTTGCCGATCACATATCGTGTCATATTGTCTTTCTGTTGCTTGCAAATAATCTGATTCTACAAAGAAGCCGTTCGGTCAGGTCCACAATACTTTAATGGCGATACAAAAATCATTGATATTGTAGTATTTTACGTAATGACTTTAGTTGTACTTTGAGACTTTTGATAAGTAAAGATACAATAAAAAAAACGTAAGTAATTCATTAAGATATGCTCATTGGATTGAATACGACTTAGAGAATAATTTTTATTCTACGGTGAAAAAAATTTAGTATTTTAGACGACTGTGAGAAGTGTATTATTTATTAGTATTAAATATTTTTTTCTCCGGTTCATTATTAACTTCAAATTAAGCATGTAATACGGACATGGAAATTATGCCGTCTCCCGGATATGACATTTCGTACAAAGTGAATCTATAATAAAAAAGATTGAGAAAGTATGTATACTGTAAAATAGCTACATAGTGTAACAGAGTAGTTCTGAATTAAAATTCTTACGATTTTAATGAATTGCAACACAAAAAAGAATTAAATATTTGAAATGGCCGAACGAGGAACTAGATTTTTTGTAATATTAGCATAAAAAGCAACAATTGAGTGTTATTAAATATTTTGAAACAAGAACACAATTAAAGCTGGTTCGATACTTAAGGACATGTATTTTAGCTTCACTGCTTCTATCCTTTTGCTTTCTAAAGTTCAAGATAGCAGTTAGCAACACTCCGATATATTAAAATTTACGTACCTTATCGATAAACTAATTATTTAAACGCCAAGCGTCTTGTGGAAGTCTTTTTCCACTATCAAAAATCATGATCTTCGTTTTCTGGACATTAATGTGAAAGTCCCATGTTTTGTAGTAAGCTTCTAACTTATTGATTTGGAGTTGAAGGGATTGTCAGTTATTAACACAAGGTCATCCGCCCGGACCGGAAACATAGCTGATACCTATACAATCGATGAATAGTACGAATAGTATAGAACTCAAAATGCATCCATGCCGGTCACTTGCATACATTTCAAACCACAACTATTGCCTATCCCACAAAACTGCTGAATTAAATAAAGCTATAGATATTTCCTCAACATTCTCAGCAAAGCTTGTTTATAAAATCAGAGCCTGGTCTGTTTTTTTTTTTTTTATATAATGCACTCGCACTCAAGGGGATATGAATACATGAATACCCTTATAATGATTTAACATTGTAATGAAACGCCCCTACCTACACACATTCATCAATTAATACTTACCGCCGAATCTAATAATAAATACCTTCCGCCGCTACAATAAGCAACTCCGTCCGACCTACACAGCACAATTATAATTATACTTACAAATGCCCCGCATCCCCATATTGGCTCACACAAGCCACCACACATTAAGTAGACTACAAGCAATGCCAGCCAAACCAACAACAACAACAACAGCCACACCATTTCAAGGGCAAGTTAGCCATCCACACTAAATGGAAGTCCCACACACAACAACAGCGATGGCAAGAACTAAATTACCAGCGATATGTATGAAGTAAAGGTTGTCATACAATATTGGCATTAAAATTTATATAATTAACACCGTATTGCAGTCGCAAATATGCATAAGAGAGGCAGTTTAGCCCAGTGCTAATAGAGTCGGTTACCGCCAGTGACCGTGTACCAATCTTGAGTACAGTGCCGCACTCCAATTTTAACAAGCTTAGAACCCAGAGTTGTCGTGGGCTTCCAGGTTTAAAATAGTGTCCGCTGCTACCTCAGTTGAGAATTATAGTGTCCGCTGCTACCTCAGTTGAGAATTATAGTGTCCGCTGCTACCTCAGTTGAGAATTATAGTGTCCGCTGCTACCTCAGTTGAGAATTATAGTGTCCGCTGCTAACTCAGTTGAGAATTATAGTGTCCGCTGCTACCTCAGTTGAGAATTATAGTGTCCGCTGCTACCTCAGTTGAGAATTATAGTGTCCGCTGCTACCTCAGTTGAGAATAATAGTGTCCGCTGCTACCTCAGTTGAGAATTATAGTGTCCGCTGCTACCTCAGTTGAGAATTATAGTGTCCGCTGCTACCTCAGTTGAGAATTATAGTGTCCGCTGCTACCTCAGTTCAGAATTATAGTGTCCGCTGCTACCTCAGTTGCGAATTATAGTGTCCGCTGCTACCTCAGTTGAGAATTCTAGTGGACTCTGCTAACTCAGAGTCAAACGTAGATAAGATTGTATTAAAGTAATATAGTGCACGAATTTGTAATTAAAATTGTATTAAAGCTAGTACTTAAGTAATAATACCAGAAATTGTAAAGTAAAGACTACTTAATTAAAATAATACTACCAGGGCTGTAAAGTAAAACTTGAATTTATAGAAAATACTTTATAGTACTTAATCTTGAATATTGAAAGAATATCAGAATAATAATACTGGAATTTGGAAATGTTTATGAAAGAATACTTTATTGAAATTGTTATAGAATAGTATTAAGAATAAAATAAATAAAACACAACCTTAAAAATTAAAGTTTGTTGCTCTTAAATTAACCCTGGACCCGACGAGCATACCTCAGCTTTTGACAAAAGCAACCTCACAACATGTGCGAGCAAGGAGAAAAGATAGGAAAGAAAGGTGGTACAGTGGTTTGAAACTTGGAAAATAAATAAAAATTACTGCCCAGACTGGGTTTGAACTCACAGCTATCAGGTTAAGCAAAGCACTACCTCCACTGTATCATTGCTACCCGCTGTTGACTGTGTAAAGTGCAGCCTTGGATCAACGCTCACACAAATTCGTTTAGTTTTCAATACAGTTTCTTGCAATGGAAGTCAATTTCTTCTCCACAAACTGATTGAGTTAGAAAACTTAAGCTAGAAAATATACTGTTTGCGAAGCATATTAATAGTGTTGGATTTTGACCAGTTAATGACTTGACTCAATTACTAAACTAACTAACAATCGAACGTATGGCTTGTCAAATTTTACAAAAATGTTGTTCGCGCAAAGCCAAATAAGTGACCAGATTTGAAAAAGATCGCTATTCTTATTTCTGATTCTTTAAAATTTTCAAAAACAGGTACTTTTAATTCGATATTTCACTTTTTTCTCGTGATAAGAGATTTAATCTTTTAGTTTTTTTTTTTTTTTTTTAGTATTGGTTTTTGACAAGTGCGGTATCGGTACTCCCGTTATTGTAAAATCTGATAACATAACATTATTTAAAGCGATCAACTCGATGATGAATTGCGAAAATTATAGTTATTTTTAAATTTTGGTTTTATTAAAGTACTTCGAGCTTTGAGGGGACACCTCAATGAACAATGATATTCATTATCAGTATTTGTTTTGTTTTATAACATTTCTACTTTGAAAATGGAAGTATAGGGGCAGGGACATAACTCCCTGGGACATAAGTCCATAATGGACTTATGTCCCACTCGGGTGGGTTTTTCGAAATTGGTTTTTCGAAAGACCAAGTTTTTTTTTAATAATTCATCTATTCCTTGCTTAGTTTTTCGAGAATAAAAAAAATAAGTTTAAAATCCAAGTGAATTTGCAATTTGTTTTCTTTTATTTTTAATTTTTTTTCTTTCATCTGCAATTGTTTCACTATTCATTTCACCTTTATTTTGACGCGTACGATTCAAGACAAGAAAACCAACTAAAGTTCTTTCAATGATACCGCGTGTTGCATTGACTTTAACAAGTGGTTACAGTTTTAAAGTACAGTACTTTCTTTCTAAATAAAAAATATGAAGTGGGACATAAATCCAGAACTTTTTTTTATGGACTAATGTCCCATTAAGGTGGGACATAAGTCCATAATCGATTTATGGAGTTATGTCCCACCCGAGTGGGACATAAGTCCATTATGGACTTATGCCCCAGGGAGTTATGTCCCTGCCCCGGAAGTATAATGCCGAATCGGCCTTATTTCGATTTCGAAAACGAATTCGAAAACATGACGCCACCGTACCCTTAGAGCAATGTAAAACTCATCTGAATGGCTCTCTAGAATTCGTTTGAAAAAAGTGTAGTAAGTGTAGTGAAACGATTCGCAGGGAACGAAACATTCTCCACATGACAATAATACAAGCTCCCACGCATCGCCTGAACATAATCAATATCTCCATAAAGAAAAAAAGTATATTTTTGAGCATTCAAAACATCGAATTATTTATTCCTATTAAAGTAGATAGCTCAAACATAAAATCCGACGCTAAAAGAAGTGGTTAGTACATTCAAATGCATGTTTAAAGATACCTTCATCGGAGTGGGAAAAATTCTTCGAAAATGGGTCAAACGCAGGCAAATCTGAGAATATCTGGGAATTATATTTGACCGGACTAAAGAGTGTTAACTTTATCTAGAGAATCAAGTAATCAATACAGCATTGAAACAGCATTCTAAATCAAGAGATTACGTTAACTAATGAATCGTATTGTCTTCTATTAATTTTTTTTTTCTTGTCCTGTTTCGAGTTGACAAGCATTTCCTTTACTCCGACCATATCTAACTTATATGTTGATTGTTTATGAATGACTTAAAAAAAATTGGCTAGTATGCTTTTATAGCTCCGCCTACTAATGTAATGAACGTACATTTTTAACTCTTTTGTTTGAAGTCATCAACATCATCAACATCATCAACACCACCAACATCATGAACGTTTACGTTTTACTCGTTTTGAATTGAATCTTCATCAGACAGGGTTTTAAGCGTGATTGGATATTATGCCTTAAAATTATTTGAGTTCTCCTGTTTTTCTGACCTAACTTCCAAGCTTACAAAAGATCATATTTTCATAGTTTCCTTGTATCTCATAATTTCATAGTTAATGTTATCATATAACAGTGCCTACCCCCTTAAGTATTATTGCAAGTTAAGTAGGAGAAGTAATCATAGCTAATAAAATAGTTAACACCTATCTCTAAAACTGTAAAAAGCTTATAACTTCCAAACATTGTAAATAACACTTACAAGTAGCTGCTTCTGTTTTCTTTTTTGTCTGGGAACGTCGATTACAAGGGCCCTTGAAAACAATTCAAAATTTGTCTATAAAAATGGCTGATTTCAATGGTTTCGCTCAGTAAACTAGTCAATATGAAGAAGTTTGCTTTGGTTTTAATACTTTCGGTGGCTATTGCCGCCGCTGTTCCGACTTCCCAAGAAGAGCCTGAAGACGATGAAACTTATGTCGATTTGATTTCATCATCTGACGATGGTGAGGAGGTTTTCAATCCCGAAAATTTGTCCGAGCGCGGGTTGATCATATCATCGGTTGTCAAAAAGTCAGTCAAAAATATGATTAAGCAAATGCCATGTGGCTGGCCAGAGGCAGGCGTTCCTCCATTGGCCCCTTATCGAAAAGAAGAGGTCAACTTTGAAGCTCAGAAATCTTTTTTAAGGTAATAACTTTTTTTAATATACCAATTCGATTCCAGTAAATACTATGACGTTTTTTTCTGTAGTACGGTGAGTCAACTACTTCGACTTCGATTCGATGGACTAGACAACATTAAAATCAAGAAACTGAGCATCAGTTATATGTACAAAAAAGTCAAGTTCCATTTAATCTTCCGTAAGCTCAAAACCACTTCTAAATTCAACACAAATACGTTTTTGGACTTGATAAAGGAGCTTGGCATATCAGTGCGATACGAAGGAAAGGGTGCCATCGACTTCAGTTTGGTGAACTTGTCTATCAAGGGTTCCTTCAAATACAAGGCTCCCCTGATTTGGGGAAGTATGAAGATCTACAAGTTCAAAATTGCTGTGACCTTAGGTGACTGCAAATCGAATATCACCGGAATAGCTCCCACTGCCAATATTAATCGCTTAATCAACAACCAAATCGAGGATACCATCTTGTCGGGCATAAATGACAACCAAGATGAAATCAGTGCCAGAATTGAAGAAGTCGTTGTTCCTCACATCAATGAAAGTCTGAAGGGTAAAAATGTTTGGGCCGTAATTGCCATGAAACCACCGAAACCAGATGGCAAATGTACTCCACCACCTGATCCATGGGCTTAAATGTTAAATGAATAAAATGAAATAAATTTCCCAGAAGACATTACGTATTTTATTTTTTATTTTAATTGATATGGGCTATTTTACAACCTGATTTATCAAATGTTGGTATTTATTGTCTTAATTTAGATAGTCTAGACGAACGCAATTTTTCGGCTGATAATTATCGTCTTAATTAACGTTTTAAAATTTGTGTTAAATTAAGATAAAAGCTTGGACTTTAAGGTAGGAAACAAGAGTTTCTGTTTCGCCTTGCTAGGTTTAACGTCAGCTATCATAGCTATCATAGAAGACTATATTAATATCGATGTTGTGCCAAAGATGAAAAGACTCTATTGTTTCTGGTAATGTGTCGTTCTTTATATTTTCGGTTTATTCGTTCGTAGAAAATTTCTAAAAACTTGAGTCAGGATGAATTTGAGAACTAAAAAATATTCACATACATATGAATTTGTACGTGAAAAGTGTGTTGATTTTTTGTCTGACTATGTTAATTTTCTTCCTTCCTTCATTTTAATAAAGTGCAATTTTGTGTTTATAATGTTGGCGCATTCGTTTACGTTCAAAATCCCTCTACCTTTCCTGATTCGCCGCAACTGGTGAGGTTCGCCTCTTTTGAAAACCATGGGACCGGTATTTTTGATAAAATAAAATTCCAATTCGGCGGTAAATTGTAGGTCCCTTCCATTCCTGCAGAATATCAACGCACACACAGGAATGGTTGAGAGTGTAAGTCACAGGCTCCGGCCCGCTTGGAGCTGTTGTGCCAAAAATTTATTTTTATAAAAAGATCTTTAATTTCTTCTGGTCTAAGTGAAGTTTGTTCCTATTGCCGTAACCCAGTGACTTCACCGGATCCGATCAATGTCACCAGACTCCAGACTTCATGTCATCTATATAGGCAGAGTGCTGGTTGGTTAAGGCACTTTGTGCCTAAGTGCAGGGAGTACAAAATTTTATACCTTGACAACCATTGCCAGCTAAAACAAAATTGGTGACAGATCATCTATTTTTCTTGCTGTTTGATACGCGTCGAAGAAGTCGGATTGTGACTCAGATTATTGTTTAAGGGTGATTTCCTAGGTATTAACGCACAATTGCGAACTCCATCCTATGCTTTATACTTCATAAAAAAAAATAGTTGTCACTGAATTGGAAAAAGAATAGAACTACAATACTGTGCCAGTAGCTGCAGGGTTCACACTTTGCAGGTTCTGCTGCTTTCTTTTTCCTAAAAAGGTAAGTCACCCGTCTTATCTCTGTACTTGTTGGGTAACTAGTGTCATTGCCTCTAGAATAGAGGATTCTAGTCTGCATTATTGCCATCAGATATCCCATGGGTCCTCCTTGTCAAATTATAATAATTTGTAAAACCAAAATCAATAAATAGTTACTTTTTAAAACGCGTAAAAAAATACAGCAATAAATTCTAAAGTTCTTTTTAAAGCAGTGGATTCGTGTCTAATTCGTTAGCCATGATTGGGTTTCTATGGGTATTTTATTTTATCCTTCTGTTGAATCGTTTTCACAAACACAACTTAAAAATAAAAAAACAGAGCAAATTTTCAGTTTGTATATAAAAAACAAGTAATAACGCAGTCATGTGTTCTCTTCCTATGCTGGCAACGCCAACACCATTCATTGAGGAATAAAAGAGAATTCAAAATTATCACGAACATTCATTACATTCTTAAGCTGAAAATTAGGCAAGGAATCAAATCACAAAAGCAAAATTGGCAAGTGGTTTTTGAACAGTAAGACGTACGAAACATTTCACTATTTTTTTATTTGATTTGATACTTTATTTAGCTTCAGCTATTTTGTTACAAAAAATATATATAATATAAAATAAAAAGAAAATAATATAAATTATGTTAAATATAATTAAACTTTACATGTAAAATTAACTTTTTTTTAAATGAAATCACATTATTTTCAGTCTTTAACTCACTAGGTAAACTATTGAATAATTGAAAACCTTTATGGAACAACATATTTTGGCATCTATTTCGCAATCTAAAATCGTTAGCATTTCTTAAATTGTATGGTTGTACATCAGATACATAAACTATTTGATTGAATAAATACGTCGGTAACATTTTGTTTTTTACTTTAAAAATGAACATTAATACATTCATAATTGTTCTTTGATTTATAGTTAGCCATTGTAAACAATTTATCATATCTCTAATAGGTGTTAAAATATTGCACAGTAAAATACATCTCATCCCTCTATTTTGTAATTTTTGAAGTCTTTCTGACATTTGATTATTTCCCAAAAAAAAGTATAGTTGAACAATATTCGAAATGAGGCTTTATAATAACATTATATACATTTATGGCAGATATTGTTGATAATCTACGTCTTATTCTTTGAAAAAAACCAATTTTCTTTGCAATTTTTTTACAAATATAATTAATATGTGGTTCGAAGCATAGTTTTTTATCTAAAATAACACCCAAGTACTTTATTTCTTCAACTTTTTGAACTATTTCATTATTAATTATTATATTCTGGACGGAATCACCATTAATTATCAATGCTTTAGTTTTAGATGTATTTAGTTTTAATTTATTCATATTAAGATAATATTCTACTCTATTCAAATCCTCATTCAGTTTATCGATACACTCTTCAGCAGATTTTCCAGTGACATATAATAAAGTATCATCGGCAAAAAGTCTGGCGCTAGCATGATGTAGGACCTTTTCAAAATCATTTATATAAATTATAAAAAGTAGTGTCCCCAAAACAGCTAATGGTGGAACACCAAGATTTACCTCCAGTACATCGGACAGTTCGCTAGCCACTCTAGTACGCTGCGTTCTATTTAATAAGTAGTTCCTTATCCATCCCAGCTCGACACCTAAACCATATCGTTCCAATTTTTGTAGTAGTATACTTCTATCAATTGTTTCAAAAGCCCTTTGAAAGTCCAAAAACACAGCAACAATTACTTTTCTTTCATTCAGCTCAGTTTTCCATTGTGTTACAACCAGATTAAGGAGAGATTCACAGCTATGTTGTTGTCTAAATCCAGACTGGTAATCACTCAGATAATGATTAGTCTCCATATAGTTTTGCAATTGCTTATGAACTATTTTTTCCAGTATCTTGCTTTCTAACATGAGCATATTAACAGGACGGAATTCTGCGGGTTTTAATGTTTTTTTTACTTTTTCAATGGGAACTACAATTGATTTCTTCCAATAATTAGGAAATATTCCAGTTCGTAATGATTCATGTATTATATTTAAAAAATGAGTTCCTAAAATATCCCACACACATAAAATCATTTTCATTGACAAACCTTTAGAATCTCTCTTATTATTCATTTGTTCTATAGGTTTTTTTAGCTCACTCAATTGTATAGGTTTAAACTTGAATACAATTTCATTATTTACAGTTATTAAATTTTTATACTCTTCAATCTGTATTTTGTTATTTAGTTCCTCTACACTTTTAACAAAAAATCGATTCAACTCGTTAGCTATTTCTTTTTTATTTTTTATAGAAATATTATTATCACCCACTATTTCAACGATATCATTTTTTTCTTTATTAAGTACTAAGGATTTTATTGTTTTCCACATTGTTTTTTATAGTATTTATAGGACCAACTTCCTTTTTGAACACTATCTAACACCCAAAATAATTTGCGGGTTTCTTAATAAAACTCACGTTAATGTTTTCAAGACTTGGTTACATTAAAACAACCAGTGTATTTAGAACCACACCAAGATCAGGTCTTGAAACAATACTAAGCCTTCCGTTGTGGTTTCAAAATAAGCCAATCTCACTATTGGAAAAACTTCAATTATTTCAATATTTGAAAATCCTTCAAATGCATCTTCTCAAGCAGGGATGACTGAGATAAGAACAATATTCCACAAACTACGTTAAAAGCAATTTTCACAGATGGATTAAAAATGGACATTTAGGTTACTCGGCTCGAGCAGTGTACTCCAAGCAGGGATCTTGGGACTTGAGATTTTGAAAAAAAAATTAGCAAAGAAAAAAACATAATATTTTATTAATCACTTAAAATTCACTTTTAATGAAGTAAGCTATATGATCTCTTTTACTGTTTTGAATTTTTTCAAAAAACCGTTCCAGTTTATTTTATCTTCAAAAACATACTCCAGATTTTTTTCGGAATTCGAATTTCTAGAACTTTGTAGTTTTTATCTGCAAAATGAAATTAAAAAAACTGATGGAACCGTTTTTAAGCTAAGCAAAACTTTAAAAAAAATGACTTTTTTTTTAAACCCAGAAACTTTTTTTTTTAATTTGAAGAAGAAACGAATGGTTAACGATAAAAACAGATTTGAAAAGAATCAGTCCTATGGGATGTACCGTTATAAGAATTTTACTGAGTAATCTATTCCAACCAAAAAATAAAATTTACACAAAAAACACCACTCAGAAAATTTTATCAAAATCGTAGTATCCGTTTTTGAGAAAAATGCGTTTTCAGTATAAATCATATGGCAGGTACCATAAGTCTTAGAGCTAGAATGCTAATTCCAAAAACCCTACTGTAGGACGCCATAATAATACTGTGTATACCAAGTTTGAAGAAACGGTCTAGTGGTAGATTTTTTTAACGAATGCTTAACTTGACTTATAGTTCCTAAAATCGCAAGCTAAAAGGGTCTCTTATTGGTCAAAATGGTCTTACGCTTGTGGTAGCCGTTTTCTGATACTGTATGGATTGGACTTGGAATTTCTAGTCGACTTCTTTTTCTGTATGAATTTCTTCAAAAAAAAAACTGGAACGATTTAAATTAAACTTCACAACTGATTTAGCAAGAAAGTTTTGTATTTAGATCCTAAATTATTTTAAGTCAAACATCTTCATTTCAATTCTTTTATTGTATTTTTTTAGCAACTTTTATGATCCCACAATATAAATACACGTTTCAGTATTATTTTCAATCTTAGGAGTACAAGTTTTTTTTTTTTTTTTTTTTTTTTATAATGCACTCGCACTCAAAGGGATATTAATACCTTTATAATGAATTAACATGTGCGAGTGAGGAAAGAGAAGAAATAGAAAGATAGGAAAGAAGAAAGGGGGTACAGTGGTTTGAGATTTTAGGTGATAATTATCTCATGGAAATTCCACGGGTGGCATCCAGTTGAAACTTGGGAAATAAATAAAAATAGCTGCCCTCGGCTGGGTTTGAACGCACAGCTTTCAAGTTGAGCAACCAAGCACTACATCCACTGTACCATTGCCACCCGCAAGTGATTCCTATCTCGAATATCATACAAATTTTTAATTACTTCAACAAGCAGCTGCTACTGTTTTTCTGATAAGATCGTAATAAAAAGCTTAAATTTAAAAATCAGATTTTTTAAGGTGCCTAAGTAGCTAAAGGTATATTTTCGAAGTACGGTGGGTCGTTCTTTGTTTGAAAATAGTCGACAGTACAAGGGTCAAGGGACAAAACTTTTGGAAATGACTCATGTACATCCTTTAAGGAACAAATCATTCTACAGTAATAACCTATCTGCAAAAAAACGCTTACGTCATAAAATTTCTCCACTTGTCCATCAATGGATCCTTCAAGTCAAAGATCTCTTTTTGCGAGGCAATATAAGGATTTACTAATAAACCTAATACTAAGAGGTCGTTGTTCCTCATATTGACTATCTTTTAGAAGATACAAATAATTGACCGTGATTGTCATAAGACGACTGAAAACCAGGTGGCAAACCCTAATCCATGTGCCTTAAAGATAAATCAAAAGTGCAATAAAACCAAACGAATTGGCTAGCACACTCTGTTTTAATTTTTATTATTGACTGTTTCGATTGATAAGGCCTATCTTGACTCCAGCTAAAATAGAGGTCGTAAGCCGTGTGTTAGAAATAACCCTTGATAAAGCATTTTTTTTCTTGATAACTGAAGATAAATAAATAATTTAAAATTTATAAAAAGGCTAAGACTTGGCTAAGATTGAATAGTTTATCATGAAATTCTTAGTGATTTTGCTAGCCTTAACGGCAGCTGTCTTTGCTGAAATTGAGGATAATGAGATCGATCTGGTCCCAGAAGAGTTCGATTCCGAAGTAGATCCTCTAGTTTCTGATACCCAAATAAGTCCTCGATTTATTATATCATGGCAAGTTCGTCGACAGTTGCGGAAACTACGAAATCGTATGCCATGTGGATTTCCAGATCAAGGAATTCCTCCCTTAGCTCCATATCGCAGAGAGGAGCTGAAATATGAACTTCAAAAGTCATTTGTTGAGTAAGTTATCTTTAAGAAAAGAAGTTTTATATTCTAATCTAATCCCCCCTCTTTAGGACCTTTGATGACATCTTTCGGTTCAAGGTCGATGGCCTGGATAACTTTAAAATAAAGAAGTTCACCCTTAACATTATCAAACGTCGGGTACAGTTCAACTTTCTTTTTAAGAAAATTCGATTAACTGGAAAATACAACACTGATACGTTCCTGAATCTTATGAATAAACTTGGAGTTAGTGTTCGTTATGAAGGCAGTGGTGATCTCGACTTTAGTTTGGAAAAACTATCGATTTCCGGAGAACTCAAATACAAACTTCCAATTCTCATTGGATCGGCAAAGATTACCGAATTTTATGCTTTGGTTGAACTTGAAAAATGTAAGTCTAATACTACCGGTCTTGCAGGAGATGGCAAGTGGAATCGGCTTTTGAATGATAAGATTGAAGATTTGGTTGTTAGTGGAATCAATGAAAATCAGGATGTAGTAAGTGCTAAGATTGAAGAGAATGTCGTGCCAAGGGTAAATAAAGCACTGAAGGGAACGAATTTCTGGGACATTTGGGATTACATCTTTAATAGTGACTCGGAAGAAGAAGAGGATGATGACGATGATGTCTGTGTCCCACCACCAGATCCATGGGCTTAAAGGAAACGTTTTTGTTAACATGAATATTAAATGATGATTTTATTTAAAGCAATCAATAGTGTGTTTCTCCTCAAAAAAGCAGCTGTTTTCCATTCACTTTTGACGCGAAATTAGATTCAGTTTGGGAGAGGCATCTTCTAAAGTGCGTGTGTTTGGCACATCCTGATTCGTATAACTTAATAATCCTAATATCATAAATAAATAGTAATCTTGTTTATTTTCGGTATCTTCTAACATCAATTAAAGTGGCACCTCTGATAATTTTAAACCATTAAATAATTCCAAATAGCTGGAGTCGTCCAATTAGAAATAAAGTGTTATATTAATTGTCGGCAAAAATGTCCAACGGACATGCTTCTTTTTGTGGTTCGTGTCCGCACTAATAAAAATAATGCCTAATTCTCTTTTTACTGCATACTTTTAGGCATAGTTTTTAAAAATCAAATATAGTTTTCAAATCAATTTGCGAAAATTAAAATATGCGTTGAAGGTATTCAATATTGTGTTTTTGATTAAAGGAATTTTCGCATTGAATTTTGCATTTCAAAGGTTAACTGTCAGCTAGTAAAAGGTAAACTGACACGCCTAGTCTTAAGGAGAACCGTCGTGATATAAAAACTTTCCAATTTCGGTTTCATTGATGAAGAATAGAAGAGAAAGGCGAATGTATTTTCCTCTTGATGTCTCTAGCTTCATAATATGGACAAAGTCGTTTGTTAGCATTCCAAGTCTTTTGGCGTGTCTTCCTGTCAGACAGCTTCCTGAATGACCTCTATAATGTTGCTAATGTTCCATCTTTTTTGAGAGATTAAAGTCTAAAACGTTTTGGATCCAGGTTTGTCATCTCGCTACACATTTGTTACCACCACATGTCCACTTAATATTTGTCCTTCCAGTAGAACCTCGTCATAGCAAAAGTGTTCATGGCTTGTAACGTTTCGTTCAGAATGAGATGCAAAAGTGCTTCGGTGTTAATTTGTCGAAGCTAGGATACACCCTAAGACACTTCAATTTTTTTATCAAGAGACCAAAGACAAAACTACAAACAAAATATTTTAAGAATGAATTTATAGTTGAATCACTTTACATTTCAATTCTAATTTACTTGACAAATGGGAAATAAAGGACCACTTGGTCCATAGCCTAAAATCAATCCAATCAATTCTAACAATGAAACTTCCGTCAGCAATTTATTTACGAAGGGAGTGACATAACTTCCCACTCTGTTGCCAATCTCATCCTTGTGTTCTTCCACTAGAATCCTGAAGAATTCCTCAACCCACTGATTGAAAATACTGCTATAAACAGCGTTGTTCGAAATTCCAGTAGTCTGCGATTTAACTCCATCCATGTTAAAGGAACTTTTCAAACCCCAGATTTTCAAGCCATTTGATGTTGTCGGGCGAAGTCGAAGGCTTCCATTTATTCGAAGGTTTTCCAAAACCAAATCAAAATTTCCATCTCCAACTAAAGATATTGGTTTTCCAAAAACCGTAAATCCTCCCTTGGCGTAGTATTGGCTGAAGAATTTTATTTGATTGAAATTCACGTCGAAACTCAACTTCATCAAAAGTGTTGCATAGCTAAGTTGTTTGACTTCAAATCCATCAATCCCAGTCACAATGAGATCGGTCAAATTTCCAGAACAGCTGTAAGACAAACTTTTATTTGAATTTCAGGAAACTAATTGAAACTTACTGAATTCCTGAATTATTGAAATAAAATTGGTGTAATACGTTAGTGTATGGAGCTAAGGGTTGAATTCCACGGCTAGGAAATCCACAAGGCATTTGTTGCCGCAGAGTTTCGATTAGTTCCCGAAGTTGGTCATCGAGTCTTGGAACAGCTGAAGCAGACACCAATAAAAGACCAAAAACGGCAATGAGTAGTTTCATCGTGAACGTGAACGCAAAGGTGCTATACTTACTAATATTGGATTTAATTGTAATGGTCTTTTATATTCGAAATCATTATTAACGATAAGAAATTGTAGAAAATTTATTTGAAATCTTATCGTAACATGTTTGCTATTTCTCACTCAGATAACACAGGAAGGAGAGTGAATATAAGTTATGATACTTACCTTTGTATTTGCTTGGACTTCTCTCATGAAATAAATTTACGATAATTAAATATAGTTTCTGAATATATAATTTATTTAATTTTGCTGTTTTTAATATTGCATTAAACTAATTTGTTTAACTTTGTTGTATCATTTCAGGTGAGTGAATCATTTGAAACATTAAGTAAGAGAAGACGCAAAAGGGTGAGCGCAATCTATATTTTTTAAACAATTTCTATTCTTTATTTAAAGTATAAAAAAGCTAAGGTACTAGTTTTTTTTCTATTATTTTGAAACGGGTAACCGTTTAATGCAAAACTTTTTGGATTTACAAATTTAGATAGTCTCTAAGATATCTTTTTATAAAAAAAATATAGTTTTTGAGAAAAATTAAAAAAAAAAAGAAATCAGTTTAACGTATTTTTAAATTACTACATACATAGCTCCAGGGTAGGCAAAGTAAACCTATTTTTAAGTCTTAATAACTTCCCGGAAACAATGCTCTTTCATAAATCATTCCCCAAATTATTGTCATCGTATTACGAAACACATCGTATAGAAATTGAAGACCTTTCAAATCTATGTTTCCAACGCATATTTTATAAGAGAGTCTTTCAAAATCCTTAAAATCTAAATTCCAAAAAAAACTCCGAACCCTCTCATATAGACCAATATATTTTAAAAATATTTTATTTTGAACTTAAAATTGAAATTATCGAAGTTTTTAACAAAAACAACAAGTGTTACACATTATTTTTCAAGGTCCTTTGAGAGAAGTTCATCCAGATACGATTGATGAAGAAAACTTGATATAAGGTGCATGCCAGATACCTGGGAGAATTATATAATTTTTTAACATGATTTGTTTTTGTGTTTTTTTGAATTTTCAGTCTTCAGTTTTTTCCAGAAATAAGATCTATCGGGACCAAACCCATTTTACAAGAACTTAATAAACTTTATCTTAAAAGCTGTTTTGATAAGGAAGTCGAAAAAATTGGGCCTAAAAATGTGTTCCGTCAGTGTTCTGTCAGTCTGTTCCAACCTCTGCAGCCTAAACGGATTGACCGAGTTTCTTCAAACTTTGTGCAGTCTCTAGAAAAGTATTTTCAATTTTTAGAGTCGTTAACTTTAACTGCGTTAAAATCGACGTTTTTCGGAGTTTGTCTTAGAACTCTACCTTTCGTAGAACCAGTTTTTTTAAAGCAGATTTACTCATTGGCAAAACAACCGATTTCAATGCAATTTTATAAAAAGTAAGTTACTTATAACTTACATATATGCTTTGCGATTCAAAATTTAAAAAAAAAAAAAAAAAAAAAAAATTGATTTTGAATACCTAATTGAAAGGCAAATAGTTTCTCAAATATTTCGGGAAGGAGTGGATTTTTTTTTATAAATTTTTTAGATCATCAAAATTGTCCAAATATTTTTCCGCAGAGTTTTAAAAAAGTCGTGCAGAAGAATTTTGTATGAACGGTTGTCTGTCCGCATCGATGAAGCTTGACATGTACAAGGTTTTCCAATAAGAGGTGTTATTTTAATATTCAAAGAAAAATGGCATTTTTGAGATAAATTATCGGATGTTTATTTCAATGTAAAGAGAGAAAGTATGCCATTAATAATGAAAAACAATATCAGTCAAATGGCCGCTACGGCTACGCTTACACAACAATATCCTTTCCATGAAATTTTCATCACCACTTGACGGATTTCGATGAAATTTTTAATGTAAAAGTCCTTTTATATACGAAATAATATACATTCTTAATTTTTTCAAAAAAAAGTATTTTTGAGTTTAAAAAAAATTGAATTTTGTTTTTAATTTTTGTTATTGTTTTCTAAAGCGATTTGATGATTTTTTTTTATTATTTTATTTTATTTTTAAGCTACAAAGTGCTTCGAGTACTCAAAAAAGAAATTGCAATATGTTTTCGAAATTTCGAATGAAAGAAAACAGATTGCTAATTTTCTGTTGTTTCGGGTAAAATTCCTTTTCGGAACCTTGAAAATAGCTCTGAAAGAAAGGGACATTTCTTAATACTGGGATACACCTATTTAACGTATTGGAACCATTAACAACAAGTTTCAAAAATATAAACTGAAGCTCTAAGAGTTCACAAATGATCTTAAATTTCAAAACAAGGCGATAAACTTCGTTGTTCCTGCCAAAATGCATCAGTAAAGAATATAATTAATTATTTCTGATAACTCTTGACTAACCGGGTCTTCCACAAAAACCAAAACTTGATCTTTTCTGTAAAAAATAGGAAGACGACACTAAAATTTCTAATTTATTGTCAGCCGCCCTAAATTTATCACACTTAATCACGTAATTACAACTCATGATTGCAAAATATCTTGCAATTTCCGATTCGCTTCACAAAAGTAAGAAGAAGAAAACGACAAAAAGGACATTCAGCGCGAATAAAGAAAAAAGTCTGCATTTTTGCCAAACCAATCGTAATAAATCAAGAGTTACAATTATGACAGGACCCAGAGTGCGTGTGGTAAGATCAAGCATACTACAGATTGATTTTTGTTTTCTTTCTTAAGATGACTACAAAAGATTGCTCATTTCATTGCGTTCTTCGAAAAGGATAAGAAACAATCAAATCACTTTTAAATTTGTCTACATTAATACCAAACTGCATAGTAGCTAAAAAAAAAAAACCAAAATGGAATTAAATCCTTTTGCCGGGATATTAATTATCCTTGTTAAATCAAATGTAAAATCAAGGATCCCATCAAGAATGAATCTGATATATAAGATACGACGTAGATATGGGAAAAAGGATACTACGTCGCCGTGTCATTAAGAATGTAGATCACAAAACCAAGTCATGTGGAAAATTACGCTGCAAGGATGAATCTTTTCTCTTTCACAGGACTCCAAATAGAAAATTGGAAAAATCGCAATAGATGATGCTACACATACTCGCAAGATGCTGAAGGATGTCCCATTAAAAGGGGTTAATCAATATACGGACCAGACGACTGACTCATTTATATTTTATCAAATATCCTTGTGATGTCGATGTGGGACGAATATGGAAATGTAAAATATGTCACAACACAGTTTATATATCCTTCTTTTGATTCATCTTAAGATAGGCCATATAGGTAGTGTTTATGCGATATGAATTAACTCTTTTCATATTCGGATGCCCGCAGGAGTGAGGATATAAATGAAGAGAAGGTTCCTTTTTCTTCGTTTTTAAATGAAACAAGTTTCTATTCGCGGAACCAGTAAATTTTCCACCAAATTAAGCAATTCAAATATATATATACGAACAAAAAAAAATGTTTATTTTCAACAAAAGAACATTTTCATTATTCAATTGCACATAAGGATACACACAAAACCCACAGCCCAAACAAACATATCACGGTTTTTTTTCTTATTTGACAAAATTAGTTGTTAATAGTCGCTAATAGATAAAGTGTTCAGAAAAGACGCAGAACACAAAACGCAGAACGCAGATGGAAGATCAAAAGTCCTCGGGCAAAGACAAAATACAAATTTATTGTGTCTCATATTATGAACTTGATTTGAGATTTTTTTTTTTGGGGAATACGTTTCTTTTGAGACCGAATCTAATTCGGCCACGATTTTTATTTTGTTTAAAAAAAAGGGATACGATCAATAAGGTTGTATCGTGGCATACAAAACTTGATCTTGTCGGCATGGTTTTCAGGAAGACAGGAGCAGCTTGATGCCGAAGCTATTGTTCAATGGTTGTTGCGAAGATGTTTCTAATTTGTTTATTCTTTTGAAAGCGCAGATTTTTTTTGACGGTAAAGGAGTGATCGTTGTAGAAGAAGTAGAAAGTCCCTAAGGCAATATCTTTCGTTTTGCTTGTTAGCGGGGAAAAAAATGTCCTTTTTTTTCATTGTTGCCAAGCATCCGTTGCATACTGAATAGCAAAAAGCGTTGTTTCCGTTTTGTTAAACAGTTCAACAAGAGCGAAAGCGACAAAGAGTTAATGCAGTTTTGAGCAAAGTATCAGTTACCGGATGTTAAATTGTCTGCTAAGATGCCGCTAGAAAGCACTGTCCTTTTGAGCCTGAAGACAAAAGCCTTACCAGCCAGCTTCATTCTAGTCCGTATTCTAGTCCGTATTCGCCAATTCCGTATCTTTAGTCGAAAGCTATCGAATTCAAAAAAAAGAAAGGTTCATGAATGTGTCAAATAAACTGGCTACGTCGCTAATTCGCCATATTTTTAAAGGGTATAAAGAATGCATATTAAAGCTGGAAATGGTAATGGTTTTCTTGTATGAATAAGTATCATCCCATATGAGCTGCTAACCATTTGTAATACATAATCGTGTGGAGTTTGTAACACATAGAAATAATACCGTTGTATATATTTTGACTCAGAATCAAAAGCCTAGTCGATTTAGCCATGTTCGTGCGTCCGTCCGTCCATCCGTCCGTCCGTTCGTCCGAATGTATACTCTCTAGAGGTCGCAACTTTTGAGATAGATAGATAGATGGTATATATATTCTTTGATTCAAGAGTAAAGCTAAGTTCTTGAACCGGTAAAACCCACCTACAAACACGCCCACAATGGCAATTTTTTTAAACAACCTCAACTCAGCAAAATTAAATTTTATTTTTTGTACAGTTATGATAAAAGCACTACGCTAAAATTTTGCACACGCAAGCAATAGATGAATCTTCTTCCAATTAAATAAATATATTTCAGTTTGGGCGTGCCTGAAGCCCACTTTTCATACAAAACCATCAATATTGTTTTTATAAAATAACAATGCTTACATAAGAGCGAAAAACATGAAATTGTGTGGGTATTACTTACACATCAACATCTTGTGTATGAAATAAAAACATTGATTTTGGGCGTGGCTGACACCAACTTTTCACTAGGAAATATATAAAAAATTGTTTTTTACAAATAAACGGTATTTATAATGAATCCACAAGCCCAAATTTGTGCGTCTCTTAGTTGAAACTAATAAATTTGTGTATGAAAACAAATGTTTGAATTTTGGGCGTGGCTTACGCCCACTTTTCATGAAAGAACGAAAATGTAGTTTTTAAAATTTAAGGTACCAATTTTCAATTTTAACCTTTCTTCCTTCCGTTATTTGAAAAATATAAATATGTCTATTTTGTTTGCGTACATTCTTTTAATACGCCCACTTTTTAAGGCGTGAGTTTTATAAAATAGCTTTATTCAGGTAAGATCGTTAAAAAACTACTCGATTCAGCTGTAGTTTTACAAATGTAGCTAACAATTGACTAACGATCAAAGCTGAATAAGTGCTTTAAATTTTGTTCACAAATTCTAAGGACACACCTACTTTTAAAAGTCGTAATGTGCATTCATTTTGTAATGTTTTTAAACTATCGGTCGCAGCTTTTAAGTAAGAAAATGAACACTTCGGTTTGTATTCCTTGGTTACGTAGCAGAGTGTGGTTCAAGAATTGTTAAACACTCCCATAATCGCTATTTTCAATAAAAATCTAATTTTTAAAAATTTAAGTTTAGTCTTGTTTTGTTCAAATCGATCTGCAAGCTTAAAATTGAATTTCACTGAGCTCATGCTAATTGCCCTGGCAGTAAAAACTCTCAACTTTGGACGTGGTACACTCCTTTTACTTGCGATTATAGGTACTATAAGGCAAGTTATGCATTCGTAAAAAAAAAAAAAAATTCTAACAATCAAACATGACATTACGATGATAGAGAAGTCGAAAAAAGTGGGTCCGACAATTCTGTCTGTCTGTCTGTCTGTCTGTCTGTCTGTCTGTCTGTCTGTCTGTCTGTCCGTGTGTCTGTCTGTCTGTATAGTTACCTACAGCCTAAACGGCTGAACCGATTTGCTTCAAACTTGGTACATAGTATTATTATGACGTCCTACAGAGGGGTTTTTGGAATTAGCATTCTAGCTCTAAAACTAACGGTACCTGCCATACGATTTTTTGTGAAAAATTAATTTTTCTCAAAAACGGCTCCTACGATTTTGATTAAACTTTCTGAATTGTGTTTTCTGTTTTATGTTTTGGTTGGAATAGATTTTTCGGGAAAAGTCTTATAACGGTACCTCCCATAGGACCGGTTTTTTGAAATCCGGTTTTCTCGTAAGTCACTTGACGGATTTCGATGAAACTTTTAATGTAGAAGCCCTCTTATAAAAGAAATAATATAATTTTGAAAATTTTCCAAAAAAAGTTTTTTTGAGTTTTTTAAAAAAGTTTCAAAATTTTTTTTTAATTTTAGTTTTTTCCAAAAACGGTTTAACCTATAATTTTTTAGTTTTATTTTTCTGATAAAAACTACAAAGTGCTAGAAGTTGGCATACTCAAAAAAAATTTGGAATATATTTTCGAAAAGTTTTTCAAAAAAAACTGTTTTTTGAAAAAACTGGTCCAACGATTTTGAAAATTTTTTTCGTAAAAATTCAAAAACGTAAAAGAAACCTGATGGCTTACTTCATTTTCTCCAAAAAACGGTTAAGGTATTGATTTTTAAGTGATTTATAAAATTTCATATGATTTTTTCAACGCTTTTTTCCCAAAATCTCAAACACCCAAGACCATTTTAACACATTAGAGCAAGTTCGTACGACCCAGTCGTGCACTTTATTTTTATTGCACCAGCGGTTATTGAACATCGGCCACACAAAATTAATTTTATTGAAAATTTCCTGTCTGCGGGAGGCGAACGCATACACATAAAATAAAATGTACGACTTGGTCGCACGAACTTGCTCTAATGTGTGACAGTGGTCTAGGGGCTTGAGATTTTGATAAAAATAAATTTTTCAAAATTCTTAAATAAATACTTAAACTAATTTGAGCTGAAAAGGGAGTACGCCATTTTATTTCTTGGATAAATCTGAATTTATGAGAATAAATTTTTAAAAATCTGTGGAGCCGTTTTTGAGAAAAAAAGTTTTTTTTGAAAAACTTTTTGAAAAAAAAATTTAAAAAAAATTCAAAAACGCCAGTTCCTAGGTATTCAGCAAATACATTTATTTATAATTTTTAGAAAAAAATTTAATGGGCAGTTTTCAAAATATATATTTTTTAAATTTTTTTCTTAAAAATGCTTTTAAAAATACAAAAAAATATTTTTTTGAAATATTGGTATGCGGTACAAATTGAGCTACCTACAACTATATATGTGTGAAATTTCGAAAGAATCGGTTAAGTCGTTTTCGAGATAGTCGAAAGCAAAAAAAACGGTCCTATGGGAAGTACAGTTCTTAGCCATTTTTTAAAACTTTTTTTTCAGCCATATGATTGGTCGTACCTAAAAAGTAACACTGATTTTTTTTAAATCAAAATCGTTAGAGCCGTTTTTGAGAAAAATAAGCTTTAACGTAACGGTTGTATGGCAGGTACCGTTATTTTTTGAGCTAAAAAAAAAATTTCAATTTCCCCTCTGTACAATACCCAAAAAAGTCCATATACCAAGTTTGAAGCAATTCGGCCCACCCGTTTGGGCTGTAGGGGTCTATACATACAGACAGACAGACAGACATACAGACGGACAGAATTTTTAGACCATCTTTTTTCGTCTTCGCTATCATCGTAATGTCATGTTTGATTTTTATCTAAAATTTTTTTTTTTCGACGAATGCATAGGTAACTTGCCTTATAGTACCTATAATCGCAAGTAAAAAAGGGTAATAGGGTATCCAACAGTTCGTTGAAAACGTACTGTAGCTCTCGCTCATGTTTTTTTTTAATGAATACTAGGCTTATCCGGCGTACGTTGTTAGGCCCAAGAAAGAATGAATGAAGTATTTTATTTCGGATTTTTGTATTAAGTTGTTAGACTCTGAATACATTGTCGATAACGGCTTGAATATTGAGCTACATTTGCCAGAAGTTCGGCGGGGATAGAATCTCATTATTGTTGATCACGCCAACTCGAATTTTGCCATTTCCGAATCCCGATATCCAAAAGTGGTTTTGAGAATATTTGTGTTTACGGGTCTTGCAGCGAATGAACACGCATGTTCGTCGATACCGTTATTTTATCGAATGAAGTCCAATGGCTGACAACTTTTTAGATTTGTTAGTAGTTTACAAAGTAAACTAAAAATTAATTTGTTGCATACCGCTTCGTCGAATTTCGAGCAAATCCAATTACATTTATTATGGGTTAAGACTTTACAGTTCAATGGCTGACAATTTTTGAAATTTATTATAATAATTTGACAAAGTGCACTAAAAATGCATTTTTTTTTTGTTGCAAACCTTCGTAGGCGTACTCAGAAGATCCTAAAAGTTTCATCACAATCTGATCAATAGTTTAAATCGGAGAAAAATATAAGATTTTTATTTTTGTGGGCTTGGACTTTGCAGTTCAATTTGTTGCAACCCTTTTAGCCGATGTTTTACCAAGTGTCCTTAGAAAACCTTACCAAGGAAGATATTAAAACCAAACTCACCGAATTTTGACCAAATTTCATACGAATTTTATTTTGTCGGATGGTGTCGCACTGTTCCGCTGACGAATAGTGTCCGATAGTGCGGTTGTGTGTGCTTAAACTTTGCAGTCTTCTCGCTGATGATATTTCACATTTATTAGTTATTTGACAAAGTGCACTTAAAATGCATTTGTTGCGCCATCTATCGGCATGGTATCGGACTGCTCTATAAACCTTCCTTATGACTTGTAGAATACATTTCTTTCAGCACTCAATGGGGTTGTGTGCATAGTTTTCGAGACTATAGCGTAAACACACAAAAATTTTGAATTTTATATATATAGATAGATAGATGGTGACGAATTTTTGCAACTCATTTGGGTTAGAACTGTTTTTTTTTTTTTTTTGTAGTCCTTTTTAAAGTATGCACCCTCTATGAATGAATATCTTCTTACCTATCTAGAACACCGTTTTAACAGTTTTCGTTTAAGATCCGCCCACTGCAGTTAATTAATAGCTACCTCCGGTCTTTTCCAAGGTAGCCACTTAGGCACTCTCATTTTAATTCTTACTATTACTAATATTGAAATAATTTTCATTCCACATTCCTATACCTAACTCTACGCTGATAAAAACCACGTTTTTCGTGTCAATATATCCAACACACTGCTATAAACTGTGGAAACGGTGGTCCTATAGGTCTTCCGATCTCTCTACATACACCCACCTCTTAAGCAAGCCTGCGTTCGTTAGCAACTTTTACTTTCAATTGTTAACACCATTAAAATACAACTTGCACTGCAATTGTAAGAAGGGACAGAATGATAGGAAACAATTTCATTTCATGTAGGTATCGATCTCTTTTGCTCAACTTGAATAGCTGAAACATCAGCTCGAAACTAACAAGCTTGAAATCGCAAGCCTTACATTGCTTGAGCGTGACAAAGACCATCTCTGCTACCCGTTTAGATTCGAAGGAAAATACTAAGTCCCCTCCATTCCGGCATACAATCAAAGAACACATAGGTATGATTGAAACTGTAAGCTTCCATAGCTGTCGTGCTACAATGAATATCTATTTCTGTCCTTCATCCACGCAAATTTGCTTTGGAAAGGTAAGCTCCTAATACTCTGAATGAGTACTGATGTCTAATTTGAACTGATACCAATATTCCAAACTCCAGTTTATCGACTTTTATTTTCCAACTTGTTTATTTATATGAACAGAAAAACCGTTTAAGAAAAAATTTCGCGATCGAGGGGAATTAAACAATAAAAGGATTTAAAAGTAAAGAAATCCTCTTATATTATGACTTATCATTTAAAAAAGGAGAGGACCAACACCACAACCCTGTGGAACTTAGATTGAAACAAATAGAAAAATTATTATAATAGCCTTATCAGATCAAAAATCAAAACACTCTTGGCGCACTGACAAGACCTAAACACGAATGTGTCAACCTCAATTTTCCATCGACTTGAAACGATAAATCATACTTAAAATCCTTAAGCGGATTCTTTATGACATCGAACATAGCGATGAATCTATCTGACTCGTATCGTATCGTATCTCTATCCTAACATGTTGTGTGTTCTGGATATCTTATTTAACTTTGCAACAGCCCGTGCACTAAAAAGAAATCAGGATGCTGAAAATACTTTTAACCGCCCAGCATGTGTCCACCGGGTGGTCTTTCTCGTTATCCTTTTTGTACTTTCAATACAATTTTTTTTTTTTTTTTTGCTGCTTTCCTTTAGCCCAGATGCACTCGTACAACTTAGAAAAATAAAGTAGCACACGTCAATAATAATTTTTTGTTTGACACCATCAGGACGATGCGCATGAATCAGATTATAAGTATGTTCATGTACACGTCCAGCACATTGAATGCGAGTGACTTCTGGTACGTACTGGTATAGCGCCACAGGACATCGAGATGAAGGCAGAAGCAGGAGTGAAAAAATTTGCCTAACAACAAACGATGTGGCAGAGTTGGTACATTTTTTTTTTCTTTCAATTTCGCACAAAACGACAGATGAAATTGCATTGTCCTGTAAGAATTTTTAAATGTGTCCTTAAATACGCTCATTGGCCTTTGATTATGAGGATATTGTCTTATTTTTTATTGTCATCTCGTCTGCACATAAATTATGATGCTAACTAAGCGACAAAGATGAAGACCCAAGGATATAACTTAAATTGTCACATAAAATGTGTCTGCACACAGTTATAGCTGGCCAAGAAAGGTGCGATGCAAAGAAAGAATGAAAGAATGAAAGATGTAAAGATGTGTCAAAGGACATATACAAATGAAAGGAAAGTTATTATTACAATTTTTCTTGGTCGTTGTGGTTGGTTGAATTTTCATATTTTAACTTCATCATCATCATCTTTTCTTATGGCATGTCCTTGTTGAGGATTGAGGTGCGACGACAATGACCATCATAATCATAGCATTGTCATGTCTTGTTAGTTTGCGCGGATTCGATTTCAATTTAAAATCTCATCTCCTGGGAAATTTCTGTAAATATAAAAACACTATATAAAAGGACGAAAGTATTTTATGATACCATTACTCAGGGAACATTGCATTTTTATTACTTTTTATTCATCTCCTTGTGGCGAACCACGGAAATATAAAATGATGAAAAATTATATTGAAAATATGTAGTTCTTGAAATGAAGTTAGTGGGAATTCGATTAAATTTCAATGTCCTTAATCATCGCGGAGTTCTATGTAACAATTATGTCAAAGGAAATCCATTAGTAAAAATGTTTTTGATCCTTTTAAATCAAATTAAAGTCCTTGATGAAGAAAAAAGTCATTCAGTCCATTAGAAAGTGATTAATGAACTATTTTTACAGAGAGCTCCTGGAATGTTTTCATTAGTGGGTCTTTGAAATTTCCACATTTTCTTGTCAATGTCCTGTTTTCATCAGTAACTGTGTTCTGTTGAAGGACTTTTCAGTTCATATGCGGGTCGGGTAGGATAGACACGTGAGCGGTTAACGTGCAAACATTTCTAAAAGGATGCGGGATACTTTAAAAGGTTGAATCGTAGTGTGTGTGACTGATCTATTATAGAAAATGTCAAGTGTCCTTTATATATGGTAAAGCCATAAGCACATAAAAGGTGTACTCGTGTCTGATGAATTTCATCAGAAAATCTTTTTTGAAGATGATTCAATGGACATTAGTACTTTCTAGAATATGTAAGTCTGCAGTGAATTGAAATGTTTTCGTATATATTTTAGTAATGAGTAGGGTCATGTCTAACTTTCGTTTAACCAAAGAATTGTTTTCCAGATAAAACCCAATCAAAATCAATGAGAAATAATATGGGTCTGCTTTGAATAAACAGTTACTGTTGGGAAAAAAATGGTCTGGAAAGTTCAAGCAAACGTAAAATTCCGATGATATGGAAGAAGAAGTCTGTCCCTATCGGATTGTGCACCTCAAGTGCTTGTGGGTTTTTGGAAATTGTTTTTAACTCTTAAACTAGCTACTACCTGGCGAACAATGTTAACGAAATGCCTACATTTATCTAAAACGACTCCAATAATTTTGATTCTACTTTTTGTGTTCCGGTGTGGGACCAGCAATTCACCGCCAAATCCAAACGGCTAGAAAAGATGTACTTTTCTCGACAAGTCTTACTTTTGGAGGATTGATTTGTCACTTCCTTGTAAGAGCCAGTACGCCGGAATATAAGCAAAGGTGGAATCAGGGATTGAACTGAACCTTCTATAAAGAAGTTTGGAAAACTATCAACTACGCCACAGAGAACTATTTATGATTCAATACAATTTCCATTTCTAACAAATTTTGAAAAAAAAAATGTTAGGCATTAAATCTCGTGCCAGAAGCGTTACTTTTAGAAAAATACTACTCTCACAGTTTTAATATAAATCTAAAAGTTTATCCAACTTTATTTGAGATTTCTTTGTTTCAGTTTTTAAACAAGTTCAACCATGGAGAGAGTACATAATTGAGCAGTGTATTAAGATTGTTGAAGCCTTTAGTGAAAATAGGCGTTCAAACAAATTTCACCAAACCGAGTCTGTAGGAGATGTGAAAACCCATGTGCATGCTCGCCCAGTTCATTCTGGGGGAAACATTGCTACTGTCCGCGAATCGTGACAGGCTTCATCGGGCCGTACTACTTCGAAAATGTGGTCGGCCAAGCTGTTACTGTTAATGGTGTTCGCTACCGCGAAATGATAACAAACTTTTTGTGGCCAGAACTTGAGGATTTGGTGCTGAACGATATGTGCTGGCAAGAGGATGGTGTCACTGCCACTTTGCCACACAACCAACGAAACAATAGCTCTTTTGCGCGAAAAATTCAATGGCCGGTGTTATCTCACGTCGCGTCTTGGCGAAGTTAGTTGGCCACCACGATATTTAAAAGAAAAAGTGTACGTCAATGAGCCAAGAACAATTCAAGAGCTAAAGGATGGGATAATTCGGCACGTAAACAACATTGAACCTTAACTAAACTATGCCTCCTCGTCATTGGACATTGGAAATATGGACCATCGGATAAAGGTATTCAACCGAAGCCGTAGCGAGCTTTTAGCTGATATTTTGCTTCACACATAATTGTCAAAAACAAAAAAAAAACAAAATGGATAATTCTCTGAAATTTTTTTATTTTATTTGCAATTAACTGCCGTGGGGTACCTATTAATATTTAAAGTCCATTTTGAACATTCTATTTGTTTTTTTTGTCAAGAAGCTGCTCTCAAAAACGGCTCAAAAGATTTTAACCAATATGAACTGAGAATGAATTTTGAATAAAATAAAGATATAATTTTCATGCTTAAGAAACTATTTTACTGTACAGTCGCTAGGGGATAAGATAACAAAAATTTAAAATCTTGAAAAATGTAAATTCCAAAAAGCAACATAACAATGAAAAATCAAAAAGTTAATGACTTTTAGTTTATCTAGTCGTTTGGAAGGTGCTAATAACGACGGTTTTGATCAAAGTGGAACACTTCGCGGACATTAATTCCCTCTTCGTAGTCAGTCCCTCTCGCGCTTCTTCACTGTTTAGCTCAGTTTATATCAAGTCGTCTGGCAAGGACCTCAGTAATCCCTTTTCTTATTAAATATTCGCGGGTAGCTTGCTTAGGGTATATCTAATCGTCTCACTCAAGATTTTGATTTTTCGGCCTTTAGATGTTAAAAGGCTTGGATTCTTTGGTGTTTTTGATTTTTTTTTTTTTTGTGTCACGAAATTTTCAGGCCTACAAAACTCCTTCCAAAGTTATGTTGGAATGCTGTTTTTATAATTAATTTTTTATATAGTTTTCAGAAGCTCATCTTAAAGGTGGTATCTTTGCCTTGAAGGCTTCCCCTAGTCATGGCACTTTTTTATTTGCTCAAGACTTGTTACTCCGGTATTTTAATTTGAGATTGACATTAATCTCTAATCACGCGATTTGTACATTGTTCAACACTGTGAACCGTTAACTCATGCTTGACACATAAAGGCAAGGAGGAGTCTGCTGTTAAGGTCCTTGAATATTTGTGAATTTTTTTTCAGGATGAGCTTACCTCGCAAAAACATTTATTACTGGGATAATGGTGTAAGATATTTTTCATCTCAGTAATGCTCTGGAGTCGATGTTATATATTTTAAATACGAGTCTTCAGAACTATATTTGGTTTTCGAAACTTATACTAGGTACATATGTTTTAATACGCTGGTGTGGAAAAGTCTATTTAGTCTTTGAAAACTTTAATTCTTAAATTTAATATCGCAATTCACTAAAATGATTGCATTTTATTTTATTTTTTTTAAAGTGAAACTTTTTTCCATCGCCTAAAATTTGTTCGTTCATCTGTCGCATGTCGCAATATGGTGGCGCCAATGGCTCGCATTAGCTGACTGAGTAGTGACAATGTATTGATAAAAATTTTGTTGTTCACTTGATCGTGATGGACAACGATACAGCTAGTGAGTCAAATAAACCGGTCAACAAGGGAAAAAACTAAGAATAATGCGTAATGCTTACGATCCAAAAAAAATGTTTCACTTGCATCGTGGTTTCATAAAACCACACCATTTTTATTTTATACTGTACCTAAGTAACTGTAAGATACAAAATTTTATAACTTATTTTTATAAACATTAAAACAAAGTTTTTTTTATTTCGGAGTACCATAGGGTACAGGATTCAGAACCTCTTTAATTACCATGATAATAAGCATGAGTTAAATTAAAGTTTTCAATACACTGAATTATTTTGGATTTCATAATATAAAAACTCCAAATTTTTCCATACAGAAACTAATAAACTTATGTTAAATGATCATTCACCCTTTTTTCAACTAGTTAAAACAAATCATAACATAAAGTATTGAGTTTCATTTTGATGCTGCGATCTTTACAAAAAAAAAAATACAAGATGGAGTTTTTATAACTCATCTGACTGAAGGGCTGGGTTAAAATCCAACATAAGGCATATTTCGTTTTGGTTTAATGAAATTAATACATTCTGAAAAGCACATTGAATAAAAAACTTAGGTATGATTATGCAAAAATAAGACCTTTTGAATACAAACACAAGAAACACAATACATAATGTTTTTAATAAAAGCCAGAAATCTGCCCTTACTATTTTCCCAGATCAATGCAACTTTAATACAAGACCTCTGAAAATAACCTTTCCTTGTCAAATCTTGTCAATCAAAGATAATCAATGAAGATTTGTCTAAAAAAATTATGATTGATTTCGAATTGACAATACTTTGACATTTCGTCTTCCTCGAATAACATATCCATCAATTGTCACACGGAAAAGGGGTTGCCAGTTTATCCTTTTTTTCATCTTTTATGATTATAATTAGTGAGATTTCAGTTTCTTCGTATCTTCTTACAAACCCTTATTTCGTGTCCTTGTGCGGTCTATGAGAAGATATTTTCTTTTTTCAGAATCCGCTACATCATCATTATATTGTTCAAAATCGGATCATAAATATGCAACATAATCAAAACATAAATTTCGAACAAGGGCTAGACAAGAAAGCGAGAGGGTCTTATGATATAAAATCAGAAAAAAAAAACAATCTTCAGACCTTTCGCGGTTCCACACAGAAAATCCGCGGAATGCATGCCCTCAAGCCATAAGAAACGCATCAAAAGCGGTAAGACATTTAATTTAATCAGATTAAGGGTCGACAAGAAAAACACATTACTTTCAAAAGTGCACTGAAAACTCTTCCTTTTGTTTGAATGACACACATGCATTTAACTCATATGAAACAAGAAGTCGCGTCTAAGATGAATATCTTGTAGCAACAGACAAACATGGAATACCACAAGGGGCGGCAATTAGTTGGTGTTTGTTTTTAGTTTTATCTTAAGCGGATTGTATCTTTTTTTTATATTGTCGACTCAATCGATGGGAAGATAAAACTATTGTCATTTGTAGCTTGGTGAATAAATTAAGTTTACAAAATATAACTGTTTTATCTGTTGAGATTTTTGTTTTTGAAAAGATGAGACAGTTGACGCATGATTGTCAAACAATTAAGGAAACATCTAAAGGATCCGTGTGATGATAGTTGAATAGATTGATAATCTTTGGGATATATTGTGACATTATAGGGCAAACATTGGAAACAGGAAAATCATAGATCTTAGATCCACGAGGACACCAATGATTGTAAACGTCTCATAGAAATGCAAAGTCACGGAATTGTTTTTTTATTACCCATGTAAAGGACGATGTATACAGGAAATTAGAAAACTCGAAATAGATTGTTTATAGTTAAGTTAAGGAATTCGTTTCTTAACCCTTCAACAACAAAATCAGGAGACCCACAAGGCAATCATCTGTTTTATCATATTGTATTCATTTAAGCACTTTACGTGAGTGTTTGCTGACGATATGACATTTTGAACGGCTTTAAATTCTTCTGATGGTGTTTTTTTGTCTGCAAGCTGACGTTGACAGCTTTAATACTTGGTGCTGTGAAGGAAAATGTTAAATATAGATTAAAAATAGATTAAACCGTTTTTGGTAAAAACAAAAAATTAAAAAAAAAATTTTAAGGAGGTTTTTGTATGAAATTTTTATACTCGCAGTTTAAGGCAGCTGCTTGCCGATTTTACAATTGAAAATTTGGAATGAAACAACAACAAAAAATTATTTTTTTTTTTTCAAATTAATTTTTTTTTTTTTGAAAAATTTAAGAATTTTATTAATTCGTCTATAAAAGGGCTTCTACATAAAACTTTCATAAAAAACCGTCAAGTGGCTTACGAAAAAATCTGATTTCAAAAAAATGTCCTATGAGAGGTCCCGGTATTGTTAGTTTTATTCAGAAATCTGATAAGGTGGCCAATGTGAAGTTATATATGTACAAATCTCCAGTAATATTCTGCATTCAAAGTTCCTCTTCAAAAGCTCAGCTTTTGAGAATCCTTTTATAAAAAACACATAATTTTGTTCTTAAAAAAATTACTTGACGATTTCTGCAAATGAAACATTACAAACTTAATTTTGTCACTCAGAACATTAAAACGAGAATTTTGGGAATTTTTCTCAAACATTGTCTTCTTTTATACCCTGCTTCTTCTATAGCATTTTTAAACATGAATTGAATAGTATATTTGTTGAACCACCTCTAATTTTTTTTTTTTTTTAATGAACACAAAATTGCAAACCACCTCAAAATCTTCTTTTGAAAATGCATATAATACAATCTAACATCATGAAGAGCTTGTCAAGTGTTTACTTTTAATAAAAACTCTGTAATTGAGATGATCCTTCAAAAACTAGTTTAAAAAAAAAATAATTGGCAACAATGAAAGGACAAAATTCTGCAGGGATCGTCACTCAAAAAATATTTCAGATAAGAGAGCGAGTAAAAAAAAACGCATTTTTGCCAATTCAATTAAAATGACATACGCCTTAGGCCCTCTACTCCGGTCTAGTCTCTGTGAACTTAAATCCTGTTTCCTTCCTCAATGATCAACTATACAAATGTAACTACACGAGTAAACGCAACCGATATGCAACAAATTCTCACAATAATCCTTGAACGATTATACGTGATTGTGTCGCCATCATCCAGAAAGACCCTGCAGGTGGTGTTTATTCATCAAAAACAGTAAAAACATGACGGATGACTGTTATCCTTGTAAGGATGTTATAGAGATAAAAAAAAATACGAAAATGAGATCACAAACCCTCTGTGTTATGTGGTTCACCCAGAAAATATCCTTCTTTAAAAAAAACTCTCACTCTAAGACATGGAGGATATCTTCCGTATTTTTATTCTTTACCCAACCATGACTGACAACATGACATTGGTGTGACAAACTCCAAACAAGAAAACAGCATCCTGCTGCAGGGATGTATAAGAGAAAAAAAAACAAGATACGTAACCGTTGTCGTCTTCGCCGCGCGTTGAAGATTCTTATTAAAAATGCAAATGCTTAGGGAGGAGGACTGCTTTCCAAAAACACATCCAAAAGATCCTTCCGCATTTTTTTTCTTTAATTAATTCTAGTTCATTTTAACTGACATCAAAGAGTCCTTTTATTCAAATGTAGTATTTCAAAAAAATGGCGGTCGTCACACAAAATTTAGAATATCACTTTTCTTTTTTGTTTGTATGTTATTTGCCGAAATCCAATTCCGAAAAACTTCCTGATTAATTGAAATCAATTTTTCTCAAGTTTTCGTCCTTTGTAAAATCATTGAGGGATATGGTCCATTACAATGAGGCTAGTCTTCATGTTTATCTATCATTTATTCTGGTTCACAATTGGCACTACCCATACCCAAGGAGGAACCTACATGAGTGTCCAGCTACACAAATAAAGAGGACAAAAACATGTCTGTCCTGATAGCTACTCATGGGACCGGACAAGGATATCATATTATAAAGAAAACACCGTCGAAGTGGACAGTATTGATTAATGTTTTTGAATCTGGACTGGACGAACATTGTGCGAACTTTAAATATTGGCACAGAAAGAAAAAATGCACAAAACAATCCATTCTTGTCGTTCTGTGTATTTTAGATGCATTTTTTCACTCGCTTTTGACATAACATGTTCGTCCTTGTTTCTAAAGGTTGAAATATTGAAAAATGTCTTACATTAGTCAGAATTCGAAGTGTGACGACAGTTTTAAATTTTCAATATTAATTTAAGAAAAAAGTAATTTTTTCAATATTTGCTGAACCATCAGATGTTTTGTTTCATTCCATCAGATTCTTTTTGTCATAGTTAAAACACATCCGTCCTCAAACAATGTTCTGTTGTCCTTTATCCATCAAGGTGGATAAGCAGGTGAGGTAACATGGTAACACCTACAAAAAAAATATCCTTTCGGCTGTGTGCTAAAGGAAATCTTTTCATTTTCTTTGATTCTTTTTCAAACACCAGAATATCATTTAAATAGTCCTGAATGATGTGATCTTCTGGTTACGATAAGGATACAACCGGCATGTGGTTTTGGAGTGTGGCAATGGAAATTTAAATGTCTTCTTTGCATATTTGGTTACCTACATACTACAAGAGTTTCCATACGGAATGATTTGCTTAAAGTATTAATGTGAATTGGAGATGTTTCTTTGAGTTGAGGAAATGCTGGAAATAATACAGGCCCAAGATAATAATCTTGCGGCACATTATGTGCATTAAATATTTTTTTCTTTTGTTGCAATTGAATTGAAAATCATGAAAAGATTGAACTTCAGGTGCTTAGGGCAGCAGTTAGAATTGGTTTTTCAACTGTTCCTTAGCTTAAATTTTGATGACATTAAATTGAAAGCTTTAGAAAAAATGAAGACCCAAGCACCCAAGCAATGGTGTACAATGGGTCAACACAAGAAAATGTCATATGAGAGAAAGTCTATTAATTTAGACGTTAGAAGCAGTTCTTCAAAAATAAAATGTACTTAATTTAAAAAATTATCTATTTCAAGTAACTGCAAACTTTTCAAGAAACCGGATGATTCTAGAACTAAGAGCTTCTAAATTATTTAAAAAGTAGCAGTCATTCATGGTCTTCAGTTTCATTAACGAATATTTTAAATTTTAAACTCACTTACTTTCCCTGGAAAAGTGACTACGCCTTTGACATGTATTCACATTATACAGGGTCATTCATTTCGTAGTTTCAAATAAGTAGCGCTGGCATTTGACAGATGTCATCTGAAGTGTCATTATATTAGCTGAATGTTTGCACTTTTCGATAGTGGATCGCTCAAAATCAAGATTTTTTCAGCAATAAGGCACATTTCTCGGTGCCATGACATAAGGCCATGTGACATAAAGCCATAATTCGAAATATGGCCTTATGTCATGGCACCACATTTTTTTTGGTTCATAACTTGGACGATATGTGGTAAAAAATAAAATAAATAAAAAATTATGACTTTGTTGCCAGTTTGAGAAGTTTCCTGGTACCATAATTTCACGTTTTGGCAACATCAATTTGCAACGTCAAATCCCCGAATTCTAGACGCATAAAAAACCAACATTACTTAAGCTATGGCCGAGATACCGCCCGAAATGTGCAAAAAAAGTAGTTAAAAATTACCTCAAAAGAATCGCATGCTGCGAATCTTACCGTGGCGGCCATTTGTATGATATTATTTTTCACTCTTAATGGTCAAAGTCGAAACTTTATAATGAGATAATTTTTATTAAAAATGTTATCTATTTAGCTTTACTTTTGAAACCGAAAAATTAATGACCCTATATTTAATGCGAACATGAGTTCTTCAACAGTTACAGAATATCATATCCATCGGCATTTTAAAATCTTATTTAAATCTCAAAAAGCACTCAGAGCTCAAAAACTATGCTGCGCATTAAACTGAAACTACATCTAGGTACGTTTTTGTGGGGTAAATGCACGACTGGGTCGCACGAACTTGCTCTAATGAGTGACAGTGGTTTAGGGCCTTGAGATTTTGATAAAAATAAAATTTTCAAAATTCTTAAATAAATACTTAAACTAATTTGAGCTGAAAAAAAGTACGCCATTTTATTTCTTGGATAAATTTGAATTTATGAGAATAAATTTATAAAAATCTGTGGAGCGGTTTTTGAGAAAAAAAGTTTTTTTTGAAAAACTTTTTGAACAAATTGGTATTCAGCAAATACATTTATTTAAAAATTTTAGAAAAAAATTTAATAAGTAGTTTTCAAAATATTAATTTTTTAATTTTTTTTTTAATGCTTTTAAAAATACAAAAAAAGATTTTTCAAAAATATTAATATGCAATACAAATTGAGCTACCTACAGCTATGTGTGTGTGAAATTTCGGAAGAATCGGTTGAGTCGTTTTCGAGATAGTCGAAAGGAAAAAAAACGGTCCTATGGAAAGTACCGTTCTTAGCCATTTTTTAAAACTTTTTTTTCAGCCATATGATTGGTCGTACCTAAAAAGCAACATCAATTTTAAAACGAAATCGTTAGAGCCGTTTTTGAGAAAAATAAGCTTTACAGAGATACAGACAGACAGACATACAGACGGACAGAATTTTTAGACCATCTTTTTTCGTCTTCGCTATCATCGTAATGTCATGTTTGATTGTTATCTCAAAACTTTTTTTTCGACGAATGCATAACTTGCCTTATTGTACCTATAATCGCAAGTAAAAATTGAAGATGGCGCTTAGTACAAAAATCTCAAAGCTGGTTTTGTTTGTTGAATTATGTTGATTTTTGTTTTAAGTTAAACATTTTTTTCATACAGATTTCGGGGCCATTCAAAAAAAAAACCAATATATTTAAAAATAAAATGCACGACTGGGTCGCACGAACTTGCTCTAATGTGTGACAGTGGTATTGGGGCTTGAGATTTTGATAAAAATAAATTTTTCAAAATTCTTAAATAAATACTTAAACTAATTTGAGCTGAAAAAAAAGTACGCCATTTTATTTCTTTTATAAATTTGAATTTATGAGAATAAATTTATAAAAATCTGTGGAGCGGTTTTTGAGAAAAAAAGTTTTTTTTGAAAAACTTTTTGAAAAAATTTTTCAAAAAAAATTCAAAAACGCCAGTTCATAGGTATTCAGCAAATACATTTATTTAAAATTTTTAGAAAAAAATTTAATAAGCAGTTTTCAAAATATTAATTTTTTAATTTTTTTTTAAAAAAATGCTTTTAAAAATACAAAAAAATATTTTTCAAAAATATTGGTATGCAATACAAATTGAGCTACCTACAGCTATATGTGTGTGAAATTTCGAAAGAATCGGTTAAGTCGTTTTCGAGTTAGTCGAAAGCAAAAAAAACGGTCCTATGGAAAGTACCGTTCTTAGCCATTTTTTAAAATTTTTTTTTCAGCCATATGATTGGTCGTACCTAAAAAGCAACACTGATTTTTTTAAATAAAAATCGTTAGAGCCGTTTTTGAGAAAAATAAGCTTTAAAATAACGGTTGTATGGCAGGTACCTTTATTTTTTGAGCTAAAAAAAAAATTTCAATTTCCTTTCTGCACAATACCTAAAAAAGTCTATATACCAAGTTTGAAGCAATTCGGCCCACCCGTTTGGCTGTAGGTCTTCATACAGACAGACAGACAGACAGACAGACAGACAGACAGACAGACAGACAGACATACAGACGGACAGAATTTTTAGACCATCTTTTTTCGTCTTCGCTATCATCGTAATGTCATGTTTGATTGTTATCTCAAAACTTTTTTTTTCGACGAATGCATAACTTGCCTTATAGTACCTATAATCGCAAGTAAAAAGACCAGTGTTTAGAAAAAAAAAAATTTTTTTTTTTGAAAAACTTTTCATGTGATAAAAGAAATAAATTAAAATCAATTAATTTATTTTAAAAATGTTCAAAATCAAAAATACGTTAACGAGAAAGTCGACTTTTTAATTCGGCTCTTGAGGAGGTAATGTCATTAATTTTGCACTTGTCAGTGTGGTAGAAGGCTTTCAGCTCAACTCAAAAACAAAATCAAACATTTTGCATGTAGTACCTATTTATGGACAGTTTTCAAATCCTTTTGATCCCTGAAATCACATTTCAAGTCAAAGCCATTTATTTATCCTTTTTTGTCTTGAAATAAGCTAATACGTTGATAGCAGCTGAAAACCATGAGTCCACTAAAACCTCTTTGCTGTTGACATTTATGCCAATAAAATCACTTCCGTACCACCCCGCAAACAAAGCCAATGTCAAAGTACCTTTGCTAACAAAAATACCTACCCAAATCCAATCATAACACGTGCGCAATGTCCACTCCTTGACGATGAAATGCATGAAAAGGACGACACTGTACGATGTACACTTTTGTACGTGCCATGACAATCGCATTCAAAGATAACAAAAACTGCCCCACGACCAAACCAAAACGAATAAAATAAAGTAAACACGACAAATGCGGCTAGTAGAACGAATCCTTAAATAGGAAAAACTCGTTCCGTTAAATATCCTAGAGATCATAAAACTTCATCCACTTTCCCTCAAAATCTCATGCAACTATGAATGTATATTATTATTCACAATGCAAATGCGCGCGCGGGCATGGTAATAAATGTCAAATAAACTTTACATTTTATGACTGTCATGTTGACAGTTAGTCGATGTGTCATGCAAAAGGGAATTTTCTAAAATGCACAGTAAATATACGTTCTGACAGGAAGTGGCACAGGCACAGTCACAGGCAGAGACACAGGGGATTTGTTGTTTATAAAACTTGTATAATCCTCTAAGTTATAAACTTCCTTCCTAAAGGATTGTATAAAATTTATTCTAATTGTTAAAACCTCTGATCCTTTTGGCAAAGTAATAAGTTTTGCAATAACATAACTCCTTGTCCACAACAAAACTGCTAATCGGTTTTTGGGAATGAAAGTAGATTCTCTAGTTTCCACACACAGGATACAAGGTAAGGGTTTTTTCCTATACTCCTATGTATGTTCTATTTTTAAGTCCTCTTCTTTTCAAAATGTTCCTTCGGAAATGCATTTTAATCCTTTTTCATATCTGTGCATTTCCGCCTTGAAACATTCCTTTATTTTCGCACAAAATTGAATTTCAATCAAAACACGAGTCCTTCGCAGTCGGGCGGAAAATCCCTAGTGCAATGAATGACACACGGCTGTTGTGTGTGCATTGAATCCTTTCAATTTTTAAATCGATTTTAAATTTGTGCAATGTATTTTTTTTTTTTTTCATAAGGAAATCCTTGCAGGAGGAGTTTAAGGATATTTTTTATTGTGTTTGAGAAAGAATTAAAATTCCATCTTAAGGGAGAAAGGATAAGTGCTAATAATACAAATTGAGCATGTTTTTTTTTAATTGAAAACTCTCTCAGCCTAAGGTCCTTTTGCAGGAAGGTGAAGTTTAAGAAGAGTTTGCCTATGTTAGAAGGATTTTTAATGAATGCAATGGAGTGCCTTAGGTTCTGTTGTCAACTGTTATCTATGTGACAATTATTATTTTTTTCAAAATTTGCATTTAAATATATAATGAAGGACCCATGTTGCGCCTTAAATTATACGTAGATGCAGTCAAGTAACGTAGAGAATAAAAGTTTTGCCAACATAGTCTAAATTATAGGATATTTGCAAGGATGTAAACAGCAGGGAGTATAGGAAAAAAAGGATTTGTTTGCATACTTCGGCTTGGGTGGGATTTGTGTTGTTGATGTTGAAATTGAAATTGACAAAGGGTTGAGAATCACAAGGACTGAACAAGCATATTTTTTTTTTACAAAAGTGCACCCGGATTTAAGTGTGGTAACCTCAAATAGAAAACAATATGACATTGGCTTTTGGAGTAATTGTCAGATTTCCAGTTGTCTTCTCTTTTTTACACAAGGTGGCATTGCTTTTTTTCATAGTTCATATTTTTGCAGAATTTTGAGGAAACTCAACTCTTTTTTGTTAAAACTGCTATTAATCTTTCAATTGAATAGATTCACCCAAATGTTATCTACTTTGATTTCAAGAACCCGATCTTATAACTCCCTTTCTTAACAGTTTCATTGTGATTTCAAACTCATTCATCTTTTATTTTATTGAAATCATTTTCTAAACCAAATGCGATATCATCAATAGGTAAAATCTTTAAAGACAACATGATCCTAATGATTCTTATCTAACATCAGAAGATTAGCCCCTGATCTTGTCAAACGGATGGTATCAATTGTCCATAACAATTTAAAGATTCATTACATTTCTATCGGAAGAATGATACTTTCATATTTAGAAAAAAAAAATCTTAATCTTTAAGATGACATTCATGAAGATTGATCATTAGAAAGTTTAAATGCAACAAAGCGGAAAATGATTAATTTGACGTGAATAAAGAGTTGCGGTCTGAGTGTGGTGAACTATGGTACTTCACTTTTTGTTTGTCCTTTACTATGCTTCATCGTCATGATTTATTTTTTGTGTGTTCTTGTTTTATTCTTGAACAAGAATTAGCGAAATAAAATACCAAAATCAATATTGTCTATTTGTCTTCATTTTAAGAGGGTTCTTTGAACTTATTCAAGAGAAACGGAATACGTGTAATTTATAGCTGAAGTGACTTTAGCAAAACATTCTGGCACACTTCTATGTATGTATGTCCTTGTCCTCCTTCCCCCTTTTTCTTGACTGGCAGGTACATTTATCATTTTGCAAAGGAATTCCCAACTTGTCCTTATCCTACTTAAGTATTATTAGACAGTTCTTCGTATGTGAGATGCTTAAGTTGGCATGTACCTATGTAGTACGTGCGTCGCGTAGAGTATCTATTTTTCGGGGGTGAATTTTTAGTTTTCATTATTTAAGCCGACCTGTAATTTTCTCAAACTCTCCCAATTTAGGTCTTTACATTCGTTCAAATTGTTTGTCTTCCTTCTGGATACTTGTCTTGTCTCGATTCGAATCACAACAATTATGTGAATCATGACCATAACCGTTAGTGGCACGTGTCTATCTTAAAGTGTTTGTTTTTTTCGGGGATACCTATCTATTAATGTTATAGTCCGGCTGGCTGGACTTAAGTGAATTAATTACTAGTTGTTCTATTTAAGTCTTTTGTAGGAATAGGTAATTGTTTAAGATGTCTCTTTTTTTTAAATTATTTGACCTTAGGCTTTGAATAAAAATGCATCTTTTGGGCCGATGTTTGAGGAAATTAAATTCAATGAAGATCTTCAATAAGATATGGCCAAAGTAAATGTTTTTGATCTTTTTCAAGATACATTATCTATTTCTGAATCTTTAGTCATTTAATAAAATTTTGAATTATCTTTCATATTCCATTCTCTAGATCTTTAGTGATAAAGAACCGAATTGTTTTTCAAGAGATTGTAAGATTTTAGTTGGGTTTAAGGGTAAAAAACGGTTTATCTCGAAAAAAAATGTTATGCGAAGTTGTAGGTAATAAAAAGATCTACAACTTTTGAACATGTACTTTTTTCACTTAACCTCAAAATTTATAAGAAAGATTATATGACTTAATGTTTGATTTTTTACTTTTAACTTTTACAAACAAATTTTTGTTTCACTAAATTTGTTAAAAACTTACCTTTTAATGTCCCAAACACAATGTAATTCTTTTGATTTGAAATATTCATTTGTTCATTTTATTTTGAGCTATTTATTAAAACTTACACTTGGCTTATGAAAAAGAGAGGAGAAAATAGAAAGAACCCTGAATAAACAACAAAAATTACTTGTGTGT
The DNA here is from genome assembly GCA_916050605.2 of Platycheirus albimanus. Classification (NCBI taxonomy): domain Eukaryota; kingdom Metazoa; phylum Arthropoda; class Insecta; order Diptera; family Syrphidae; genus Platycheirus; species Platycheirus albimanus. The sequence goes on along the minus strand of OU696697.1, from coordinate 86,885,077 downwards.
GCTTAGGAAAATGCTAATCGGTTCAGTATAGTTCGATAGAACGAAAAAAACCTGTAATTGGCTTACAACTTTCATGTGGGTGCGGTGGCGGGCGTAGTGCGCCACCGGGCAAAAGTTCTTCAAAAATTAAATTGAACATAAAGCGATTAAGCACCACTAAAGGAGTCTGATGATCGAGTTGTTGTTGTTTCATTCTAAATTTTCAATTACACTTTTTTAATTTTTAAAATTTTTCGTTTATCAATTTAACATGGAATCTTACGTTTTTCGAGTAATTAAAGTGTAAATTTCAATAAATATAGCTCAATATTTAAAATTTCAGATCCGAGTTTTTGTTGTTGATTTTTTTGCATTCCTGGCCTCAGATCTACCGTAATTTATATAAATACTACTATAATTTTTTTGGTTTCAAATATTATCGACCCTGGTCTATTAATAAAATTTTTAACAACACTTCTGTACAAAATTGAAGGAGCGTCAAAAGAAAAGGAAGGAGGAATATAGACTTTTCAGAAAGGAAAAGAGGAGGCTTTGAATGCAAATTGTCAAATCTGTTGAGGCAATGCTCCAAATTTCTATTGAGAAAGGTATCTTAGATACACAGCTCGTACTGATCATTTCAAAAGTAAACACCTCTGCAGACTGAGGAACAAGACTTCGTCCACCAAGGAGTTCGGAAAGCGATGCCCAAAACTAAAGTCCAACTTGGTTAGGAGCACGCACCAACTCATCTGCAGAATCTAATCATATAAAAATATGTCTGACTATTGGAATATTAGCATCGTATACTCCTCGAAAAGAAAAGATATACCTAATCTGAACTGCGACAGTTACAGATGTTAAGGGTGTTTTTAAGAGATATGGAACTTTCAAATGAGATAAAACATGAATTTATTTGAAAAATAATTCTTTGCAATTTTTATTTGAGTATTATTTTTTAGCATATGGCCACCTTGGATCACGACGTTGTTCAGAATGACAGAATCTAGAAAGGACAAAATCTATAAAAAAAATAATATAGAAAGACAAAATCTAGAAGTAGTAAAAATCTAGAATGTATACAAATCTAGAAAGATGGAAATCTAGAATAATCTAGAAAAATAGTGGTCTAAATTTTTTTGAGAAGAATTCTATATCTAGAATTAATATTATTTGTTGTCCATTCTCGATTTTTTTTTCTCGATTTTTGGTTTTCGAGACTAAATTTTTCTAGATTTCGGGTTTTCTAGATTTTGGTAATTCTATATTTTTTTTCTAGATTTTGGTAATTCTATATTTTTTTTTCTCTAGATTTTCTCTTTCTAGATTTCTTGGCTCTAGATATCGTGGTAAACCCTGGCCACCGCGGCTGGCTCGGATGTAGTACAATTATTGTCGATCACTTCTTGCTACATTTCGGGTCGTGTATTGGCAATAACGCTGCAAATGTTGTTTTCCAAGTCGACGATCGTCTCTATAACGGTCTGCATTGACTGTTACCCTCTGGCCGGCAAGCCCAAGAAGACTCATTCTGGTTCCCCGATGCTGTGCTGTACATAGTGCACGATGAGTTTCACGAACAGAACCATTTTTTTGAAATAAATCTGCACGCCTTGTATCTGATTCATGATGAAATGTCAAACCAAACTATAGAAAATGGCTTTCAATGAAAAGAGAGCTGCCAACTTAAAGATATATTTTTCTAAAAATCACCCTCTATTAGTCTCTCATCACTATCATATATGATTGGCCCCTATCAGTGTGGTTACAGGCCAGGTTAGCCAGCAATCGATCAAATTTTCCCACTCAGACAGATTAAGGGGAAAAAAAACAAGAATTTCAGATCGTTACTCACCATTACAACTTGTCGTTCCTGCCAAACTAGTTCGTTTGTACAGGACGACTATGGAGAACTAGCGACGTTTCTTCAAATTTGGTAGAACACCACCAACTTCTTGGTAATCTGAACAATACATCACGATGGTGATGGACAAATATAACTTCGAATTATTCAAGGATTCGATTCGATTTCGATTCATATCAGTGGAGGAATCACCCTGTCACAAGTAACAACCATATGCAAAGCGACTGGCGTCCTTGGAATATCACTTCTTCGGGTGATATTCGGTCATGTACGTATCAATGAAATGTGGAGGAAACGATTTAAAAACGAATTGTACGGCGATATTGACCTGGTCAAAAGGCTGAAAATATAGTATCTTAAGTGGGTAGGGCATGTTGAGTGTATGGGCGAATACGCACCAACCCGGTGGTTCTTCAATTCACAATGTTAATGCAATTTCAAGTCAGCATCATCTATTTTAATTTGAGCTTTATGTCTTTAATGAAGCCTGGTCTTCCAAAAATAGAGTGCGGTGTCCCAAACATAAACCTATCCAGACCATTTTCCAACCTGCACCTTAAGTTACTCGTACACCGATCTTTTACTGTATACAGTGTATGTAGAGAGTATTAATTGTTATCGAATTAGGAAACAACCTGCAGAACTGTCATATTTTTTTTTACGTTCACAATTCAAGTGTAGTTTTAAGACTGGGCTTCTTTTTTTTATAATTTAACTTAAATATTTTTTTTTTATAACTGACGTTGCTGTTGTTTTACTGATGCCATTAATATACCACTATAATTTTTCATTCATTCTTCATTGAAATATAAAAGACCAAACAAGAATAATGTTAAAAAATGAGCGTTATAAAAACTACATCAAAATCCAAAGGGTTATGCATTGTTCATCTTGTTAACTCAATTAAAATAATCTCTTTGTTTTCGGGCATTCCATGAATGCCACTAATACGACATCATTGTGCTTGGACATGCATCCCTCTAAATAACTCCTCATTAGGATCAAATTTGTACGTAGCGTCGCTGATGAAGCCCATCACCCTCTATAGTCTGGTCTGACTTTTGTTGTATATTCCCTTGTGTCTACCATGCCGTTACAACAATCACCAACACTATGTTCAACCCTTTTATTTCAATTATTCAATTAATTTAATTTTATTTGTGCACTACGCCACCCCTTCTTCTAAATAGTGCATCTCTTCGTTTGTCGCTTCCGTCGGTCGTCCGCTTAGGTCCAATTGATCCTGACGCGCATTCGCGCTAGTAGCTGTTTGAGTTGACACCCTTTTTTGTGCATATAACCCTGACCATGTCCTTCATTTATGGTGTAGGTACGCGGTTTGTATGAAAATTACCAATTCATACCGCGTATCCTTTGAATATTTTTTTTGTTTGTTTTGGAACCTTGCAGAACTACCATCACCAACCAACCAGCAGGGCAGCAGATCTCCAGTTAAACATCTGTCCCCGCGGACGAAAAAAAAACGTCCTTTTATTTTCCGTGACCGCGAAAACAAAAGCAATTATAATTAATATATTATTAAGTGCTGGACAAAAGGATGTCCTGCCAGAAGCTTATACCTTACTCCTTATTGAATGCAAATTGTTTTTTGCAATGCCTGCTTTTATTTTTTCGCTTTACCTTTCATACGCTGTGAAAAAAAAATTAATGAATGTAAAAATACATTGTCAAGGGTATTTATTGTTGTGTTTAAAAATATAATTCAAAAGAATTGTTCTTCTGTTTCTGATATTTATATGTCCTGGAAGTTTGTTTGCGTTTTTAAGTTCTTTAATGGAAAGAGGACATAATTTAAATAGCAGAATGACGTTGGTAGTCTCGAAATATAAAAAACTGGAACTTTACTCTTGCTAAAAGTATAAAGGTGAAAAGTTTATATGGAATACAAAATAAAAGTTTTACACATATGCCTAAAAATTTACTTATGATCAGTTATTACTTTCAATGTTTGTTTTTTATATATATTTTATATATTATTGTATATTTTATATAGTACACCACAGAAAAATGCACACAGTTAATTGTCCACCACTGTGAACTGTTCCCAATGCCTACATTTTAAAACGGTTTAGTAATATTTTTTATAATTTTTTTTTCTATAAACCAGTAAACAGAGAACAAAAATCTAACAGATCTTGGTTCCGATTGTAGTAATTTTTTCAGTTATTGAAACAAACTGAAACCAAGTCAAAAAATGTTAGGTGTCGAAAACTAAACATTTTAATGTTTAATTCACAAATATAAGTTAAAAAAGATACAGATTTTGATTAAATTTTATATAAGTTTCATAAGGTTATAATATTTAAGAAATAAAAGGAAAACAGCATAAGGAAAATCACCTTCAATCTTCCATTTGAGGTATTTTAATGTTTGCTCATCACTGTAGAGTGAAATTTAATCAACTTTCGCCACAACGTATAACTCCACCACAGTTATCCACCACTGTAAATTGTCCACAACAGTTAATTGCCCGCCACAGTGAATTGTGCACAGTGAAGAGTGTCCCCACAGTGAATTGTGCACGGTGAATTGTGCACAGTGAATTAGCCGGCGTCGCCGTAATTGTTATTTTTATTCAAAATCTAATTTTTAAAAATTTAAGTTTTGTCCTGTTTTGTTCAAATCGATCTGCAAGCTTAAAACTGAATGTTACTGAGCTCATAGTAACTGCCCTGGCAATAAAAAGTCTCAACTTTGGGCGTGGCACACGACTTTTTCTATTGCGCCAACAGTTGTTGAACATCGGCCACACAAAATTAATTTTATTAAATTTCTCCTGTCTGCGTGTGGTGAAGTTTTAGCGAACTTTTTTAGGTTTTATCTAATTTACTCAAAAACAGCCCTAACGATTTTGAATTAACTTTATTTGTAATATACATAGAAGGCTTAGAAAAAAACTGCATTTTTAGTTTTTGGTTACAAATGATAATAACTTAAATCGGTCTTATCGATTTGATTGAATTGGTGTAAGTGGACAACGACATTAACGAAATGGTTTAGACTTGCTAACATATATACTCGTATCTTTCAAAGCACCCAAAAGATGGCATCTACATTTTAAATAAGGAATGTTTTGCGGTTGGCAAAACAGGATTTTCGTGACATTAATATCACCTAATTCTCAATCCATTGTACGAATAAAAATTCTTTTCTATTTGTCTATTCTTTCTTTCTAATACCGTGCAATATGCATTCAAAAAACCTTGGACCTTGGTATAGTTAAAGTTATTATTATAATTATTGAAGCAAACTAAAATTATGAACCTTAAAATAACAAGAAAACCACAAGATCATCTTAAGGCCTTCGCCAAATGTTTGTGGGCCTTTTACCAAGTAAATTGTTCGTTGCCGAAGGTCAGTTTGAAAGATCATTGGCACTGGAGGCACTGTCATCGGATCCAAAACACTCATCGAGCTAATCCATTTCCTTTCAATTTAAAAAGACACATTTACTTTTTTTTTATTTAACAAGTTACAAGGAAATCGCGTGCCATTTGTTAATTGTTTTTATATTGCAAGTTGAGACCTACGAACAAGACGCGTCCATCGTCCATGGGGTCGAGGTGTTTAATTTTTTTTTAATTTTTCACGATCGTAGTGCGTGGCACGTGCTCAAAAGTTTTTTTTTTTTTTTTTTAAGTAGAGTAAAATAAAAATTCAACTTCACCAACCATTAAGTGCATATATTTTAATTACACACACATGTGTAACCACTTGTACCTTATAAAAGAAAAATAGTCATAGGGTTGCATGTCCTGTGCAACGTGGCAGGAAAGTTTTAAATATTATAATTTGTACTTCATAGTACCTACTCCATCAGTAAGTTATAAGAAGTTACATAGCAAACGTTCTGGTTCTGGCTATGCTTCAGCTGCTGATTTCAAAAGCGTATCTAGCACATCCACTTTGGCGAAATGCCCAATGGCCAGTTATAAAAGTAAAAGGGTTATTGTAAAAGGACGAAACAAAAACTCTACAGGAGTCAAAAGTCACTCGTCATATCGATGTAATGGGTTATTTTCGTATTCGTCCTTTCGCTGCTGCTGTTGCTGCTGCGCTTTAAGGAGATAATTCAATACGGAGTGTGTCGGAACTTTGCAGTTTTTTTTTAACATTATTAATTGTGTATGCTTGGAGGGATGGTTGTGCTGAAAAATTTTATTGTAATGTGACATGTGTTTTGTCAGAAATATGATTTTTATGGGTTTCACGGATTGTGAAAGGAAAACTGAATGAAAGGGTGAAATTTACTCTGATGATTAGAAAAAAGAACGGTTCTAGATTTGTATCAAAACTGAACAACGATAAGTACGGCAAGGCGCTAGTTTTGTTTGTACTCTGGGGTATCCCATGAATTTGGCATTTTATTGCATCTGTCTCAAGTGCAATTAGGTTGAAAATTTATTAAACTACATTTTGTTAAAATTGACTTTTAACATCAGTTGACTTCAAATGTCTGGGAAAATTATATTTTGGAAATCGACAAATCAACAGTTTCTATTATTTTCGATTCTCTCCTGCCATATCAAAAGGATGTACAGTACATATTTAAATATTTGGCAAATACCCCCTTTGGCTTTCATAAAAAATTACCCATAGTTTTTGGCACAGAAATATTATAACAAAATATTTCTTAGTTTCCGTTTTGGCCTTCTGATCTGGATCCCTGATTTTTCACTAATATATGTGGCATTGCCTCTTTTGGAGATTTTAAAAATACTTAACTAGTAAATTTTGTAACTTAGAAGTGCGTTTTTTTTACTCGATTTATTTTTGAATATTGCAATCAATTACACTTTCTGGTCAGACATTGTAGCAGATATTTTTAAAAATTTGACATTTGAGACGACCAACCGCCTTATTACTTTTCAAACTGGATTTCGTCTCAGATTCGTTACCATATGCTTTCTATTTTTTCGAGCTCTATCATGGTAAAAATAAAACCTTGGAGTGGGACAAGAAACCTAACTCCTGTTTTATTGACTTCAATTCCACATTTGACACTGTAACTTGTAGAAATTGCCTTCGATTAGTAGCCCAAAAATGTTTATAATTAAATGTATGCCAATAGCTTGGCTTTCCCTTAAGCTGCATTATGGGATGGCAACAGCTTTACAAATAATATATTGGAGCCATCAGAAGGAGTTCCTCATGGTGGTATTCCTTGTCAATTTCTATTTATACCCTTTATATTGACATCTTGCTTTTAGTTACAGTCTTCGTCGAGCATGTAGTTAAAGTCTTATTGTACGCTAATGATCTAAATCTAGATAGAACTAATAACGGGAATGAATATCCTTGAAAACTTCAAATCTTAGTTTTAAGAGTAGTGAACGTAACAGCAGCAGTTTAATACTTGAGGTTTGATTTTTGAAAAAAAGAAGCGTACAGTTGCCAGGAGACGTTTCGAAGCTCAGCAACGACCGCATGATGTATAATCAAAAGAATTTATTCCAGCGTTGGCTATTCTTAAACCAAATCGAAGGTCATTCAATAGAAGTCCCGCCTCAGTAACTTCTGATGAAAAGTCCAGCAAGTGTGCTGCTAAGTAAATTGGGGACAAAAGCCCGAATGAAAAACCTAGAATAATTAAATCCCGAATGCTTAAGTACAATTTTTGTATTTAAAATCGCTTTCTTGTACAACACAATTATTTGTCATTTTGAATTAATCGAAATTGGTACTGGACAACGTTTTAACTCCCAAAACTACACGGTTTATGGTTCAGTCTGGCCCTGAGTAATAATAGTAAAAGGCTTTGAGCATAACAAATAGCTTAAAGCATTAAAGCTCGAAATAATTTCCAATCCAAAATTCTCATACAGATACCAACGTATACACGACTTTACTTAACTTAGCAATTTTGTTTTACTTCTGGGCGTGCTGTTTTTGTTTTGATATGGGTTTTAGCACAATTTTTTCAAACGAGTCCTTTTCAAAATAAAAAAAAAATTCTATCAATATTAACAATTTGTTCTCATTAGTCAGTGTCAATGAAGCAAAAAACTTAAGACGATTAGCTACACCTCCCCATAAAAAGAAACCCTTTCGAAATATTATAATCGCAAAAAAAATATAAACATATTAGTAGTTATTATGCACCCTTGTGGTATCTCAAATATCTATTTACAAAACAGATGCCAATGTCATTTAAAATCAAAACTCATTTTTTAATGATTTGCTTATACATAATTTTTTTTGTATCCTTTCAGGTAAGCTGATAATTTGTTCTAGATCAACGCCCAATGTTTACTTCCATCGATCTCCTAATGGGAGTGCATTTTTATTTTCAATTTGTAAGTAAATGACAACCATGAGAAATCCTTTAAAAAAATATATAACCGCGCATTAACGCCTATACGAAATTGCTTTTAAAATACTTTTAAATCCTTGAAAAATTACCAAACATCCTTATGTCAACCGCACAACCCGACATCTTTGTCCTAATCCTTGTAGATAAATTGTTAATATTCATCATTATTCCCCTTTGGGATTGCTTACCTACTGTGCGAAATCGAAGACTTGACTGATGTGTCGCAGGATCCTTTTTTTAAGGTTTTTTTTTTTACAAATTTTTTGCAAGAATGATCATTTCAGATCGAATTTCTTGCAAATGTCAATTTGATTGATTTTACATGTTTTTTTGTGACATTTTGTCCTTATTTTTTGTTTTGCGAATTCATTCAAAATGCATTTTGTGTGATCCTGGTTTGTCTTTGTAAGACATCCCTTTTATCTAAGTACACATGTAATGTCCTTAATGGATTCGCATGCTGTATGATTGATGATTGTATGTTTCTTATGATTCGCTAAGGTCATGCAAATGGTTGAAATGTCCTGTGGCTTCTTACGTTGTCACCAGAGCGAGCATAATCATTAATAATTATTAAGAAGTAATTTACAAAATATTGCAAGGATAATCCATATTCCATGGGTTCACAAACAAAAACTAGATCTTCAATTCACTCTGTGTGTGTTGTCTGTTGTGTATGTTGTCTGACTTCCAATTTGATATGGAAAACAACAGTTTTTATTTGTTGGAGCAAAAAGAAAAAAACATCTGCGGTTTGTATCCCTGTCAAGTTTTAAAAAGAAAATCCAATTTTGTTTTGCGTCATCATTTCTAACGTATTTAGTCCATTTTCATATCGATATAATACTTCGAGCGTAATAATCCTTAAAAATTTAAATTTTTTTTTTTTCGAAGAGAAAACGAATGAATTTTTTTGATTTTTCTTCTTCATCTGTTCGAAGAAGTAGAAGAAGAACAATGCCGAAAATCAGTAATCCTTATAAAAGGAAAATCGAAAATATCCTTGCAAATCTCATGATTTTTTCCTTCATTCAAATATTGAGTTTGTGCAATGGAGCGGTTGCATTTTTCCATATGCACGAGTATGATGCGATTTAGATGCATATTTTCGCACATAATTTAGTTGTGGAATTTATGAGGAAAACAAAATAAAGGAAAAATTAAAGGATATTTTGAAGGATTCATTTGTGTCCTATTGATTGAAATTTTAATTTTTGCATATGAGTGAATATTTGGAAGTCTAATTTGGTTCATATTGTGTTAAGAATTATTTTTGACAGATGGACGAAAGATGTATCGTATCTTGGGAAAATAATGGCATCACAACGAGTAAGACACAAAAATCTGTACACATTTTATTTTTTTTTAGTATCGAACATAATTACTGGTTATAACAAGAGAGGTTTTTGGATACCCTTTAAATTTGAAACAGAATGTTTCGCAATAGACCGGAAATAATTTTTCAGGCCAAATTGGCTGCACCGTGTACCCGTATAGGTTTAATACCAAGGGATCAGAAAACAAAATTAATGCTCTAACGGTTTTCGACAAAATACGAAATTGGTCCTCGAATTAAATGCTAATTAAATGCTCTACAGAAACAAAAACAAAATTGAAAGAAAAATTTAATTTTTTAATTTTTTTTTTCAATAATATGCTTGTAATTAATTTTTTTTTAATTTTTACTATATAGACCAGTGCCGAAGCCTTTGAAAACATTAAAAAGTGAAAAAAATTATAGTAGGATGAAACCAATCGGAAAAGGAAGAAAATATGTATATTAATTATGAAAGGAAAAATACATTACGGTCGACCTGTAGTCGGAAATTGGGCGCGAGGGCGTTTTTAAGGAGAAAAACGGTCTATCTCGATTTAGGGCAAAACTACAAGTCCTATGGAAAAAAAAATAAATTGCAGAGTTGTAGGTAATTAAAAGATCTACAACTTTTGTAAATACACTTTTTTTACATAACTTCAAAATGTATGTCAACAATTCAAATAACAAAATGTTTAGTTTTTATTTTTATCTTTTACAAAGAACATTTTTACTACACGAATTTTGGTGAAAGCTTGTCGTTTTGTGCCTCAAACACACTGCAATTTTTTTGGTTAAAAATATTAATTTTTTTTACCAAATTTTGACTTAACATCAAAAAAACACCCTTATTTTCAATCGAAAAATCTCACGTCAAAATACGTACTTTTTTAAAAAATTCGGTTTGCTTTTTATTCCCTGAAATCTCTTCTTTCCGATTAGGTAAAAAAATATGCGTTACCCTAGTTAGCTAATTTTCTCAGAAAATGCAAAATACAAACAACGAATCTGACATTTTTTTAAACAATTATGTAGAATTTTGAGCCGTTTATTAAAATTTACACTTTTTTAATTTTTACGCTTATCAATGTTACATGAAATCTTACGTTTTTCAAGTAATTAAAGTGTTAATTTTAATAAAAAGCTCAAAATTCTACATAATGGTTTTTTGTAAACTCTACATATGTTTCGGTCAGAATGAATTTTTCAGGAAAAGTCTTATAAACCACCATAGGTCCAGTTTTTTCATAACAGATTTTCTCGTAAACCACTCAACGATGAAATTTTTAATGTGACATTTCTTTTATAAGCAAAATAATATTAATTCTTTAATTTTTCAAAAAAAAACTTTTTTGAGTTTAAAACCAAAAAATTAAATTTTTTTTTAATTTCTGATTTTTTCAAAAATGGTTTCTTCAAAATTTTTTAAATTTTTGTTTTTTGATAAGAATTTTAAACTGCTAGATGTTAACATACTCAAAAAAAATTGGAATATGTTTTTGAAAAGTTTTTCAACAAAACCCGTTTTTTTGAAAGAACTGGTCGAACGATTTTGAATAAAAATTTTCTTTAAATTCGAAAAAGCAAAAGAATCCGGAAGGCGTACTAATTTTTTTGCAAAAAACGTTTTAACTATTGATTTTTAAGTGATTAACAAAATTTCATATGATTTTTTCAATGTTTTTTCCGAAAATTTCAAGCCCCAAGACCATTTTAACACATTAGAGCAAGTTCGTACGACCCAGTCGTGCACTTTATTTTTTTTTTTTTTTTAAACCTGCTTCTAGAATTAAGTGCTCATTGAATACGAATTAAATGCTGCATGATCTCAACAACATTTTGAAAACCTGAATTCAAAAAATGAAATTTTAAAAAAGTCAATTTTCGTGTTCTGCTAACTTCATCCACAATTTTGGCCAATTTCTTGAAAATTTCATTTTTTGAATTCTAGTTTTCAAAACTTTGTTGAGATAATGCAGCATTTATTTCGTATTTAATGGGCAATTTATTTTAAAGGCAGGTTTTGAAAAAAAATTTATTTTATTAAAAATTTATTTTTTTAATTTAAAAAAAAAAATTGTTTTGTGGAGCATTTAATTAGCATTTAACTCGAGGACCAATTTTGTATTTTTTATTTTAATTTAGTGGATTTTTGAGAAACTTTTCGGCTAACTTCTTGTAAAGTTAGCAGAACATTAATTTGTTCGAAAACCGTTAGAGCATTAAATTTTTTTCTTTCAATAAGCATTTAATAAGCGTCTAATTATGAATTCAAAAAGTTATGGTTCTGCTGACTTTGTTCTGCTAACTTCAAGGACATCCTAAAAAATTATTTTCAGTAAAAATGAAAAAAATGGTATCCTTTGTATTTATATTTATTTGTTTGTTCCTTTTTCGTGACGCAATTTCGTTTCATAGAATTTCAAATCACAACTTAGGAAGTTTCACTAAACTAATTTCAAATATGTTTTCGAAAAGTTTTTTATCTGATTAAGTCCCTCAATTTTATTGGTACAAGTACCCTCATTTTAAAGGGCTGTCCTTGGCCAAAATCTGAATCATCATTTTTTTAAAGCTTATATTTATTTTAACTTAAAGTAATGAATTAAAACAATAATTATAAAAGAAAATAATCAGGATTTCATTCCCACATCAGCAGAATTTAGTTATAAAAGTCCGCAGACCCAAAATGTCAAAGGCATGACGAATAAAAGTCGTTACAAATTTAATATATAAATAAGTTCTCAATGTCCACCAAACCAATTCAAATCGATCCTCCCTAAAAAGGTTTACTTAGAGTATACATTAATATCTTTCCTTTTACTTTCTATAAGAACGGTTATTTCCACCATGTTCAGTGTATAGAGATACACCCAACGTAACTTAACAATCTAACGTTCTGACTGACAGGATCATTATTTCTTTCTTGAATCGAACATATATGAAAAGTATCGATTACATTTCCTGACAGATTCCTCTTTTTATGGCCTCCTTTAAAAATCTTAGTAATAAAAACAGTCAAAAACGCCATCGCAACCATTTCTTCCATCATAAATTTATGATCACTTCATAGAAAATATGACAACAACAAAAAAAAAAATTCATAAACATTCCCATCGCAAAAATATTTCCTCATGACTTCACAAAAAATTTTTTTTTTGCATTCTCAAGTTAAAATGTCAAAAAAAGATCAAATCTAATTTAAACTGACAAAAGGTCCATATCGACCTTAAAAACTCCCAACTTAGGTAACCACAGAAAGAAAGAAAAAAATCTTACCGCCTTTCTGCAGTTTTTTTTTCCACAAAAAAATATACAAAAAAATACTTCTTTATACGACACCTTTATATTTAAAATCCCTCTAAACCTCCAAGGACCTTACAGAAAAAAAAAAAAAAACCATCATTAAAGATACAATTTCTTTAAGAAAAAGTGAAATTTCTTTCTCTTATTTGCGATGAAATATTATGCACACCCCTCGGTTGTAAATTGTGCAAGCCTCTGAATAAAAAAAAAAAGTAACCCCTCGTAAATTTCATCTTACAACAACTGACGGTACTCATCATCATCATCATGCAGGATTTTAAGGGAAAAACAGTAATTAAATGGGGTGCGGAGGGAACTTCCAATGCACAGAAGAATGCTCCTAAACAGGACTTCTCTCCTTTCAGGGTGTGTTTGTTCCACATACAAATATCCGATTTTGCATTATTCGAAGTGATGCTGTTGTCCAGTTGAAGTAAGAATTATCCTTTTGGGCATTATTCTGTTGGACAGATTCTATTACCCTCTCTCATTGTTTGCTCGCTCTAATGGTCATACTGCATTCTACATGTATACGAGTAAGGACAGCTATTTTGACTAGTTTCCATTCGGACACACAGCATGAATAGAGCTGCAGGCAAATTTGTCCTAGTTTGAGCGAAGAAGGATTAAAACGATATTGCATTGGTTTCCTGATATGCAAATTAATCCTTGTGGGGGTTCTAATTTGAATCGATAAAGGATTTTAGTTATTTAACATGAAATTCCTGCTAAAATAATGCAATTGCAATGTACAACATGTTCATTTACTTTGTACATCTGCCACCAGGGCTTGATTTTTCAACAACAACAAAAAATTGATAACGAAAGTTCAGTCAAGTGAAAAAGGATTATGTTCAATCCTTTGATAGATATTACCTAAATTTGAAAATTTGTTGCTATCAATGAAGATGACATAATTATTGCGCAAATCGAATCCTTTACCATTTGATTGTCCCCTTCTTTTTTTTTTTGTAAATATACTCTCGCGCCTTAATCTTGAATCTTACGCATATCCTTAAAGAAGAAGGTTTTCACTATCACTATCATAAATTGACACACGACGACGAAGATGTAGTAATTTTTTGCAATATCCTTTCTTCTTCAATTCGATCAGGTTGACAAAAGGTGAATGTATTTATGGGAATGCATTGCCATACCAGTTCTATGGTAGAAACAATAATGTCATATCCTTTTTATAAGAGACACAATTGAAATGGAGGTTCATGTTATATGCTGTCACGCTCTAATTGGCTATGTATCCTTATTTGTAATTTATTTTGTTACAAGTGAAATTGCAATTTAGTTCGCAGAAATTGAATTCATTGTTTATGGTAGCAGTTGCAGTTTAAAATTTTACACCACATAAAGTCGAAGATATATTAGATGACGACGACGGCGACGATGACGGCAACATGTCTTTAGTAAAGTAAGATGTTTCAAAGTACGACAACTTCAAAGAAATTCGGCAGATGTCTGTTTGTATCGGTGTTTTATATTTCAATAGTGTTCTTTGAAGATTGAGATAGTTGGCAGCATGAAATAAAACTAAATCAGGAAATGCTATTCCGATGAAATATCTTACGAGTTATCGAGTGATGTGGTAAGCATAGCTTATTTAAACAGAAACAACGATTTCCGATTTAAAATGTATGCTTTCAAAGAAAGTACTAGATCTATGTCCAAATTAATGTCATTAATGAATTTATGAAGGGGAGCGGGTCAAAATTCTGGTTTCAAAATACTGCTTTTCAAAATTCTGCTTTTAAAACGAAAATTCTGCTTTTTTCATTCTGGTTGACAAAATGCTGCTTTCACAATTCTGCTTTTCAAAATTCTGGCTATTAAAAAAGAAAAAAAATTCTGCTGCTTATTTTTGTATTTACTTTTTTAATTTGTCAAGCAAAATGTAAACCTTCTTTTTCCTTATAATTCGCAGAATTATTTTGAAAAGCAGAATTGTGAAAAGCAAAATTTTAAAAGCAGAATTTTGAAAAGCAGAATTTTATAAAAAGAATTTTACCCTGGCAGAATTTTGACCCCAACCCATAATTATATTTATTTTGTGGTTACTTTAAAGCTGAGTCAGGTTCATCAAAAGTGTGATGAAATATATTTTATGGTTTCCTAACACGTGAACATTCATCATAATTTATTCGAATGGATTTCTTGCATATCGCCATAGTTGGTCCTTCAAATATTTTACAGCAAAGCAATATTGCCTCTTAACTCTCTGTGTAAAGGGCCAGTCCTAAGCAATCAGGGAAATTAATCAGAAAAAAAATGTCAAATGGTAAGTTTACTAAAGCAAAAAACAAATATTTTTTTCGTTCACAGATGACGAAGAAGAAAAGGGTTTGGAAATTCCCAAACGGATGGGCCGATTTTCTTAAACATTGGTATTTAGTAATTATTTGGTAGTATCTTGGGGCGTGTTTTTCATTTTTGCATTAGGTCGAAAAATAACGGTACCTGCCATACAATCTTTAACGAAAAGTTTGATTTTCTCGAAAACCGCTCTAACGATTTTGATAAAACTTTCAGGGTGCTAATTTATTACAAATTATTATCCTATAACGATACCTCTCATAAAAACGGATTTTTTTCAAATGAGGCTTTATCGTAAATCATTCAATAAAATTTTGCAAATAAGAATTTATAAGTCAACTTACATTACATTTCAAGATTTTTAAAAAACTTTTTTTGTGTTGAGTTTTTAAAATTTTCTGAAAAAAAAAAATTTGCTTTTCAAAGTATTTGTGATTGAACTTTTTTAATTATTTTACCCTTGAGATCTTCTCAGAGTGATATAGTCGAAGAAATTTTCAAATATTTTTTCGAAAAGTTTTTCAAAAAAAACCCCTTATTGAAAAAAAATTGGTCAAACGATTTTCAATATTTTGATTCAAGAAGGATGTTGAAGAGGTTACATGATATCGTGGCACCTTGTGTTAAGTCTTTCTCGGCATTAAATGAGTCATTCGTGTTTTCGCCAACCTTGACGGAGCAGCGCGAGTTCTCCTTAGACATCCTCAACAATTGAAAGAGTTGGACAGGGATAGCTCTTCCCTATTCACGGAGTTATAGGCGACTTTAAAATCGATAAGGAGATGCTGAGTATCGATCTGGAATTCCTATCACGCTTTTCTAAAATCTGTTGAAGTGTGAAAATTCGGTCGACGGCGACGTAATGTAATCTTCAATGACCGGCAGTACCTACGGTTTTCGTAGGTCCACTGTACTGGTGATTTATGATGTTATATCTCACAGAGCAGTAAAACACATCTTTACATCGGTTTGGAAAAAGTAAGATTATTGCGCTGGATACTTTAAAAACATTTGACAGTGTTTGGAATTAAGATTTCTTACCAAAATTGCGTGCACCGATGAATTTCTTCTTTGGTATAAGAAGTTATCTTGCGAACCTTTCAATTCACGGTGCCTTGGATCTTGGATGTATTTTAGTTAGATAGCTACAAAACAAAAATGCTGGTGTGCCACAAGGCTCCGTTCTGTCTCCCACACTCTGTTTAGTCTTTATAAATGATCTCTTCTAATCCACTAAATTGTTTTGCTGCCAGTTCTCTCAGAAAAGCTCATTGAACTTCGATCTAGACAGCGTTGTCCAATGGGGAATTATCAACAGAGTGGAATTGAATGCTTCAAAAACTCAATGCTGTCTTGTGTAGTTAAAGCATAACCTAACATTCCACTCTCCATGAGTGTCACTTGCATTGAGGAAACCGAACAGCCTTGCGTTCTATAGGTATGTGTATTACAAACCAAATTTATTGGAACGCTCGCACATGTTTGATGCTGCCGAAAATGCTGCAAAATGATTAAATTTCCTAAATCGATGTAAAAAATATTGTTCTCCTTTTAATCTGGCTACAATCTACAAGACATACCTACATTCGTATGAAGCTTGAAAATAATTCTCATATCTAGGCAATCACGCACTTGCACCTCCCGGATCGGATTCAAAAAAGAGCTTTAAAATTGATAGATGAAAGAACAATTACCGCAAGATCTATTTCACTAACATCGGCGCAATGTTTCTTCGAAATGACCAGATGCATCGCTCCCTATAAACAATCTCCTCGTAACACTCGCATCGCTAGAAATGTCCATCAAGTTTCTCCCGAACTTAACTTTGGACGTAGGTACTGTTAAGTATATAGACTATATTTTCAGCCTCGAAAAACCACACTGTATAACATGTAAATAAAATGCATCATTTTAATATCTTCTCTTTAGATAATTTTATTGTTCAATAATTCATCAAACGAGAGCGCTCAAAAGATTTAATATTTCCCCAAAAACAATCCAAAAATCAACCCTTGAAAAAACTAGGTCATGAACTTGTCTAACTTATCCTATTCGTCATATTTTTGAATTATTAAAATCCATTTGAATTTGTAACGCTATACCGCTCCGTCAGAATTGAATTGCTCACTATTGCTTGAAATATACATGTGCTTGTTTGTCAATGTCCTGCCCTCGTGATTTTTTTTTGTGTGCTCTCAAGGATATCAATAAAATTTATTTGGAGCAAAACTTTACGCATTTTCGGATCAAATTTTAAATAAAGTTATTACTTTTTTTTCCCTCGTGAGAAACACAAAATAAAAAGAAAAGCATATCCTGGCATATCCTTTATATCTACAATTCACTTTCATCTTTTTGCTTCTATACTATATCTCCCATACGCATAATAACCCACAAAGCCGCTTGAAGAAGCTCCATATTGAATCCCACAAAAAAAAAAAATGTATAAAATATGATAGAAGGACACCATAAGCAATAAAAGGATTTTTCCATTTTGATCTCTGTCAGACGAAAAAAAAAATAAGAAAACATTAAATGCGAAGGATAACTTTATCGAACGGAAATAATAAATTTATGATTCTTGCTGCCGCCATCACTGACTTAGACGACCGACAAGAACGACGAAAGCGATGTGTGTGGTATTATTACAAGGATGCCGTTATAATCTCCTGTTTTCTTCTTTTATGAAAACGAAGGAAATTGAAATCTATTTCTGGATCTGATCTCTTCTCTTTAAGGGCAAACTTTGAGAGTTCTAATAATATTCCTCCTATCCTTCCAAGTTTGTAATTTTCATGCCAGCTTTTGACATAGGCTAATAGTATTTTCATATCGACGAAGCAAGTGCGGTTGTACTTTTAATCGCATTAGGCGACTGACAGCTTCCGACAGACAGACGGACAGACAGCAATCGATCAATATATCCTTTTTCTTGTTACTCCTATATGTGCCTGCCTTTGCCTTGTGTATTATAATGTCCTGTACCTACATATTTCCTAGTACAACTGCACCTGTTTGAAAGTTAATAAATTTACTTCTTGTCTGCTGGGCACTCAATCAAATTATACGGATGCATAGGCTCTTAAAGCGCCCGCCCGCCGTGCAATATGGCAAACCAATTTGAATATACTGTGAATATCCTTTGAAACACTAGATTAAAGGACATGCGTTGAATATTCGCAATTAAACGGATTTTCATCATAGGTTTTCCCAACATTTTAGTTTTGTTGTAATTTTTACTTACTAAGTGGAAATGTCTCTATGGTTAAATATTTCATAAGCTTTTAATCCTGCCGTCTTTTTTTTTGTGTATGTGTTTGTGTATGTTGGTACGAATCCTTTGACCTGAGGCATTGCATGGATACATTAAATAAAAATCTACGTTTTAGTTAACACAAAAAGTGAAATATTAAACGTACGATGAAAATTTAATTTGGTATCCCTTCCATCATCGAGGCATTGAAAAACTTTGACTGTGCACAGGTGTGTGAGGGGGGGAATTGTTTTAAACATTTAATCGAGAGGGAAGGCAAAGGATGTGGAGCTGCTTCGCTAAATTAAATTGCAATTTAATATTAAATGGTGTATTGAGTTAAATATGAAGCTATACGAGGGTTGATGAACGAGTCCTTTTTTGGAGGGGAAAGTTGAATGTTTTACAAGTGATGTTCGTTAATTAAATGAATTTATAAATGGTAAATTGCTTTTTGCTATTTCTTTGAGTAAAAGTAGTTTAAAAGATTTTAATTTGGTGTTCGTTGAATACAGTTGCCGACCGTTCGTGTATAAATAACTGTTTTAAAAAAAATATATAAAAATAAAGCTACATAAACATAATCGCATTGTAAATCTTTTCTTTAATATTTTTCGAAATACAAATTTAATAAGGTACCCAAAATTGCTTATTTCTCATTCGGTGGATTAATATCGATTTTCAGGGATTGTTTGCCTTATCCCACCCAACTAATCACCTTTTAATCTCAGTATAAACATTAAGAGGGCTGGCCGATCCGTTTGTGGTACTTGTGTCATTTATGACTCTCGGAAGAACACTTGAATGTCCTTAAACTGAACGAACTCTCTGACAAATCCAATGCTTTTGAAGAGTGGAAGTTCCTTTACATGTGTGAGTATCGGGTAGCAACATATCCCGAACTCAGATCTCTACGTACCTCTACCTACCTATACTTACGGATCCGATTTATTACACTTAATTTTTCAAGATTTAAAAAGACTGGTAGGAAATTTTTCACTGTCGCCTCAACTTTATTTCATTTCATTTCATTTCATTTCATTTCATTTCATTTCATTTCATTTCATTTCATTTCATTTCATTTCATTTCATTTCATTTCATTTCATTTCATTTCATTTCATTTCATTTCATTTCATTTCATTTCATTTCATTTCATTTCATTTCATTTTATTTCATTTCATTTCATTTCATTTCATTTCATTTCATTTCATTTCATTTCATTTCATTTCATTTCATTTCATTTCATTTCATTTCATTTCATTTCATTTCATTTCATTTCATTTCATTTCATTTCATTTCATTTCATTTCATTTCATTTCATTTCATTTCATTTCATTTCATTTCATTTCATTTCATTTGATTTGATTTGATTTGATTTGATTTGATTTGATTTGATTTGATTTGATTTGATTTGATTTGATTTGATTTGATTTGATTTGATTTGATTTGATTTGATTTGATTTGATTTGATTTGATTTGATTTGATTTGATTTGATTTGATTTGATTTGATTTGATTTGATTTGATTTGATTTGACTTGATTTGATTTGATTTTAATTTTTTTTAAATTTAAATCACTGGCCAGGATCTTGTATTAAATATTTTAGAAGGCCAATAACTATTTTTAACAGCGAAGATGATCTCCTTTTTTGTGCTTCAGACCCAGGCAGATTTCCTTCTCAGTTGGGGCTTCAAGTCTGGGTTCTTATTCATTTTCCAGAGTACCGGTTGCTCATTGGAAGGATATCGGCTGTCATAACTATGAAGCAAGTTGTTTAAGTTATCTGTCCAAATAGTCAACATCGACATTTAATGTATTAAATTAGAACTCTGTTCGAGTTCAGGGCGTCTAGTCTATCCTAATGTTGTGTCACTGTTTGCATCTAATTAACTTCTCGTTGTTGGTGGTTTGCTTGTTTCTATCTCCTAAGCAAGCTTTTCTCCTCATTCGTTCCCTCAATGTTAAGCTTAATGGACGCCTTAGTTCTCATTCTAAGGCACAAATTGTATGCCTTCGTTTTGGTTTTGCCGTGTCGTGTAGGCTGTCCGCTCCGATCATCTTACCAAAGATGTCTTCTCCCAAAGTAAGCGTTCGTTAAAGTCTACCGATCCCAAGAGAATTTAATGTCATGTTTGGAGAATTGCTTCTTGCTTGTATGTTTTGGAGAGCAGCTCCTCGATGGAAGTAAATCCGCATCCAAATAGGCGCTGAAAAGCTGTTAAGTTTTTCTCGTTTAATGTATGTATTTTCATGAAGTATAAGTGTAATAAGATATTTTTGGGGTTGTGACATGAAAGCGGTTTTTGTATGTTCCTATCGTTCCTAAAAAGAAACTCCGCTAATTTTTAACATTTTAAATCCTTAAAATATATGTTCTTTGAATTTCAAGCCTTCCATTGGTCGGAACTATACATTCCATTAAAAGTAACTCACAAATGCGAAATATGAACCCAAGCATCCCCTCCTTTCCCGAATTACTTTTTTTTAATAATTCTTTTTTTTTTTTCAAATCACCCATTCCGTAAACTACTTATGTACAACAAACAGACGTTAAAATCATGCAAAACCACAGCCTTACCATAATTATAATGCTACTGCCACTCAGCTAATAAGTGGGTGTCTGGATGCACATTGCACAGAGGCAATCCTTAGGCGAGAATAAGAGTTTTCTGACTTTGACTTCACAATCTCATTGTTGAAGAACCACACAAAAAAGTACTCGCCACCCATCATCGGAGTCCTTTTTGCTTAAACAGTCAAACCCTCCTCCAAAAGAATGCACAATAACCACGGATATGTAAGAGAGGGTGGTTTTGAGCATTTATTTCTCTATCACGTAATTCAGATACATTTTGGGACTGGATTTTAATTGAATGAATTAATACGCAGCACATCACCCTCTCTCTCGGCATTTGTATCTGTTTTTGTTTGTCTGCTCCTTTTTCGTCGCCTTGTGGACTTAAATATCATTTGACACGTCGCGTCAAGGGTTGATAAAGTAACAGTGTGTTCTTTGACAGGTTTTTTTTATGATCGCTGATGTATAATATCCTGCAACATCTTTGCGACTTAATTATGTCACATTCGGGGGTGGACACAATGCGTTGATGAAGAATTGAAGAATCCTTAATTTATTCGACACACCCCCTTCAACTAGTAACGGGAAGGTTTTTGTTCAATGCATTTTAACAAACAGAAAATTCGGTAGTCATTATTACTTGTTTTTTTTTTGCTCCTCAGGGGTGAAAACTCACCCACCTCATGTCCTGAAATAGATTTTAATCTCACACTTTGTTATTACTCCCCAGGCTACAAAAGGGATGCAATTTTTTGGAAGTTTCAATCGCTAAGGGTGTGCAATGTGCATGTGGGTGATGATAACAGTGGGGTTGCAGTAGTTTTATTAAACCTACATACAGTTTCTAACAGAATTAGTTGCTTGATGGATTGGACAGGTTTTGCTTTATTTGAAATAAAATTGAAGAAATGGTAAATAGTCACGAGGGTGCCTCAAGGGGGTGTCCATCGTGTAAAATGGAAATTTAGTTAGAAAGATTATTTATCTTTGGGATTATGATGGGACTTAGTTTGGTGGGGTGTGTGACAGAAGTGTGGCAAATGAATTGGATATTAAAAGAAAGAAAAGTAGATTTTTGATTGCCTTGTGGAAACATTCCTGAGTTATAACCAAGTCCCTGTGGAGGCCGTAATTTCCTTAGGCCTGTAACATCAGATAACTCTGTTCAGATAAATATGTATGTAGAGTAGTTTTTTAACAATCATACCAGAATAAATATTTTATAAAATCGCGCCCTAAGAACTAAGCGTATTGAAAAATTTTACACAAACAAAATTTTAAATATATATATTTTTCATTTAACGAACGAAAAAAACTGCTTAAAATCGATTATTAAAATTTGAACACTATGTTTTTAGTTCTTTTATGAAAAGTGGGCGTAAGCCACCCCCGAAATTAAAAAAAAAACTTTTCATGCACAAGCTATTTACACAAGCTGTTTTTGTACAACGAATATCCACAAAATTGAATACGAGCGACGTTAATTTCTAAAAACAATATTGATGGCTTTGTACGAAAAGTGGACGTCAGGCACGCCAAAGCTGAAATATTTTTTTTAAATCGGGAAAAGATTTACCTAAAGCTTGCGTGTGCAAAATTAAAGCCTTGTACTTTGATCGTAATTGTAAGTTGTTGAACTAAAATGGTGAGTGTGGGTGGATTTCACCAGTTCAAAAACTAAACTTTACTCTTGGATCAAAAATTATATGTACCGAATCTGAGTTGTCTGCTTTTTTCTTTCTTCCTTTCTTTCGTTCTTTCTTTTGATTCTGAGCCAAAATATAAATACATATAGGTTTTGTTTTCCTTTTTACTTGCGATTATAGGTAGTATAAGGCAAGTTTTGCATTCGTAACTGTTTAGGATTAGAACAACGCTTAGGAAACCAGTATAAATGTTAAGCCAAAAAAAGGCAATGCAAGAAAAGGAAATTAACAAACGCTTAACAATTTATTTGTGATACCACACAATTATTGTACAATACAAATTCTAAGGTGCTTACTCGACGACGACTTAACAGCAAAGAGAACGAAACAATTCTTCGTAACTTAAATGAAGCTTAGAAATTACAAAAAATGAAAGATAACAAACGGAACATTATAAATAAACGTAAACAAGTTACCGTTTAACAAAAGAAAAAGAGATGCTTGAACAGATGCTCTCAGATAATAATAAATTATAGGGTATATAATCAATGATATTCAAAATTAACATATAGTTCTCAACAGTAACAAAATAAAAATTTAGGGGAGAGTACGATAACTGAGGCGCCAAGATTTAATAACGGTTTTGTGTAGGGGCGTCAAATGCAAGTATTTTTTACTATGGGAGGGGGGGGTCCACCTCGCCCCATTTAGGAGGTAGGGGCGATTTTCGAAAAAAATGTCTTGAATGGAAAAATAAATATTAAAAAACAACGGCAATACCTAAAATACATTACTATAACGGTTTTAAAAGCCAGAAGTCTGTTCTTTAATCCTACATTTAAATTAAATTACTCGTTACAATAGTTTTCAAAATATTCGCATTCAAACTCGAAAATTTGATAAAAAAACCTTAAAAAATATCTTTAAACCAATTTTGTTCAAAATTGTGAAAAGGAAAATAAATTTTTTTTTTCTGTGATCGATGCTTCAATAAATATTTAATCGAACGCGAAAAACAAAAAGCTTTTATGTCTTCTAGTTCTTGTGAAAATTGAAAATTACTGAAACTACTTTTTTATGAAATTTTAGATTCTTGGCATTTATTGTGATTTCATTAGAGGATTAATGTTGATGAAAGGTTTATCTTTGAAAGTAAAGTACAGCAATTCAGTTAGCGTTACCCAGAATGCATGACGAGGAGTTAGAATTGCGTTGCATTCCACTTTCTAGTCAGTCAGTTTGTGAGTAAGGAGTCAGTTGAAAAAATCAAGTCAATTTACAAAGGGTATGTCAGTCTCGTCAATGAAGTCATCGTCTAGGTTTTCACTTTGGATGGTCGAAGTCTTTAAGTTGCAGACCAACACTTTCTCTCCCATAGACAAGACCTGACTATACTTTTTTGTATGTCCAATGTCCGCGACGTGGGCCACCCAGGTACTGTTGATTAAAACTACTATTGATACAGGCGCCTGCCAGGCAGCTGGAACTACCCTTAGCGGAGCAACGAAGTTGCGTGAGCGGGTGTGCCCCCGAAAATGGAGTTGAAATGCCTAGATCCCGCGGAGCGGGCCACCCAGGTGCTGTTGATTAAAAATACAATTGACACAGGCGCCTGCCAGGCAACGAAGTTGCGTGAGTGGATGTGCCCCCCAGAAAAGGGGTGACACGCCTCAATATCCGCGGACAAAATAACCGCATACACCCAACCTCGCACCTACTCCAAGTCCTATAGTGTGCCCAGGCAGGGGGGTTGCAGGGGGGCAGCATGCCCCCCCTTACATAGGTCATTGTTTATACACCATAATATTATGCGTCGCGGATATTTTGACGCGGATATTTTGCCCGCGGACATTTTGTCGCGGATATTTTGACCCGGATATTTTGTCCGCGGATATTGAGGCGTGCAGCCCGAAAAGGGAGTTAAAATCCTTAGATCCCGCGAAGCGATCCACCCAGGTACTGTTGATTAAAAATACAATTGACACAGGTGCCTGCTAGGCAACGAAGTTGGGTGAGTGGATGTGACCCCGAAAAAAGGGGTGACACGCCTCAATATCCGTGGACAAAATATCCGCGGACAAAATAACCGCATACACCCGACCTCGCACCTACCCCAAGTCCTATAGTGTGCCCAGGCAGGGGGGTTGCAGGGGGGCAGCATGCCCCCCCTTACATAGGTTATTGTTTATACACCGTAGTATTATGCGTCGCGGATATTTTGACGCGGATATTTTGTCCGCGGACATTTTGTCGCGGATATTTTGACCCGGATATTTTGTCCGCGGATATTGAGGCGCGCAGCCCGAAAAGGGAGTTAAAATCCCTAGATCCCGCGAAGCGTGCCACTCAGGTACTGTTGATTAATCCTTAAAGTTAGATCACCGTAAATACCAAAAATAAAAATCTCATAAAAAAGTAGTTCAAGTAATTTTCAATTTTCACAAGAACTAGAAGACATAAAAGCTTTTGGTTTTTTGCGTTCGATTAAATATTTATTGAAGCATCGATCACAGAAAAAAAAATTTATTTTCCATTTCACAATTTTGAACAAAATTGGTTTAAAGATATTTTTTTAAGTTTTTTTATCAAAATTTCGAGTTTGAATGCGAATATTTTGAAAACTATTGTAACGAGTAATTTAATTTAAATGTAGGATTAAAGAACAGACTTCTGGCTTTTAAAACCGTTATAGTAATGTATTTTAAGTACTGCCGTTGTTTTTTAATATTTATTTTTCCATTCAAGACATTTTTTTCGAAAATCGGCCCTACCTCCTAAACGGGGCAAGGTAGACCCCCCCCTCCCATAGTAAAAAATACTTGCATTTGACGCCCCTACATAAAACCGTTATTAAATCTTGGCGCCTCAGTTATCGTACTCGTGCCAAAATTTAGACAATCAAACATGACATTTGTATTTCGTTGATTCTGTCTGTCTGTCCATCTGTCCATATGTCTGTTCGAGAAATTTGCGTACTCAAAAAAAATTTGGAATATTTTTTTGAAATTTTTTTAAAATAAAACCGTTTTTTTTAACTGGTCGAACGATTTCGAAAAAAAATTAGATTAAAACAGTAAAAGAAATCAGATGGCTTACTTCACCTTTTCCAAAAAACTTCTAGTGATTAATAAAATGTCATTATGAGTTTTTCCCTTTTAATTTTTTTCTTTCCAAATCTCAAGCCCCAAGACCATACTGTCACACATTGGAGCAAGTTCGTGTGAGTCAATCGTGCACTTTATTTGTTATAAACTCCACACCAAGTACAATACGTATTCATACCCAGCCCATTCTATGGAATAGGGTATAAAAAAACACTTTTTCTAAATTAAATTAATAGAAGATAACCCTTTAAAAGGAAAAGAACATATTTTGAAAATCCGGGTTCTAAAAGCCGTCCTTGGATTGTTCCCCGTTAAGAAGCCATTCTGATCTCTTTTCCATAGTGTTAACTGTTTTGCGTATTTAAAAATTTATAAAAATTCAACTTTATAGCTTAAGTCCAAATCCTAACCGAATTAAATACTTAAAGGAAGACGACAAGGGAATGGGTTTTGGCGATTCGAAAGTCAGTACGGGGTATAGTAATGCTATGTAGTCCATGAACCTTATCGGAATTCGAAATAATGTCTTGCAACCAACATCGCCAAGAAGGTCAGCTATAACCTCAAATAAGAGCTTGATTTTCTTAACTGTCTCGCTTTCATCGTTAAGATACTTAAAATGAACTTGTACCTTCCATTGTTAGCTGAGAATCTGATGTGTTAAATTAACGACTTTCAGCGAAGTCATTTTGTTTGAGGTAAAACAAAATATACAATTAATCAATCAATCAATCAATGAACCTTAACTTGATGTGTTCATAAAAATTCTTTATTTCTGAGAAAACAAAAAATCTTAGAGGATTTAGAAGATGAACACACATGGCTATTCTACTTCTTCTATAGTGAATGTAAAATCTTCTAACAATAACTTTTTGACCAGCACCAGCATTCTTCATTACATCTTCCACCTGAGTTCACTCTCAAAATAGATCAATTTTGCTTATTATTCAAGAAATATCTTTCAACTTTTGACCTCAGCATTTAGCAGATACTATAATATTGATTGTTGTATTTGTTTTTTGATGTGTTCTAAGAACAAAAAGCTTTTGCTTGCTTTCTTTTCTCACCGACAAAAAATAACCCCAAATTGGTTCAACTCATTTTTCACCTCAAGCAATCTTCCTAAGTTTAAATGAGTAAAGAAAAAATTAAAAATAAATTGCGTCATATATCACCAGTTTATATGGTTTATTTTATATGCAATTAACCAACACATAGCCGACAGAAAAAAAGAATTAATTACCTGCACAGCTTCGAATGAGTAAAAAAAAAACCAACCTAATCTCATTAAATCCAAAATCCTGACCACAGTATCTTGGCGATTAACACGGCATCAGATACACATCACTTTGACTTGGGAAAGAAGAAAAATTTCATTATTTCAACTTTTGTATCTGAAACTTTCGTCAAAAAAAAAAGTAATTTCACTTTTTTTTTTTTGCCTCAAATTTTATTTCGTCACGAAAATGTGCAATAAGTTGTGATACCACGTTTGAATAACACACACACAAAAACATTGAATTAAATACGAAGAAAAATAAACTTAATTTCGCAGATCAATTGTCTGATTCGTGTTTTAGGTAGGTAGTAAATGTATCTATTTATATAGTTTGTACTTCAGAAGACGCAAAAGTCTCGTGCCAGCCATAGAAACCAGTCAGCCACTCATGAAATAGCAACAAAGTTCGTAGATTTTCCGCAGCGATTTGTCTTGCATCCATTTTTAACTTGTACAAAACTGCATCTATCTATCCTAAGTTTTGTTTTCATTTCGATGGAGAGTTTCATTTTTCATCTTTAGACTTTAGGACCGAAAGGAAGAAGACAAATTGAGATTTTCGTAATTTGTCTTAAGTTGAATGGAAATTTGTATCTGATTA
The DNA here is from genome assembly GCA_916050605.2 of Platycheirus albimanus. Classification (NCBI taxonomy): domain Eukaryota; kingdom Metazoa; phylum Arthropoda; class Insecta; order Diptera; family Syrphidae; genus Platycheirus; species Platycheirus albimanus. The sequence goes on along the minus strand of OU696697.1, from coordinate 86,857,492 downwards.
CAATTTGTTATAAGAAAAGAGTTGATTTGTCTGGTGGAGTGAAAATATTTGTTGCCTTACGATGATGGAGAGAGAGGAGTTGGGGTTAAATGTGGAGAAATGTTTAATGGATTTTGTAATTTTCGGTCTGCAGTTTTTTTTTAATTTTTTGTGTTGATTTCTATCAATCTATCAATCTATGATTTTTGGGAGAGGACTTGAAAAGGTTTCGGTGAAAAATTGGTTATACATCATTGGTGACACTCAACGATCACTCTAACCTTGTTAACGGTAGTTTGCCGAGAGTCGATGTCATCATTTCAGATTTCAATGGTCTGAGTCAAATTTGCCGTTAATTGGATTTCAACACTTAATGGGAAATTTTCAACGCTGGCGCTGGTGGTCTTGTGATTGGTAAGAATATATTTAAAGAGAGGATTGAGGATTGAATATTTATGCGGAATCAAACGTGCATCAAGAAGCACAATATCAAAGGAATATCGAAAGTCTCATGGGACAGTGTATTGCTGCTGTGAGATAAAACTGGAAGAAAATGTTTGACAGTCTTACCAATAATCTGAAAAATGCTTCAATAATAAATTGAAAACACCAAAACACTACAGCAAATATCTAAACAAATCATCTCTCAAAAATGGCATGGTTATTGGTAACAAGAGACTATCGGCTTAAAAGACGGATTAAATTGCTCACGAAAGAAACTGCTGAGTAGATTGACAACAAAAGCCTAAGTTGAAGGTCATTTGTAACAGTATGTCTCATATGAAGGTTTTTTTTTCAAATCAGATTTCCTCGTAAGCCATCTGACGGATTTCGATGAAATGTTTAATTTGGGAAAGTTTTTGTAATTGATATATTGTTTTCAAACACGATTTGTTCAATTTTTTAATTGTATCTTCCTGATTATAACTTAAAAGTACTAAAAATTGAAATACTCAATAAAATTTGGAATATGCTTTCGAAAAGTTTAAAAAAAACAGTTTTTTTTTTTTGAAAAAGCTGATCGAATGATTTTAAAAATGTTTTGTCTTAAAATTCAAAACAATAAAAGAAACAGATGACTTGCTTCACTTTTCCCAAAAAACGTTTTAACTTTTGATTTCTACTTGATTTAATAAAATTTCATATTACATACTTTCAATCAATTTCATATTTCTATCAATCCCAGAGTTAACACCACTGCCACATAAGAGCAAGTTCGTGTGACCCAGTCGTGAACTCAAAGTTTAATTAATAGATATCCTTTTAATAAATTAACATGTTCCAGCGTATAGGAGAAAAGGAATAAAAAGATAGGAAAGAATTTTTAGTGGTAAAGTAGATTGAGATTCAGGTGATACTTATCTCTTAAAAATCCCATGGCAATCAGTTGAATGAGGGGAAATGAAGCAAAATTGCTGCCGAGGCTATATCCAATGTAAAGGGTGTATTTTAGACGTATGGTATGCAATCTGGCAATATTTTTTTCGGAGTTGGTTTTTTTGACAGCTTTCACTTGATTTATGCTCAGTTTGTTTTGCTATTTCATAATGAATAGACTTACTCCTGAACAACGTTTGCAAATCGTGTAAATTTATTACCAAAACAATGGTTCAGTTCGCGTGACGCATCGCGCGCTGCATCCAATATTCGATCAACATAATCGCTCTGGAATTTGTACGAGATAGCCGAAATCATTATTAAAACAATTTGGCAAACCCTTATCTTTATAATAAAGCGAAGTTCTAGGCCATAACATTAAATTATAAGCGTTTTATTTCTTCTTGAAAACTACACGTCTTAAAAAAAACACCCTTTATCATTATCACCCAACGCCTCTTGAACTTTGAACACTTTAATCACTGCCAACGAGACATTCTAAGGATCTGCTGGTACCAAATTACATCCGGAATTGCCACGTTAAACAATGAAGGAAATGTAAGCAGGCGCAGTCACTCAAGTGGAATCGTCTGGATGCATGTTAAGTTAGGAAAACCTCTGAATAAAATTCCGTTACTGTTGAGATTACTTGCTGCAGACTTGGAAAGAGCTAGGGTATTTACTTTCGTCCTATTTCCCAACTGGCCTAAGTTTATACGAACTTTTTTTTTGGCCTCGTAGTAAAAGAAAAGATGTCCTTTTTCTCCCACCAACTTATGCTTAAAGTTTGATTCTCTTAATTCATATCCTTATTGTTATCTAACTGCTGCTTACATTGTTTATATTAACAGTTTTCACAAGAATATTTTGAATATAAAAAGTTTCCCATTCACTCCAAAGAACAATAGTTCAAAAAAAAAATATATCCAACGAAATTCCTTCTTCCTTTTTTTACAAACAGACCAAAGCTCTAAGCGCTTCCTTATTCCTGGATGACATTCTTCTTAACTTCTTTTCTGCTATTACTATACTCAACAAAAAAAAAATGTGCAAAAACCCTAGACATTATATACCACCCAAAGAGGACACAGATACGGGAATTTCGTCTACCTACATATAGCCATACACCTGTGCACATAAAACAAAATGCACCATATGCTGCAGTTATTCATCTCCTTTGCCTTCCCCTGATTTTGGAGGATACAATTTTGTCTTTTTTTTTTGTGGTACAATGCACTTGTTTTGGCAGAATTTTTTTTTGTTGCTTATGAATTATTCTTCCAAAAGAAAGTGCAAAGGACATTCACCCAACGAAACAAATTTAAATTTTAATATTTAAAGTTAATTAGGGAATGTCGAATGTGGTGCCATGAGGTGGTCATATTGGACCAAATCTTTTTCTTTTAATTGAGTTGCTTACAAATGCACATTTTGAATACTTTTTGAACTTGTTAACATTCACAATAATTTGATTGGTTTATATTTTATTTCAGGCATCAGTTTGAATAAATTTAAATTCCTAAGTCAAATGTGCTGTCTGCGGTGCAAATCACAAATCAGTCTATCTATAGAAATTGACTTAGAGTTCTTTAAAAATTTTCATGAATCTTCCATTCCTCTAATTGAATTGAACGACATTTTTATTGAATCACCAAAACGAACAACCTAATTTAAAATTGGATCAATGAACCACTGGATTTTCCTTTCAAATCCATGAAATTCATTTTCAAACATCGTTAAATAACTAAATTTTTTTTCTAGAAACAAACTAAATAAATATTCCCAAAGAGTTCTTTGTAGCATCATACACCCCAGAATACACCTACAGATACGGACGGGGACGGGTGAAACAATTCTTTGAAACAATAAATATTTCAATCCGTTGACTGCTGGCCATTCATTCAATGATTCAATGGAAAAAAATATACTTTTCACCAATAAATCGTTGTTTGTATGGTGCCTTTGATATGTCTAAATATCTAACCCATTCAGAGAGACTGGCATGGCGGGCGCATGAAATTTTTGTATTCGCACGCCAAACAATATTTTAATAAAATTCAAATCATAAACACCATACTTTATAGGATAAATTAAGATCAACAAAATTCTGTTCACTCAACACAAAACTTCAAATTGTTTCCGTTTGAAAGTGTTGCGGCTGAGGTGTCGCTTCGTTCGTATGTGAGTTGCAATACAGCAGCGATGCACATCTCAGATAAAATGAGATGAGGAGAAGATAAGATAGTTTTGGGTTATTTTTGTCAACAGTTCATAAGAATCGATTAAAATGTTGTTCACATTAGTTGGTGGCCCTAAGAACATCAGATAGCTTTTAACATGGGATCCCACACAACACACAGTGTAGGCCATGTTTGTTTATAATTGTCTTTTTTATGGCATACATAATTTTGTAGTTGTTAATTTTTCAACAGATTGTATGTGATGTGATGCTGACAATATATTATTTTAACATTCGAAATATTGTGAATCATTTTTGACATTTATATATATATTCTGTTGTGTGGGCATGGGCACTATTAAAAATTCCATATTTCCAAAACATGACTCGATGTTTTGAGACTAATCGTTTGCTCATCATAATATCATGGTTTGTAGACATTACGACGAGCTTTTGTTTTAATGATTCACACTTCATCCGCCTAAAAGTTAACGGATTACGTAATTTGCATATTGTCATCGAAGAATGTAAAGAATTATCTCAAAGTGCGCATTTAGATTCCAAAGCAAGTATAACTCATTTGGCGAGATTATGATATCAGCTTTTCTCAGCTTGCAGGTTGATTTAACGAAATGATTAAGCAAACTTAAGGTTGATGATCTGATGTCTTAATCATCACGTTTTTTTAATTAAAAAATATTTTTTTAAGTAATTTTGTGTCTGGAAAGAAAGATTTATTAGAATTCGTGTAGGAGTGGGGCTTAGTTGAAAATTCAGGCATTATTGTTCTCATAATGCAATGAGTAAGCAAAACTGTAACGTTTTAGAAATAGAATACAATTTGAAACTTTTGTTTGTAATACCTAGCTATTTAAAAGTCTGAAGGGAAAGTTTTGCATTTTAAGAAAATGAGTCTGGCAATTATTTCCGTCTGTATGAGGAATTGCAGCCTGAATGCCTTATATGTATGTGCAGCCGATGGTTAGGTCTGAATGAAGCTCCAGAGTATTTTAAAATTGTATTTCTTAACCCTGAAGAGGCTAAGTAAAGGCTATTAACGCTGAAAAAAAGGTTCATGCAATTATATTTTAATCTGGCTTTTTCTTTTACTACTTAATTGATTTTCACTTAATCGTGTGTGCTTAGCTTCTAGGCTTTTAATAAACATGAATAATTAGTGTTCAAAGTTTTTAGGAAAAAATGTTGCATGCTTAGTTTTTTTTTAAGGCGCACCTAGACAGTAAAATCGATCGTAATCGTCACGAAAAATGGCATGACGCAAGATAAAATTTTTCAAAGTGTGACTTGAGCGTGTTTGGTGGGGGTGAAAGGGTGAGGAAAAAATTGACAGAAATGGTGGGTGGTATGCTGGTGGTTCTAGGTGGGGTGGGTGGGAGTTGAAAGTTGTTGGGGAGGGGGTTTGGGGAATTACATTTTCCAAATCAATTTTCACCAATCAGAAAAACTTTTCAAAAATGGCTGGTGGTTGGTTGGTGGTTAAAGGTTGTGTTGGTGGAAGTGGGGTGGTTTTTGAGGATGGTGTTGGGGGGTGGGTGAGAACAAATTTACAAACATGGTGGGTAGTTGGCGGTTGGGGTTGAGGGTTGGTAGGGTTGGGGACATATTGACAAAAATGGTAGGTGGTTGGTTGTAAGTGGGTGGGTGGTTGCTGATTTGGGGGATTTGGTGTGGGGGGGGGTGAGGAAAAATTGTTAAAAATGGTGGATGTTTGGTTGGTGGTTGTATATGGGCTGGGTGTATTTTGGTGGTGGGGGACTTGGTTGCGGGGGGGTCGACAATAATGGAAGGTGGTTGGTTGGTGATTGTAGGTGGATTGGGTGGTAGCTGCTTGGGGGGATTTGGTGTATAGGTTGTGGAATAATTTGTCAAAAATGGTGGATGGTAGGTGGGCTGGGTGTATGGTGGTATTGAGGCGATTTGACGGGTGGGTTGAGGAAAATTTAGTTCCTATGTTTAAATGAATGTAATCTGTAATTATTGTTATTATAATAAAATAATAAGACAAATATATTGATTTCAATAACGAAACACTGAATTATTAAAAATTATTTCACTCCATATTTTCTTCGATGGTTTATAAAAATTATGAATCAATTTAAAATTGAATGTTTCACATCTGCCGGGCCCCGGGCGTCCCGTGACAGCTAATTTTTTTTGTTTTTAAACCTTTGTAGCCATAGCTACTTGCGGTAATAAAATGGAAGGCTTGCACGCGTTATTTTATAAAATACAAAAATTGTTTACAGTTGCATGAATTTATATTTATGCGCAGTTTTGAAAGAAATCGACCATTACAGAAAACAAAATCTTGTAAAATTCTAATTGCCTTAGCAATTTTTCTGTAAAAATACGACCGAAAAAGTGCTTCTGTGAAATTGACAATAGTTAATGAAATTTTCTTTTGAAAATTATTTATTTAAAAAAAACTTACATGCTTTTCTTGAAAAAGAAAGAAGGTTCAAATAAAGAAGCATAGAACTTAAAATTAACAGCACTGTTTTCATTGACAGCCATTTTGTCATCTGCCAGGTGATTTATCTTTAATTTGGATTGCCATTTTATCATAAATCGACTAACGCCCCATGCAAAGTTTTGCAGATCTATTTCAAAAAACATGGAAACAATTACGGCAATTTTTTGGTGGACACAATCGTCCATCAGAGCAATTAACAACTAACTAAAGCTTTTGTACCACCTTTACTGTAAATGATAATACTCCTTATGTGAGACGTCGTGTTGTACTTTTGCTGCTAAAGAGCGCAGCATCGAGGAAGGCCCAAATGAGACCAGCCCTCGTGGTGCACAACAGTTGGAACATTTAGCTGCTGCCCTTTTTTTTTTAAGTGAAACTTTTTTCCATCGACTCAAATTTTTTCGTTCATTTGTGTTTGGTGGCGCCGATGGCTCGCATCAACTGACCATGTAGCATTTCATTTATATTCTCACTCATTCGTGCACGTGCTCCGCGGTATGCGTGTGTTTTGATGTAAATGTTTTTGTTCACTTGATTTTAACGGAAACCGATAATGCTATAGTGAGTCAAATAAACCGGTAAGCAAGGGAAAACCCAAGAACAGTGCGAAATGCCAATGATCCAAAAAAAAGTTTCACTTGTATCGTGGTTTCATAAAACGACACAATATTTTTTAAGGGAAATGTATCAAAGCTTATACACATTTTAATTATAAAATTTGTCTAGCCAAAGCCAATTTAAATCAAATTTTATGAATGCGAATATTGGTTCTAGCTTGAAACGGAATAGTTTCGGAATCAAAGCTGTTGTTGAGATTTAAGAAACCCAACTGAATACTGAAAATTCACATATTTTGCATCGATGATAACATTATTTGTTGGATTAAAAGCTGTCATCTAGACCGTTCATTACAAGTTGTATTAGACGGTTTCAAGTCTGATATCCACATTTAAAATGCTGGTGTGCCCCAGGACTCTATTCTGTTTTTGTGGTTTCCGTTCTACAGTATGTTCACAACAACCAGTGTTGGCCCAAAACTAATCTGATTAACGATTAAAAATTTATGATTAAAAATCATAATCAAACAATTTGATTAAAATTGATTAATCACAATCAAATTTAAAATGATTGAAATTATTAATCATAATCATTAATCGTTAATTTGATTGTTCGATTAAGTATTAGCTTTGCCTAAATAAAATGTACCTATAATACAAAAAATTGTGTGGTTTTATGAAACCACGATGCAAGTGATACTTTTTTTTGGATCGTAGGCATTTAACTGAACATTTTCAGAAAATTATTCGATTTAGGGTATTAAAATCACGTTTTTGATCTTAAACTAACAGTCCCGCCAGATAGCGCGATGATAACTAGATACAATTAAATTTAATCAATTACTGATTAGTTATTAATAATTAACACCAGTAATCATGATTAAGATTACTTTTTTTATCATGATTAATTAAATCTGATTAAAATTAATCAAATTAATTAATTGATTAAAAAATTAATTGATTAATGCCAACATTGACAACAACTCCATTCTTTCAGTCCGGTTTATCAGTTTTAATCTCCCAAACAGCATCCACTAGTTTAAGTAAAAAACGGAGAGATGCTTCGGAATCTGTTTCAAGGTAATCGCTTTAATTTTTCTCGGTACTTGTGGGGGTGGGGTTGGGGACTGCTTCAATACTAGAAGACTTGCACATTGTGTTCCTTTAAAGATTTAAGTCTGTATTGTCGTCATCATTTTGCAGTGCACAGAAATATTCATTCAATCCTTGGATCAGATTTTCACTAAAAGGTAGCTCTTTAAATCCAACACGGATTGGTTAGTGTCCTTTAAAATCTTAAGTGGTCTTATACAGTTCTGCTGGTCCCCTTTTCCTGAAGTACGTTCCACTTCCCTGTAATTTTGAGCTTAAAATAAAAGAGAAATATGCACTCTTCTGCCTACAGTGAACGTTCAAGAATAATTTTCATTCTCATACTTACAACAATAAATTAATAGTAGGAACAATTTTTCACACATTAAAAAAAAACTAATATAAAATAGGAAAATCGTTTCGAACGAACGTAGGTAATTATTTTATGAAACATTAAAAAGTATTTTCGCTTTTTTGTTTCCTCCTCTCATGTCTTCATTTGGTTATCTAACGAAAGAACCACCACTCACCAACCAGACATCGGGAATTACCTAATATAATCTCAGATGCATAATCTTCATTATCTTAACCACATCGGAAGAGAGTTTTCTTTCCGCTTCTTCCATCCTCAAACACCATCAGCATCAGCAAATAGACAACCGCTTTCACCTAAGTACACTTAGCTACTTCCAGCTAATAGGTTTTTTCTTCGTTATTTTTTTTTACCCGCAGCTTGTTATTGCCTCAATTCATATTTTAAACTTACCAATTTCACTGTCATCTTGGTAAATCACAGAGTAAAGGTATAATTTTACATATATGTATCTACTCGTCATGATATCCCTCCTTCCAATTGATAGACAAAGTCATGGATAAGATTACATGCATTTCATAGATACAATTCGATTTCTATATGATGGAAAAGTATGTAGATAAACGGTTTGTATGACGGAAATTAATTTCACGGATACAATCGATTACAAGTCAAAGTATCTGAAAGTGAATTTATGACTTGTTAACAATAAACAAGGAGAGGATGCCAAATCATGAGTGACAAGATGGACATTTGTGTATCTTTTGTGAATGATTTTGTGTGTCTTGTCTTGACGTACTTTATGAGTTCGATGCGGTCATTGGCTCGCCACTGTATCTGCTGGCTCTTCTTTGGCGGGTTTGTTGTTTTGTATCTTTTTGAATGAAATTCATGAATTTATTTTTTCTTAATAGCCATGATGGCTTTTTTGCCCTTTTTGTCTCGTGTCTGACTTTGCACACTCCACAACTGATTGATGCTGCTTACTTGCCGCCTCATCTTGTTAATTGGTCCAAATGTGTCGACGTCGAGGGTTTATTTTTAGGACTTTATATTAAGGAAGTGTCATAAAAAGTGTGTTATGTTCTTTTTTTTAAATTGATTTCATAATTGAAATTGAAAAAAAAAAAAAATTACTAACTGCTCAGTTAATGGATGGCTTGGCATTTAATTTGCGTAAAAGCGTTCACTTCAGCACATCGAGGCTCTATAGACAGCCGACCACAATTTTACATTCGAATGGGTTTGTTAACCGGAATAAAAAATCTCGCTCACTTTTTTTTATTAAAGGAAACAAAAGAAAATCAGGAAATCATTAGGTGTGGAAAATTATTAAAAAAGGAGTACGTCGGGCGTTGTTCGTCATTGTGCATATGCACTCGCTTTAATTTCACACCTTACCCATCTCGTTACGGGTACATTTTACATTTATTCATTTTAGTGTGATGAATGATAATTATTACAAAAGAAGGAGACACTAAAAGGCTTTCTATTTTTTGCTCAGAATGGGCATTCTTTGTTTTGTGGTGTTAAGATTAAGCTTTTGCATTTTAAGCCAAAATAAAATGGAAATTAAAAAGGACTCTGGAGCATTTTATAATAAACTGAAAGGGAAAACATATTTTTGTTTTCTATTGTTTATATCTTTATATGAAAGGAAAGTGCATTTGATTTAGTTCTTTCAAGATTTCAACTCACAAAATGATTCAGAAATAAACTGTACGACTGGGTCGCACGAACTTGCTCTTTTGTTAGATATTTGCTAAGATGCTTTGTATTTTAAAAAAAAAAATTATTTAAAAAAATCTTTAACTTTTTTTAAGAGTTTTTTTGGGAAAACTATGTATGCAACAATATTTTATTGCTTAATATCTATGTATCTATAGGAAAAAAATATTGAAAATCGTTCGACCAGAGTTCGAACAATATTTAACATTATTTTTGAGTATGTCATTATAAACAAGTCTTTAGTCTTCACCTGATAAAATTTTTTAAACAAAATTTAATCCACCCGTTTTCAAAGTTTTTTTTAGAAAACTATTAAAAATCGAAAAAATAAGTTTTTGAAAATTTTGGAATGCAATATAAATTTGATTTTAAAATGCTTCCTACATTGAATTTTTTATTCAAATCGAGAAAACCGGTTTTATGAGTACCTCTCATTTTAAGACTAATTTTGTAAAATGTATTTTTAATAAATAAAGTAGACTGTCTTAAAAAAAATAGTATCTATCCTGAAAGTTTAATCTAAATCGTTAGAGCCGTTTTCGAGAAAAACCAAACTTTTTGCTTATAAATTTATAACAGGTACCGTTATTTTTCGACCTAGAGCAAAAATGAAGAAAGATCCCCTAGGGAATTTTAAATAATTACTATAAATACCAAAGTTTGAAGCAAATCGGTCCATCCGTTTAGGCTGTAGTAGTACGAATAGACAGACAAACGGAACTCCAGACCCACTTATTTCGACTTCCCCATCATCGTAATGTCATGTGTGATTGTTATCTCAAAACATTTGTTTGCACCTACCTGCCCATAATGGCAAGTAAAAAAAAATAATGGACTCCAAAATGTTGCCAAATTTTTAATTGGCGAAGCCATTTTCTTTCCGTTTGAATGAATTTGCTATGAAAAATTTTAAAAAGCAAACAACTGAGTAGCGGGAAGCGTACGAATGGTCGAAAAAAAATATCATCGATTGTCAAAATGCCGACTGATATCGACGAAAAAAAAGTTAACAGTTTAAAATCCAGACTACGAGAATGTCGACTGAATACTGAAAAAGTGTCGGTAGTAATTACGACTTTTATCCTGATAAAAAATGTAGCTCTTTAGATTGCATCGACAGTTAACATTTTTAAATTATTTTTAAATATTTTAGTATAACTAAATAAAGAATCTCTGTAGGGGAAAGTGGGGCTAAAAATAACACTTTTTACAAAAACCTATGTAGCTCCTAAGAATCTGAAAATAAGTCAGCCAAACCTTTTTAAAATTTAAGAACCATGTTTCCGCTACGAGATCCACCAAAAAAGTTAAACAGATGTCAAGATATTGCATTGGGGAAACACTTTTCAGGGGTACCCTGTGGCGTAGTGGTTAGTGTGTCGCACTGCCACGCCGAAGGTCCCTAACTCCACCTGAGTTCTTTTCTGTGGTACCGGGGTGCTGCCTCTTGCTAGAAAGAGACAAATCCTCCAAGGGTAAACAATGCCATGGAAGAATGGCTTCTCTGTTAGCCATTCTGTTGGCGGTAAATTGTAGGTCCCTTCCATTCCTGCAGAGGACTAACGCACACATAGGAATATTTGCGAGTGTAAGTCACAGGTCCCGGCCCGCTTGGAGCTGTTGTGCCAACAATTTATTTATTTTTACTGATGAACAACATCACTGCATTTGAATTAAAAAAAAAAAATTAAAAGGATACGTATTCAAGTAATTTTGTAGGAAATTTATGAAAACAGGAAATCTGGCTGCAATTGTAAAATCAATTAAAAAACTACTGTAAAGGTCTTTTTTCTCTGCGTCTTCCTTTTAAAAAGCGTAAAACTTACAAAACTACAACCACGCATGGAAAACGTTTTGTAAGCTTAGCTAATTTGATTTCCTTGTCTTACTTATGGCCAATTTAATAAAGCAATTGAAACCAGTATGTTATTACGTGTGTGCTTTGTCAGAAATTTTAAATGCAATGCAAGAACTCCCAATATGATCATATTGAAACCTAAAGTGTATTCTGTACAAAAATTTGGATTATGAGGTGACTCTTTTATCAAAATCGATTTGTATGGCCTTTAGTCCAACAAAAATTGGCGTTTCATCCAGGAATCTCACTTTGAAATCATCACTTGACTGTTGACATACAATGAAATAAACCTTGTCAATACGCAATACTTGGTTGATTTTATTATTTTATCTAATTTAATTTATCAATGCAGTATATAGAGTTTGTATTAAGAAAAAAATCAAAAACTAACTCTGATATGTTAAAAGTTTAATTATTTATCAAACATATTAAGGTATTCCCCGCGAGAAACCACCGACTTGGTCAGAACGTGACCATTGATAAACATAACTTTGAGGTAATCTGAGAGTTTGTCTACCTGGTCGCTGCTAGTTTAAGTTAAGTAAGTCTTGCTAATCGCTGTTTCTTAGTTCTATCGAAAAGAACCAAAGAGACGCTGTGGCTGTTCAGAACACTCATCATCTTGGTCCACTCAGTAGTAACCAAAAAGATCAATACGTTATGAGCAGCGCGGCGTATAGACTTCCGATTTTTACTTGCGGTTATAGGTACTATAAGGCAAGTTATGGATTCGTGTAGAAAAAAAAATTTGAGATAACAATCAAACATGACATTACGCTGATGGCGAAGTCGAAAAAAGTGGGTCTGGAAATACCGTCAGTCTGTCTGTCTGTCTGTCTGTATGTCTGTTCGCGCCTCTAGAGCCTGAACGGATGGCCCGATTTGCTTCAAATTCGGTATATAGGATTTATTTAGCCGTCAATTTTTTTAGTTTTGCTCTAGAACCAAAAATAACGGCACCTGCCATACAATCGGGAAGAAAAAAATTGATTTTCTCAAAAACGGCTCTAACGATTTTGATAAAACTTTCAGAATGCTATTTTTTTAAGGCAGTCTATCTTTAAGTTAGAAATTTTTTTTTCAAAATTTGTTTTATAACGGTACCTTTCATAGAACCAGTATTTTCAAATCAAATTTTCTCGTAAACTATACATTCGATTTCAATAAAATTTTGGGCACAGGAAGTCATTAATAATTTTAATAAAATGGCATTTCAAAATTTTCAAAATTTTTTTTTTTTTGATTTTTTATAATTTTTTCAAAAAAATTTTTGGTTTTCGAAATATGTTGGAAGTAAGTATTAATTTTTTTTAAGTTATTTTTTCAAATGTAAACTACAGATTGCCATATATTTGCATACTCAAATACATTTCAAAATCTTTTTTGGAAAAGTTTTTCAAAAATAACCTTTAAAAAAAAAAAACTGGTCGAACGATTTTCAATATTTTTTTTTTCTAGATTGACGTATAGCTTTGAAATTGTATTGCATACTTTGTTTTTCCGAGAAAACTCTTAAACTAATTTAAAAAATAAAAGAATTTTCGAAATTATTTAAATTTTTTTTAATATCCATATATGCAGCCACTAAGCAATTGCTTATCATAAGAGCAAGTTCGTGCGACCCAGTCGTGCATTTTATTTTATTTTAATTTGAGTTGACAGAATCTTCTAAAAAAGAAAAAACGGCAAACGATTGTCCCGAATCCACACGAACCCCTGGTATTGTAAGCCTATAAGAAAATAAAAAAATAATTGAAAATTTTTCCCCAAAAAAACCCTATTTGGCAACTCTAAACCATTCGCACATCCTGCAATGACCCAACAATAAAGAAAAACCGAAACACAAAAACTCCACTGAACTACTGCAATGCCTGCCTGCCTGGCAGACTGACAGTCATTCATTTCATGGAGAGGTGTCTTGCCTGCACACACCACCGTTATACTCTGTCTACTATTCTACGTCACTTTCCAGATTTGAACTGTCAGATACGAGAGCAAACAAAATGACTTTTATTTTTGTTGGCCGTTGGCCCTATTGCAACTTCCGTTCGAATTATTCCAACCTTCCAGCCCATCATACATTCCAACATGTTTGTATCGAACCCATCCTTATTTCTGCCCTACCGTTAACAGAACCAACAACAGTACTACATTATCGACTGCCTTTAATACTGCATTCCTTTGCAGAAGTTTCGGGTGGGATAGGCCACCACCATATCAAGGCATCAACTGGTGCATACTGTCCTGTGCTGTTGCATCACCATATTAAAGCGAAATTCTATTTTCCAAGGGTTGTTCCATCTTTTGTTCAAAACTATTCACACAGTTGTGTTACGTTTGGTAGTAGCAATAGCTAGGAAAAAGTATTTATCTGTGAAGTGTGTCAGGAAGTGACTATAGTAAAGTTACGTATAGTAAAGTATTACGTTTACTCCCGGGAGTTGTAGCTTGTAGGATTCTCTTTTCTCCTATCCTGAAAAAAAAGACACTCTTTTCGGGACAATCTGGGTAAGAACAAAATCATATCCTGGGAATACATCCTCCCTCTAGTGTTGTTGTTCTATCTGTTGAGTACCTACCACGCCACATCAGAACAATACAAAAAAAAAAGTAACCTACTTCTACAGCATTTTGTATCTGTGTGGTTTTTTTTTTTTCTTTATTGAGTTTGTGTCTTTTGTCTGCTAATCACTTGGCTCATTTGCATGTGCCGGTGAAAATAAAAATAAAATATATCTAGATACTTTTTTCGGTTGCATCACAATTCACAATGCCTGCAACGCGCGACAATGTGAATCAATGGAAAGCAAGGGGTAGCTGGTAAATCTGCGATGATAATAGCGCCTCGAATTTGACCTAAATGCTGTTGCACATAGTATCTTTCGGATTGTGTTGTAGGTGTGAAGATATATCTATAATGTGAACCAGTTTTGTGCTGAAAGTTTTCCGGGACTCGCGGTGATTGTTTTAAGTGTGCAGTAAGGGAGTAAATGATAATTAAAGCAGAGAGGAATAAAAGGCATTTGTTTAAGAAGGTTTGGCTGGCACAGGTGTTTCGATGTATGTTTTTTTTTTGTTTTTTTTTTTTCAAATCCTTTTTTTTACTCAACCAACTGTGTGGGATTTTGTGCAAGTCAATTCCTTCGTGGAAGGATTTTGGGGAAGCTTTATCGTACCTAGGGGTGGGAAGATTTGAGCACTGGCTGGAGTGCGATAAGTGCAAATTGGTTTTTATTTTTCAGATTTATAAAGCAGATTACTTTTTCCACTGAGTAGGGGCATTGTTTGTCGTTGAGTACTTGTTTAGGATAATCTCATTGAATACAAGTCTTTGATCCTTTACTAATTTCAAGTGCACAGTTTATATGCTTTTGTCATTTCAAAGTTGTGGATAATTTTTTATTTGTAAAGAATTCTTCTAAGGCAAAAACTTTTAAATAATTTAAAGACATTTTGGTATATTTAATATGTAGAAACTTTTAAAAAGGATTTATTTATACAGGGTTTTCCAATAAGAGGTGTTATTTTGATATTCAAAGAAAAATGGCATTTTTGAGATAAATGATCTGATTTTTATTTCAATATAAAAAGGAAAGTATGCCATTAATAATGAAAAACAATATCCACCATATGGCCGCCACGGCTAAGCTTACACGACAATATCCTTTTCATAAACTTTTCCATCACCAAATTTTCCATTCCAAAATGGCTGCTGTATGCCCTCAATAGCTTCACGAATTCCATATTTGAGGTTTTGAATCGACGCTGGGCAATTGTAGTAGACCTTAGCTTTCACGTGGCCTCAAAGGAAGAATTCTCAAGATCTCGGTGGCCAATTTTGATCTCCTCTTCGAGAGATAACACGCGGTCCAGAAACTTTTCCCTTAAAAGATCGTCTTGTTGAAAGTAAACGTTGTCCATATCAATACCATACAATTCCGGCCATACAAAATTATTAATCATCTCTCGATAGCACAATCCATTTACCGTAGCTGTTGCTCCAGCCTCATTTTCGAAAAAGTAAATTCCAATGACCCGCCGGACCATAAACCGCACCAAACAGTTACTCCTTGAGGGGGGAAAGGATTCAACAATAAATCTTGGGTTTTCCGAGCCCCATATGCGACAATTTTGCTTGTTGATGTATAGCCACTGAGGTGGAAATGGGCCTTATCAGTCAAGATGATTTTTCGATGAAATTCCGGATCATTTTCATGCATTTCAAAGGACCCAATCAGCAAAGACACGACAAAATACGGTGTAATGACGTTTGTGGAATGCCCAACTCCAAAAAATGACGAGGAATGGACAAACCTGGGTGTTCTTCAACACTTTGGGTTAGATACAGCAGCAATATTCTCAGTTGTTCTTGAGCGACGTGCACGGGTTTCATTCTTCACATCGTTTACTTGTCCCAACAGCTCAAATTGTTCCACCAATTTCTGCATTGCGGTCCGACAAGATTTTAGTTTTACCGTTTCTGCAAAATTTTCACCATTTTTGTAGTGAATTTTAATAATTTCAATGCGTTGTTGAAAAGTGTATGGTTCCATTTTCATTAATGGCGTTGTTTCTACTTGTCAAATGTCAAAAAATTACACCTTCAGAAGTGACAGCTACTGAAATAGCGGGCTATTCCAAATAACACCTCTTATTGAAAAACCCCTTATAACTTCCTTTGAAAATAATATTTTGGATTTTTTTTATTTCGTCATCATTTTTTTTTAAATTTCTGAATGCCCTTATACATTTTTCTCGATGATATTCCTAATCACTTAATTTTTTAATGTGCTATTAAATACAAACAAGAATTTTATGTAAATTAACATTAATAAGAAGCGTGTGATTTTTCAGTGTCGCGATTCTTGTTTTCACTCTAAAAACACAAAACTAGAATCCTTTTTATTAATTCCACTTGTTCTTAGAACCTACTTTAATTTCTTTCTTCTTGAACGACCAGAATGAAAGGAATTGGGCTGCATCAAGTGTTTTTCTCTCCAAAGTAGGTGCTCACTACATGGTTTAAAGCGCTTGTTCCTTCGACATATGGTTAGATCCAGTAAAACTAAAGAAACACTACTTTCGTACTATTAATCACCTTCGAATTTGTCCCGATCCCGATTCAATTTTCAATCAGCACTCCTTTTTTTCTAAAAACGAGCACCAACAACTATCAGCCCAGATTAACGATGCCATTAGCTTTAAACATTTTTACTCAACAAAACTCACACAATCTTTTATCTCAAATCCCTATCCTTCCCAACAAAAAGGTCAATGCTTTCCTGATAACAAAAACTCTACATTTGCAAAACTATACAAACACTTCGAACATTGGACAAACACTCCTCCAGCGTTCGGACTTCCCTGCAATCGCAGTAGATCTACTGCACTTTTTGGCAAATTTTCAAATCTACTGCGTCACTGCGTTTTTCTTGCAATCTACTGCGATTTTTGAAAATTTTGTTTAAATAACATTACTGTTCACAGAATAACATCCCTGCTCAAAGAAAATAAGGAAATTGTTAAATTTTGGTTTTCTTTAAAAGATCAGAAAAATGTCGTTGAAGAATTTTATTTTTCAAAATCTTTCCGAATATATGCTTTCGCTTACTATTTTACCTCATAGCAGTGCAGCAGCGGAAAGGCAATTCTCAATGATGAATTTAATTAAAAACAAATTTCGAAACAGGCTCAGTGTTCAAACTGTCGAAAATCTTATGTTTGCACATTCTTTAATTAAAAATCGCCATGATGTTTTTGTACCGCCGCTTGATTTGATAAAATTTATAAAAAAATACAAATTTATAAATGGAAAGTTTGAATTGATATAAACTGAAACTAAACATTTTCAATCGTGTGATTTTGTTATTATGACATAAATGATGTGATAATACTTGTTTTAATTTTTTTTTTTTTATTATTTTATTTTAATATTGTTTTGATATTAAACCAAAGAATATAGAGTTTATTTATTTTAGTTTTGTTATGTTAATAAAGAAAAAAATTTTAAAACTAAAACAAAACGTCTTTTCCTATTGAAAGTCAATTCTACTGCGAAAATATTGAATCTACTGCGATTTTGAGTTCATTTTACTGCGATTTGCAATCTCTCAAGTCCGAACCCTGCACTCCTCTTTCCTCTACTTATAAAACTCAAACACATATTCACTTCACTGATAAACCCAGCAACTATCTCTGTATGTACAGAAAAAACACGTGCAAGACTTGCTCAGAGAACAAAACAGAAAAAAACCTTCCGACCCAATAGATGCAAGAGTATCTATTGCGTCACTAGTTGGATGTGAAAATAAATAGCGAAAAAGATACCAAACCAATCTGTTGCAATACAACTTGACTTAACAGCCTCTGTTGATTCTCTGTTATTATGTTCGTATCCAACAGATACTTTTGTATCTGCAACCACTATACACAGCCGGTTTTTCACCAAACAACTTCAGTTGATATCTGACTGTAGGTTTGTTAACGTCGGATTCTCGTCCGTGTGTGTATTTTGTTGTGATGGTAAAAAGATTCATCGGAAAGTCTATCGCTACGATACTTTATCCGGCAAAAATAAAAATTTTGTTTCTCTATTTTTCCTTGCAGTTGCAATAATTCAGAAAAAATTACGGTTTAGATCAAATTTTGTGCTAATAAATGATATCATGGATCGGTACGGTTAATGAATTGTGTTGAATAATATCAATAAAATATACAAAATTCCCATCCATATGCTGATGACAAAATGTTTACTTTAGTAGATATGAATATAGTGAAAGATACAAATTCCCTACCCCTTGGATGAATTGCGCGTAACTATTTAAAAAAAAAAAGATTTAGATAAAACTGAAGTGTTGTGTTGTATGTGTTTTTCATTTAAGAAATTGATAGTGTTTAAAAAAATTCTATAACAAAAAAGGATATACCATTATAAGGATATACATTAAGCTAAAATAAGGAGCATCATGTTGGCCGTTAAAAATTTCTTCCTCCCCGAGAGAAAAGCACCGGATACCCCGCAAAGATTTTCACGAATGCCTGAAGCTTTTCTACGCTCGATACGTCGTAGATCGTTGCGTGTGAAAAGGGCTAAGAGTTTGGTAGTTCCCGATCGGGAAAAAAGGAAATCAGGTGAGGTAGCGTGTTGCGACAAAAACAAAAATTATGATTTTTTATATGGGCGGGGAGGAGATACTGGTTATATATGGGCAGGGCTTAAAAGTTTTTTTTTTTTATTAAAATCCTGAGATACATTTTTTAGTCCGGCAATCTCGAGTTCGGGAATGTTTTAAGTTTTTCTTTAAAGCATGGTTGTTTCCTATAGGTAATTATAAATGAAGACAAGCAAACAATAGTTCTTAAAAAAATTGAGAAAGACTCGAATTTTCATGTTTTTGAAAAACGATTTTGAACTGTTCTTCGCTGTAAGTGATGATCGCATGTTTTTTTGTTGCGCTGCTGAGCAACACTATATTTGTCACGACTTCCTTTGAATGCATAATTTTCCAATATAGATTAGATAAAAGATAGTAATTTTGTCAGTTCTGTGGTGTTTTCGGATTTTCCGAAGCACATTCTTCTGAAATAAGAAGTTATCGAAAGAACAAGTTATATTTTCTTATCCAACATGAAAACTAATGCTTGAATAAAATCCTCCACTAAGGCTTTTTTTAAATCCACAAATCAACATTATTTAATTAAAATCCCATTAAAGTCTCATTTTTGAGTCCACTGCTAATAAGGAACACTCAGCCCGCATATTTTGCCACTGATTACGCATGTTTTCAATACTTTTATGACTTTTCGGGCATTATTTAGGGTTTTGACTGAAATGACCACTTGATCTTGTATTTTTTTTTTTATTTTATTATGGCTAATAAAAATTAAATTAGATTTATTTTCTCTCTTTTATTTCGAAATATGGACCGTAATTCCCAAAAATAGTCTAAAATTAAAGTATTTTTATTTACTCCTAAATCAATGGAGTCTTAGAAAATATGACAGGCTAGTTTAATATCTGTATGTGGTAAACTTTTGAATGGATAAACATTTTATAACTAATGAAGAGTTGCACAAAAAAAAACAATTATAAATTATTAAAATGATTTGGAGACTTTTGGGTCGCCCTGTAGCCATATTTCAAACTCCACACCTCTTAATTTTGTGGTGTTATTATACGCCTTTATGGGGGTTTCACAACTACATTTCATGTGTTGTTATGTATCATTTTAAATCATCATCATCATCATGTGTCCAAAAACTAGACGATGTGGTTGCATTTAAACTGACCTTGGCCTTTGCTGACGAATTCATTCATATTTTTTTATCACAAAAACAAACAATGCATTTTATCAAGACAAAGATACTGTCAACCAAAACAAAGACTTCCGCATTGAAAAAAAAAAAATTAAAAAATGCCTTCAATAAATTCCGCACGGTTTTTTGTATCAATATATTGAAGGTCGTCTCCCTCTATCTGGAGATAGTTTAAAAATAAGTATGACAACGTATGCAAACATAACCCATACCAAATGAACATCGCAAAACATTTTTGTCGCTTAAAAAAATGACATCGATGATAAGATAAACGAATGTGGTGCTCGCTTATCAGTCAACAGAGGTGAGCGGAATTCATGGGTCTTTTAAACAATGTCAATATCAAAAAAAAAAAAAAACGGGAAAATGTTTTTGTCTTTATTCAAGGCTATTGGTTTTTTTGAATAAAATACAAAATACTGATTCAATATTTATTTCGAAGCGAATACTTAGCCATATTTTTTGTCCCCCCAAATATTCCAACACAATTGAACTCAATTTTGTTGGCTTCCTTTTTAAGCCGCTTAAAAGTAAATGTCAACCTCCTAATAATGTCCTAAATTTAAGACAAGTGCGGACATATTTTCATACAGAAAATAAAAAAAAAGCATAAGACATGCGTCCTTATCAAGAAAATAGTGCTTTTCGAATTGCAAAATAAAAAACTTTTAGAATCAACAACTTGTTTGCAGGAACACTCTTTACTCCGGGAACATAGGAGGTAAACCAAATCTTTGTCTGTAAAATAGAATCTTATTTTTAGGCACGATACCCATATTCTGGAACTGATTTCCGGTCAAAACTATTTGACCATCATTTTTGTTGTGGATTTCATTCAGGGCAATGATTTTCTTTCCTGTCTGTAGTAATGCCATTTTCTCTTTGTTTGTTCAGTGTATTGTTGATGACTGCATCCGCAGGACATCTTGCAAAAGCATCTCCAAATCTCAGAGGAGTTAAGTAGCTTAGCGTACAATCTGGATCGATTCAAAGAGTTTAAACTAATACAGAGCGATATTTACTATACAGGGATTGAATGGGCTAAGGCGATTTGTGATATCTGACAATCACATTATCGTCAATATTTTTGTGATAACTAAACAGCTATCACTATAAATAGACACAAAAAATGTGATTGTCACACGTGGAAATCACTTTGTAAAGACAACATTTTTTCACCTTAGCCCATTCCACCCCAAGATTTATTCGCATCAATCTATTGCTTCAGTTCTGCTCCACCATCGACTATCACAAATCTTAAATAGTGGCGTTCTCTATATTTTCTAGTCTATTGTGCAACACAACATAGGGGTGGTAGTGACTTCCTCTTTTGGTTGCATCAATTAACATATTTTTGATAGATGGCTCTTATGTGGTTTACATGAAACAGATATCATCATCTGATAGTACAAATGATTTTTAGATTATCAACCAATGTTTCTTGAATAGTATGTGTTTCCTTCTTTCTTACAGGTGGCCAGTACACTATCTATCTCTTGCAAGTAAAAATGAAATCGGGAATAATGGATACCCTTTTCGCTCTTCAGAGTCATTGAATAGCTGTCAACATATTCGAATTTTTATAAATAATTGTTCAGATTAGAAAAAATTCTGTCACAAGATGTGTCAAAGCAAGCTTTAATACGATTTGAGGCTTCCAAAAACGCGGCAGTAAGCTAAACCGTTTAGTTCTCATATTGACTTTCAGAAGTAGGATTCGCCGTTCTTAACTTTTAGTATGTTAAAAGACACTAAAAAACTTTCGCATGTAAGACTTTTATTCAGCTATGTGTGTGCAAGATTTGACATTAATATTCATTATTTGTGCTGTCTTGGAATTCCCAGAGATCCCTAAATCTACACTTCCAAGATTCACCTAAGATCTGAAAATGTGGGCTTCAGCACATGAAACACTACATATATCCACCCATCAAAAGAACTTAGTTAAAGTTGAAAAACAATTACAACTTTTCCCACAAACCAACGTCATTTCTTTCGAAAATTATGTTTCCGATTGCCCATAAAAAGAAAAACTTATTATTCGCGTATAATTATTATCACAACCAATAACTTAAAAAAAAAAAAAAAAAACCCCGTCTTATAGTAACGAGATGCTAAAAATACCTCAGTCAACGTCTTCAACGAAACGACGACGTCAACTAATCAAACACAGACAATAATAAAGAACAACAATTTGCTCTTCCTTTATTATTGAAAAAGTACTACGATGAACTTTTGCTGTTTCGGATATTTCTATTTTTAACAAAAATTGATAAGAATAAGTTCACACTGGCAGCCAGGTTTTTTTTTTAATTTTGCTATCAGTTTCTCTAATGAGCTCCAGTTAAAGACGGAAAAACTTTTGAAAACTATCTTTTTTAAGAGTAATTAATGAGTTTAAAAAGAAGCTTTAAAATTGTTAAATGATTTATTTTCGTAGTTTTTTAATAGTTCATTAGTTTTGCTTGTTGTTTTAGTAACTTTCAGAAGTTGCTTTCCAAAACCACGTGTTGGCACAAAATTAACATTCGATTACGATAAATATTAATGGACATCAAGCGTGGAAGGAGACTGCGTTCTGATTAGATCCTTCATCTTGTTAGTTATGTTCTAAGCTCACAGATTTGCAACTTTCCAACTCAGTCGCCACTCATTTCAGGATGTTTGATTCTGCATTTTACAGCATTGTACTTTAAAAATATCCAGAAATTTGCTACCAACCAGTACAATAACCCATAGAAAAGGAATTCATAAATACAAACACAGCTTATAGATAAAGTATCTTTATCCCTTGCAGCTTATGCAACAAGTTGTCGGTCCCAGAAGAAACTCTTCATAAAACCATCCAAAAAAAAACCAACAAATCTCAAAAAAAAAAAATTCATCTCTGAAATCAGATTTTTATCTGTGAAATACTTTTTCTCATATTCTGTATTCCCTTTAGATTGATTTATAAAAATTGAATTGCTCACGCACCGCGCGCCGAGAATGAAATAAGTTTATTTTGTACCAAAAAAAGGAAACGTGTCACGTGAGATGACGTTCTGCATATCCAATGAGACACAAAAAGCTTATGTGAGTAAACACAGATACTATATCTGTTAATCTCTACAAACTTGATAATGGGTCAGATACAACTTGGAAAAAAAAATTATACATTATTATCTGTGTGTGCTGGGTGGCAATTTTCGTACATCATGCGATGTCATTTTAATATTTTGATCATGATTGTTTTTTTTTTTTTTTTTTTTTTTTTTTTTTTTTTTTTTTTTTTTATTATTATTTTTTCTCGGGAGGGAGAATGAGAGGGAGTTGGTTTCACTTGGAAGCACAGGAAAATTGGGAACAACAAGTTGCAAGCGGTGTGCTTGTTCGGCGCGGTGCCGGTGTGCTATGTTTGATGTCATTTTTTTTTTTGTCACTAATTTGTTCAGGAAGTAATGAAGTTAAACTGTGAAAGCAGCTCCAGGCTCAGAGTTTGACTGAGAATACAGGTGGAATACCTAAATAACATTATAGTGTAAGACATGTCCGAATTTGGGAACTTTACTTCAGTGTAAATTAATATTTCAACAGGAAAACATATTTGGACCTCCAAAAAAAAAATTTACGAGTTTATCGCTTTAGCACAGTTCTGTTTTTACTCTCACCTCCATTTTGAATATTTTAAGTTTGTATACGAGCGTAGAGGAAATTTTGGATAGGAGATACCATTGAACTTTGGCTTTGAATGTGCAATGAAATGAACAAATTGAGCCGAGCAAGGCATTTCACATTCGTGCCGTCCGGCTTAAAAAAACAAGTCTCTATACTAAGCTGTACTTCAGCCATTAGGCTCAAAAAAATGGAGTATGAAACGAAAACTTCTGATTTCTATTAAGAAGACGCAATAGAGTAACAGTATCATCTACCGAGTTTTGAGAATCATATTCAAGCTTTAGCAAATGTATGTCTTGTAGATTGAAAACAGGTAAAATGGGGAAAATAATTTTTCCAACGACGGAACGCAAAGCTGTAAGGTGTTCTTGATACAAAAGATTGAGGCTTTAACGATAGAAGACAGTATTCAGTATTTGAAGAACTTAAGAGATTCGATACGAGAGCTTGATACCAAACCCTATATATATCAATTGCCTATCCGGGTCAGCGGATTTTCTGAGAATAAATCAGGTTTAGCGTGTAAGCTGACCACAGAAGTATATCATAACAACCAGTATCAGAACCGTAAACGTAATTTAGTTTTGTGCGTTTTTATGAATAACTAAACATTTGGACATTATAGTATTGTTTGCGTTAATTTGTGTTCATGGAAAAAATTGATTTTTTGAATGTGAGCATATTTATAAGCCTTCCTGGCTTGTTGGAACTTATTCCATTTTTCCTCGCAAGGGTTTTCTTTGTCACATCGGAAACTACTTCTTTCACTTAATAAATTTAAGGTTTATATTTTCTAAAAATTGAAATAACGATAGGTATATAATCAAAAAAAGCTCTTATGATTTCCAGAAACTTGTGTTTTATAGTTCGGGTGCCAAAACTGCCTTTTGTTTCGGGTTCATAAACAACCTAATAAAGCCTGATTTCTATCTATTTTTATTCCAATTTTGATGTTTTACCCATATTTGGGGACGTTCTCTATACTGTAAAACTCACTAATTTTTTTTTTTTTTTTTCAGGTATGTATCACCAAAAATTGTGAATCACTAAAATAATCACCACACCTTTCAATGTGAGTTATTAAAAAAAAAAAACCAAAAATTGTCGACCCATTTTCTTGGGCATTTCCACTCAGCAAATATTTGCCCAACATTTACCGTAGTATGGTGGCGCCTTCGTCTTCATAGCCGTTAACCCAAAAAGATAAGTCACTTACAGTCACCTGTATTACGTATCTATGTAGGTAGATATAGTTTCTTTCCTTGGTTAGAAACTACATTCACATTGAATGCATCTAGGACGGAAATACATTTTTAATAAGCAATTCCCATGCAAGGATATTTTTTCTTCTCTATACATAGAATGTGCACTCATATTGAAAAGGACAAAATACTTAAAGCTAACTGAATACGACAGGTATTATAGTATCATGGCCTAGGGGGTACGTTTAAACTATTTCAAAATATTTCTTTTAATGAATAAAAGGACACTCCAAGGATGATGATGTTCTTCCTATTCTATATGAAGAAATAAAAGGAAATGTGAACTAGGAGACTGTAGAAGATCACATATGAGTGTAAAATTTTGAAGGACGTGTACTAGTTCAAGATAATCATACTTGATAACAAACCTACGTATTTTGAATCATTCATGGAGAATTCTTATGACATCATTATATAGCCGCCAAATTGCGCACATTAATTGTGGCAAATTAATCCGCGAACACATCTGCTTCAAATATTTCCTACAAACAAGAAAAGTGTCTCGACATATTTTAATGAGATCATTCGAGTATAGTTCCACAACACCAAGAATTTCCATTAACGGCTTAACAAAAGAAGAAAAAAAAACAGACAAAAAGTATCTTTTGCTTTAAATTTGTTTTTTTTTTAACCAAATACAAAATACTCTTGTCTGGAGTGTGAAGACAAAAAAAAATGGCAATATAAACACAGAATCAAGTTTACTTCCGCATTCACTGAACGTATTTTACGTGCGCATTCTCATGGTCGTTGATATTCTAAGTATCTCTTACTCGCGTATCCGATCAAAAAAGATACAAATCTATCTGTATCTCGTATCTAAAGAAAAGAAAAGGGCAATCACAATAATAATTATTACCATACAAATACAAACCATCATCACGTTCGTCGTCGTCATCGTCTGTCGGTCGGTCGTCGGCGTCCGTCGTTTGGTCGTCGCGTCGTCGGCGTCCGTCGTTGCTTAGAAAGTCTATTGAAAGATAGAAAAAAGAAATTCTAAAATATAAAATGAAAAGAATGTGGTATATGCGATGATTAATTATTATGAAATTTCTGAAGAGTATCTCTCTATTGTGAAGTGGAGTGGAGTGTTGTAGACTCCCTTATACGCTAAGGTGCGAATCATTAATCATGTTGCGGGTGTAGCGTGTTTTGTTTAGATACGAATGAGTAGTTTTGTATGCCCTTTGTGAAATTTAGTTAGATGCGGACACTAGGGAATTAAAAATGTCAAATTGAAATGTTTCAATTACAAAAAAAAGTGTGTGGGAATAGGTAGCTATAGGACTTTCTTTCGTATAATATGTATTATTGTCATGCTGGGATGGGCATGGATCTGTTGCGGCAACTGTGACGTGAAATTATAAAATTGACATTGTGAATATGATGTAAAATGTCAGAAACTAACTTTTTTCGATTTAGTTTGAAATTCTAGCCATGATAAGCGCTGTCCTAGTTTTATGAAGATTTTTGTATTCTATACTTGAACTGAATCGCTGACTTATAGGACCTTGTGATCAACACTTAAACCCCAAAAATTCTTAAGCCTAAAGTAATCGAAATGTAAATAAACCCCTTAGATCTGCTTAATGTAACATCAGCTGCGTGAAGTCAAAATGACGTCAGAAAAAAAAGATTTATGTGGATCTTACATATTATCTAAGCTAAGCTTTACATATCCATAAAACCTCCTTGCAATCTAAAGTATGGAAGCAAGTACATCTTTTGGTAAAAGCGGGTTGACGGTAAGGCAGTGGCCTGCTCTCAGATTTTGGAATTTTTACTGACAAAAGACGATCAAAGATATATCTGAATTTTTCATATATTATATCATTTTTGTGACGATTTTTAGTATACGAATAATATTATTCTGGCTTTAAAAAAAAATTAGTTACCAAAATTTTCAGGGACATTATATCATATCCAAACACAAAATCTGCTTTAAACTTCTGGCTATTTGTCAAAAAATATAGATTCTAGAATGTCAATTTCTTGTCAATAAATGATTCTAAGCAAGTAATGTCAAGATTTGGCTAAAATTTTGTCAGTAAATGTAAAAAGGACATTTTGTTTTTCAAATGCAACAAGAACCACAATAAATATATAGGTATATTTACGGTGTCATTGTATTGACGCTATTCTTGTCAGTAAAATTTTTGTCAGATGTTTGTGAGAAAACTACTGGAAAAAGTTGCCAGATATTCTTAAAATCGTAACGTAAATGTAGATGACAGATATTGAATGGGCCGACTAAGATAACTAATTAACTGTCAAAGTGACATCAATCGTCAAGCATTTGTTGTTGTTTAGCCCTGTCGTTTGTGTCTGAACGAGAATTACAGTTTTTCAACTTTTGAGTCAACTATTTTTTCCATTTAAAATTAAATCTTCACTTACTCCAAAACAGCTCTTTACTGCCGATAATCTCTCAGAGAGATGGCTTTACTGTTTAACATTCACCTCCAGGGAACTGCAAAGCCGACAAACTTTCCAAACAAGGAGTAGACCCCTACTTTGGGAAAGAGCGTTCTGGGTTCATGTACATAACAGGTGGAAACGCATGTACAGCGAAAAAGCAGATTTGGTCAAAATGGATCCAACACGTTCTAAGGCTTTAATCTCTCTAAGCAGAGGGCTCATAAGCACCAATTTAGGTGTCATTAGAGAACACTGTATGATAAAGGTAGACCGAGCCTTGTCGTGCTCGCAAATAAATTTGCAGAAGCTGTACGGACGAAGAAGAAGTGGGCTTAGTAAGAAGCTCAAAGTGGCTTTAAGTAAGTGAAGGTTTTTATCGAAAAACACTTCATATCGTGTGGCATCACAACGACCCTTTTTTGGACTATAGTCCAGTGTGTCAAATAAGTGTCAGGTCTTATCCCTTTCTAGCTGACAGCCACCTTAGCTTAACCTAACTTAACTTATTGTTATTAATCACTGGAAATTGTTTGCCTGAAATTTATAAAATTGTGATAAAAGTTTGTACATCAGAATTATTTCTTGGGCACGTTAACTGTCATTTCAACTATATTTGACATTCGTTGTTGTTGCTTGAATTTTACAATGCCCGATCTCTTGCGTCAAAGTTTAGAATAATTCACTTTCGTTTTTTTTTTTTATTTTTCTATCTGTCACAAAGCTAAAGCCATTTTTATAGATAATTTTCTAAACTTTAATTATTGTAAAATTCTTTTTTTTTCATTGTAAAAACCATAAATTATACTTATATTTTCACACGCAGTTAATGTTCCACGAAGGTCATTTCATAGTTTAATTTGTCAAACCCCCTTCATTCAGTCATTTGTCTAATTTTTATTAACTTATTCTCGCTCTCATAAAACAAACCATTAATCCTCGCTTTTATTCCTCAGAATTCTATACAAATCCAGCATTTAAAATGCTATCTTGTCGTCATAATTTTTACTGTCAAACGCATAGAATTACTACTGTCCCGGGAAAATTAAAAAAAAAAAACAAAAAACCAGAACCTGTCGCACGACTTTTCTGCATAAATATCTTTTCACCCAATGTCGCCAAGATACTACTATGTAAAAGATTTAGTTTTTTTTTTTTGTAACTTTGACAAAAACTTCTTGTAAATCCAAATGTGCAAAACCTCATCATGAACATTGTCATAATCAACTACAAAACTGAACCAAAGAAGCAAACTGCATCACAGATACGACAACAGCTGTCGTCTGGGGGCTTAGCGACGAAATTTATAAAGACGACAGAATCGGCTTGTGGTGGGTGTCTTGAGTTCATATTTGCATTGTGGTGGGTGCAGCTGTGGTTGGAGCCCACAAATCTTCTTTCTGAATCATCAACTTTGTTTTTTTTTTTTTTTTGGTACAAAAGGAGTTAATTAAATTTTGAATTGAATATTAAAGCCAAGTGCTGCTTGTGTGCACGAAAAAAAGGTGAGAAAACAAGACTTTTGACTGGCATGGCGTCGTCGGTCGTCGTCCATCGTCGTCGTCGCCAGTCGGCAAATTAATAAATTTATATTTTACTGCACCGCACTACGTTATCTTTTGGCCAATAATTGAACTGGTTTGGCTCCTTTTTCGTGTTAAACTTGTACGTGATGAATTTTGAATTTCAAATCAAATCACTTTATCAGTCTGCGGTTGTTGTTGTTGTTGTTGTTTTTGTGAAGAATTTCTCTTATATAGATGACAGTTGTGATGGAAATTAATTTTCCCGAGAAAAAGTGATGAAAGTCTTGGGACAGATCCTGTTCAATTTGTCAACAAATAAATTCTGGAATTGAAGAAGAGAACGACTAGACTAAATAAAATATTTATTCATGGTCATGCACGAAGTGTCCCAAATTTGGGTGGCACTTTTGGAGAACCTTAAATTTAACAATTTTACTCGCCCACCATCTGTGACAAGTACGGTCAATGGACACACCACACCACTCCACACGTGTGCCATAGCTAGTTAAACGGGCTTTTTTTGTTTTCTCATATCTATTCACACTCATCTATCAATTCATTGGCAAGGAGAAAATAAAACCACAATATGGCTTTGCCCGCCGAATTCGGATAGGGAGACTCAGCAATAAATATCTAAACCGGAAAATGTTCCAATGGAACGTTAACGTTCACAAAACTGCGGCTTAGAACCTAACCATTCAAACGATCATTGCTCCCCTCCCCCAAACAATAGTTGAGTCTTTTATTCTATCCCTGTTCTTCATTTCCTTTGGTTCCCTTGGGCATTTTTAACTGCTGCCTATATAGATTAGATGTGTTGTAGTTCCATTTGAGTAGGTGAAGGGGTTCCGCATTTTATATTTAATCAAATAACCGGCCATCATCCTCTGTTGCGCATTATTCTCTCCACGATCAGAGTGGGTTCTTTATGTTAATTCAACAAGAATGTAAGTAAACTCAAATTGATCAGAGTATGATTGCAAATGATTTGAAGTGCTTTCCATGCCATACAAACGGATGACCCACAATTGGGCTTATTACGGGATTCGAAAAAAAGAAAGCAAACTATTTGATTTTGACCTTTGGGGTAAGTTATCTTTAATGTTTGATTGCAGTGAGTAATTGAGGGCCTTTTTGGAAGCCATTTATCATAACGGCATTGTATTGTAACGCTGTTCCAATATTCTTTCCGAAAGGTCGTACATTGAATCGTTTGGAATTCATTTGAAATTGGGTTTACTTAAAAACCGTGTCCCTAATATAAAGATAACTTCGTTTTTATCGACGCATAGCTTTCGAATGAATTTTAACGTAATTCTATTCGCGTGCTTTCAAATGATTTTCTTTGAAGTCTGATATTCACAACAACAACAAAATGGTGTGACCCAAAGCTCCGTTCTGTCTCCAAATTGTTTTCCTCATTTCAAGTTCACCCTCAGCTTTTCATCTTTTTGTTCAAGATTCACAAATTCGTTCTTCAGATTTTTAACTGCAACGGCAGCTGAGGTAAGCTTTTTTGAACTTGATCTTGAGAGCATGTCCAAATAAAAAATTGAATTACCTTGCCACCATCTAAAAGAATCAAGCTTGTTTGGGTTTATTTCTCATATCCAGGTGTTCCAATGACAAATTTGTGACTAATGTATAGCATCATAAAGAATTGATTGCTTAAACAACTATTTGTACTACTCGAACATCGTCAGAATGTGTCTTTTCTCATCCTAATTAATTATAAACTATGTTACAGACAAATAGCCAAAAGCGTTGTTCATCAGTTGAGAAAAGAGATCTTTTTTTTAACCGCACTGCACGAATGTTGAATGCTTCGCCCATCTCTATATTATAGATATCAATCTGCCCATAAAAATCAAAGGTAATCATGGCATTTAAATGAAATTTTCTTATATGAAACCGTGTCCCAAAGGTTGGGACAGCTTATTGTGTTATGAAATTTTTTATTTTTTTACGTATGTACATATATCTTTTTATTATTTGATCAAGTGTTTTTGTATAAACATTTCATTAAATAGACAAACAGAAAGAGGTAAACAAAAGTGCCACAGATAACATCAGCCAGAATCCATAAAAAAAAATTGCAATACGAGATTACTTTTATATATCTCTTACCTAATCAAAAACTTGAAAGCAAGGAAACCCCACAGAAAAAAAAAATGAACAAACATACAACAATGAACGACAGCAAAAACAAAACCAAAAAAAAATAATAAAACAAAAAACTACAAATAAAAAGTCGTGAGTGGTTGTATGGATATGTAGGTATGTTGTATACGTACGTATATCCTTCCTACACTTATCCTCCTATCTGGACTGGAGTTTGGTTTAAAAAAAAAAAAAACCAAACTACATTCAAAATGTTGCAATATCTCGTAGTTGTCTCTGGTGTATCAAGGTGGGCTGGTCTGCCTATATCTAAAACAAAAATAAAAGCATTGAAACAATACCTCTTCCTTCATGGCTTTAACTGTACCTACTCGTACCAAGGATAGAGTGTATACGAATTTCTTTTTCTGAATTTAGACTTTGGGGCAACCCTATCACTTGGCATAGATCGGAACTCCATTTGACTTATTATTTCCTTTTCGATTCGAGAAAATGAACGAACAGAAAACTAGCTTCACTGCATTTTGCATCCATAAGATGAACTTGAATCTAGAGATTCATCGACGAAGAACAAAAGGGGTTACCAACTACATCGACAACGACCGACCGACGCGACGGCGACGGCCAGCGACGTCGACCACAACTTCTGTTGTGTGGTGATTTCCTTCCGGCTTTGAATACACAAACAGTTGTTGTTGTTGGTTAGCGGGCGAACGATTGAATTCTGTCCGACAATGACCGTATTTGCACAGAAGTACCACAGGGTTGTACTGTTTGGCTGCTGTTTTTTTCTTTTTCCTTTCCTTTTCTTTCCTTTCTCCGTATTAATCTATTTTTCTCGTGTACCTTTTCGCTTGTGTTCATTGTTTTGGGACCTTTTTGTCTCTTACATTTTTAAATTATGATCATTTCTTTTGAAAATCTTTCAGCCGATGAGATTTTATGTTTTTTTCATGTATCTGTCCCCTTTTTAAGTATACTTAAACTACATACTTTATGTGACATTTTTATGATGACCTGGTCTGGTCAGTAACGTCATTCGATTGCCATTTTAATGCAATGATAGAAGATATTGAATGAAAAGTGAAATGATAAAGAAATGTAGAAGCAATTCGATTTGCGCAACAGAATTTAGTATGTGAAAGTATCCAATGACTTTTTGTCATAAGTCAGATGTCATTTCATTTTTACGATTATTAAAACTAATGTCATTCATGTCCAGCTGCCATGTAAAGTGTCACATAAACTGTAAATGATTTTGAGGAAAATATAAAACGATGGGTATGAGACCATTCATGTAGAAGTTATATATATTTAGTCATTGTTTGATTAGATTTGGTTTGACCTTTCACCTTTTTTTTAGCTATTTGCACACTTTTTTTTTTGGTGGAAATATAGTCATGATATTTTTATGGATTTTTCATCATTTGGAACAGATGTTGAGCCCATTCATTAGTGCAATTTAGTGAAGCTGAAGATGGGTTTTATATTTGCGAAGCTGAACAAATCAGAGTGGTTGTGGAAAAGGCATTTTTGTATCTGTCAAATTTTCATTCATTATTTTAAAAATTCTCTTCGAAAAAATCAATTCTGCATTGGGTTGGTAAATTTCAGACTAGCGGCTTGTATTGCTTGATACCTTTTGACAGGGCACTGTTTGGTTGATTTGGCTCTAAACTTTATTCCAAGCAACTTGTTTGCGCCGATGTTCTTCTAACATTTGAGCTCTCATGTAAGTGCTGAACGCTTGAACTGTTTAGTAGCCGTGAAATTGCAGAACGACCAATATTATTTTCACTTAAGTTATGTGGACAAATTTTCTTAATTGTTGCTTGACCAGTGAAAGTACCGAGAATTTTAGGGCTTAAAAACTACCATATTCCTCAGTTTAAATAAGTCACATCGCCGCGCCGTATGCAAAACGAATTATTTGGTTTTGAAGACCAGTTGTCATTTGTAACTGTCAGTTTTGTATAAACATGAAATAATGATATCGACAATGATTTGGGACCGAACAATGAGGAACACCACTGTGGTTTTAGGTTTTTTTAAACCCAAATTTAGAGAACCCTTTTCATGTTCTGAAAAGAAGTTCATCGATTATAGATTGCAGAGCAACAAATTTGAATTAATGAGAAATATGAAAT
Source organism: Platycheirus albimanus (assembly GCA_916050605.2). Classification (NCBI taxonomy): domain Eukaryota; kingdom Metazoa; phylum Arthropoda; class Insecta; order Diptera; family Syrphidae; genus Platycheirus; species Platycheirus albimanus. Next base: position 86,824,471 of record OU696697.1, on the reverse strand, counting down.
GACAAAAAAATTGCCTACCTGCTTAAGCATTTTTATCACAACAACACTTTAACTGTCATTACAACAATGCTCCATTTTTGATTTATTAAGTTTACATTTCCTTTGCAGGTTGTATATTTGTCTTTTTCTCAGACTAAGATATATAGAGAACTGTCAATTCTCTTCAGAGCTATTTAATTACATCTTATGAGAGCTCTTGTTTTTGACGATTATTTCATCTAGACACCATATTCAAATTTCGTTTTGACGTTTTGAATATTGGCTGTTGTATGAGCTCATATTGACATGGCTTTAAGCTGGTGTTTATATGAAATAAAATGTCAAAGAAGTATAACTTTCAATGCTTGAAGGTACTTCACATTTAGAACACGATTAAATTTTGTTTAAAAAAGTTTTGCTGTCAATAAGACACGTGCCGAAACATGGTTTATTTCTTTGTTCTCTTATTTTTATGACTAATTCTCTGAATTTTATTATTTAAACAAAGTTTGTTCATTGATACCACAATTACGTCATCTCGGAATGATAAAATGCAATCATGCACCACCACCTAAACTCAAATGCAGAAGTTCGTGCCTGTCACACAGTTTGCATATAAAATTATTAAACCAAAATTTACGTACTGCATTAAACCCGGTATTATTATAATATACCTAATACCTATAAAGTTTATTTATCTCCAGCACACTTATTGAGTGGGTTGAAAAAAAAATATGTATATTCACATCTACGAGTATACGATAAACATTCACTAGTTTTTCTTTTGCACATAATTTAAAGCCAGTTTACTACCTGCTGCCAATGACGACTTAATCTTAAAATAGAAATCAATTTTATTGCAAGGAATTAAATGCCAATCACTTACTAATTTTATTGTTAAACCATCATCATCGATTTAGAAGCACAAACGCTGAGAAAGTAAAAAAAAAACAACGAAACAAGAGAAAATCTAAATTTAGGATGGAAATACAATTTTGCACACACAGCTTTACGTGAGAGAGAGAGCAATTCAAGGACTCTCGGTCTCGATTATGAAGAAGAAGCAATAAAGTAAATCAATAATTAAATGCAATCCAATATGGCTATAAAAATATCTTTTCTTATATTTTGTTCTTTTTTTTGATAGACAAGATATTTAAGTGACTAGACTGACAGGCGACACGGTCACGGCTGAACATATAGCGGTGTTCAAGGAACACACACCCAAGCAAAAAAAATATCTTGAAAATCGAGTGAAATGAAAAGGAAAAAAGAAAGCAAATTTATGACATCCTTCTCATCGGACTTAACCATCATCATCACTGTGTAGAATGTAGCAATATTACAAGAGGAATTATTTTATTGACTGTGACAATATTATTTTTATTTACTCCTAGAGTCCTTTTTGTCCATCAAAAAATTTGATCAGCTGTCGAATGAGATTTTGTTTCTTTCAAATATTGTGGGGAAAATCACGAAGAAGAAATTTATAGGATTATAATAGGAATTGAATTCAAGGAGCGGAAAAATGGTCTATTTTTGAACATCCAGGCAGTTTATTTGAATTTGTAGGGTTTTATGTTTTTGATTTAGTTTGTAAAGCTTTTTGTTAGCAAGTTTTATTACTTTTCTTAATGAACTGAAGGTTGCCTGTATGTATATGAGTTTTAATTTAATATTTCCCTATTCCCCACAATATGGTCTATTAAAAAGTCATAAAGTTTTGTATTCCTGATCATTCCAAGAAAATGTAGATACATATGTTTCGCCTGTTTTGACAATTCAACAACTGACAACAACTAACTTAAACAATTCACGACCTCTTTAAGAAATGCCATTCGACCTAATTCTGTCTTATTCAGTTTTGAGAAAAATTATGACTGAGTAACTTTTCTTGCATTTTAAAATAACCATAACATGAACAAAGCAAACGCTCGGCTAGCTCTCAGCTGAGCAGTATCAATCTTTTGGTTAGAAATATAACACTTTTGTTTGCCATTGGATGTCCGATTGGACTAACGATCACAAGATTCCTCCAGTTATTTATTGTATCCCTGGAAACCCTAGACAATGGTGTTATAAAAAGAATAATTTCAAGGCAATATTTCTGAATCTCGACGAAATCACTTTGTAAAAGTCTTGTGATGACCTCGCCTTTTGGACCCGTCCTGTACGCTACTAGGTTATCGGCACGAGCAATCGCATGATGTAGACAAAATATCAGATCGCCAGTGTAAATACAAAAAGAATCAGTGGCTTCACCACTCCTTGTCGTAGAACATTTTTTATATCGAATAATGATTTAGGAAGTCTTGACAACAAACTTTCATCCAATTAGTATGTCGTAAAGAATAATTTACTTTTTCCAAGTCTGGTCAACTTTAGATAAAGGCCTTTCTACCAGACAGACGGTATCAAAAGCCTTCTCTAAATCAACCAGAAATGTACCCGTGCATTAATTCTTAACTTTGTTCCATTGTACAATAGAAAGAAGCTAAGTAGCGGTATTCTCAGATCGCGTTATGACGAAGGAAAAAGTGTTCTGTTCTTTAATACTTACTTTTCGTGTAGGCCATTTTGTGGCCCGAGGCAAGCTAGACATTACAACTCACTGCTTGTTTCCGGAAATCGTTTTAAAAACAACTTTATTATTTATTTCAAAGTTTTTTTTTTTAAGGTATGCAAAATCTAGTCTAGTCAATCTTTTGGACTAAAAAAAACTGCAAATCATAATTGTTTTCTTTCATGAGGTACGTAATTTTGTGTCCCAAGCAATTTGTATCAATAATCACTCTATTAAGTCTGATGTAAGCCCCTAAACACATCATTAACTTCAATTTGTATCCCATTCGCATTAAGAAAACTATTTCTTGGACTAATTAATGAAGATATATGACGAGTCATTTCATAACAGCCCCATTATAAGTCATTTAAGCAAAGTTTTCATAATCCACCATAAATGTGTTTTTGGTTACTTAATTTGGCATTTAAACGCTCTTCTTTGCTAAAAAAAATCAAATTTTGTAAGAATTGTGACATCTTCACCGTTTGCCTTTAAAACAAATTAAATTTAATATTACACCAAGTATTCCGTACATTCACCACAAAAATAATTTAAACAAACATCAGAAGTTCAAGGTTGAATTAGCCATTTCTCAAAACACGACTAAAAATGTATTCCAAAAGTAATACAACAGGTTTTTGGATAGAGTGAAGTGTCACAACTTACTGAATACTGATGCCACAGGCAACATCAACATGATGTGTCATTTGTCTCCAGATTTCGTCTTGTCTTGACGTTTCGTTTGGCTCAGAGTTTAGTGAAATTGATTTATGGAAGCCAAACTAAAATAGCTCTTAAATCATTAGGCTCTTGAAGTTGGATCATGATTATGATTGATGGTTGTTTTATTGAAATTCTGTCTCAAACTTTTGTGAACTTATTTTTCTACACGAATGATTTTGGGCAAGCTTCTAAATGTGTTGTGGTATATTTTATTGTCTGGAGTGCTTTATTGAACTTGAATTCCATTTACCTATGGCTTATTGATATATAGACGTGGTTCTATCTTGTTTTTTTTTTATCAATTTTCAATTAAAAAGAAACACGTTTTGTTCGCCATAAAACTCCCACCAGCCATTATATATACATTATGTAAACTACGTGCGGATTTGATGTAAAGGTCAATGAGTTAAAACATTTGGAATTATCTCAAGATGTCAATTAACACTTTTATTTTGGAATTATGATAAATGTTTATTTGCTGTAGGTGAGTGATTTTGTGTCAAGTTCAGTTTGATCGCATATGGTGTTAATCAAAAGAATACTTTATGATGATTCAAGTAGTGTGAATTCGTAACAATGTGGGTAATATACGCCTTATAGGTTTGAAATATGAGTCAGCAAAAAGTTGTCATTTTTGGTTTTAGGCAGTTTGTGGTGTAAATCTCTCGGAAGTGTACATTTTGGAGAAGTGTCATGAAAGATATCAAAAACTCCTGATATCAAAAACCTGTAGAAATAAATGCTTAAAAATCGAACTTTGAAACTTCTACACCATAAATAAATTGTCGGTTCATTTGGCAAAAAATTGATTATGTCCATATAATGTGACTTTCAAAGTGTTCCCAAAAAAGTTTCTGAATCAAAATAATAAATTTTAATTTCTTATTTCTCATTCCAAATGAATTTTCTTTTGTTTTTCTTGACGTCCATATTTCTTTCTTTTATTAATTAGAATTATCTTTAATTTTTTTTTTTTTTCAACTATTTCGAAATCCGATTCTACCCAATTGCTCACCATGTGTTTGACAACAGACACAGAAAATCATATTCATCTACAAAAACTTTTGTCATCTGAACAGTTCCTTAGCTCTGTTTTAATTTAAATTTTAAAATAGGTAACTTCTTTGACTCCTCGCTGTTCGTTGGAGTTTGGAGCCATTGCTCATACAACGATAATTGTCTCGCAAGAAAGAACAGAGTTCTGCAAAAATCTAGGAAATCAGAATCAGAAATCAATGTATGCTCCAGAAACAACAAACGATTCTTGAGGAAATAAAGTTAAAAATTATAGTTATATTTATTCCTTGTCTTTGTATAAGAAATGTTTAGTTCATGTTACAACTTACCCTGGACATGTCCTTAATAGACTTTGCCTAACTTTTCTGGCGGTTTTTGTAGGTTAAAAAGTCTTTCCCTTTTAAAAGACATAGCTGACTTATTTTTAAAACCTTATGGAGCATTATCGTTTTTAGTAAAAAAAAAGGGTTTTTTAGCCCTCAGTCTCCAATTTCGAATTGCTCGAAATCACTTGTAAAATTTTTTAAGTTTTGAAAAGGTTCTAAGATAAACCTCAAGGAGAATACAGAATACGTCCGTTATAGTGAACATCGACATAATGAACTATATAATATGCGACCCCAATATTTAAGTCTTTATAGTTAGCTGAAAGAATTTTGGTCCAGTAAAATTAATATTTATCATATTTCTTACAAGCAAAAAAACTTCTTCCTCAAAAACATGTTTTTTTAATTGTATTTGTTGTAGCGGAAATGTTGAATACATTATTTTTTTTGCACAATTTACAAATTTACAGAGTTATGGTATATAACTTCCTTACTACTGACAATTTTTACTGATATTATTAAATAGAAGAATAACTGCATCTAAAAACGTTAACAATTTGTTTCAGAGAACTGTTTCACTTTAGTCTATAGGCTTGGTTCGCAATAGTTAACTTTATTAAGCATTTACTGTAGTCTGTAGGTATGTACCGAAATAAGGATCAGTTGATTAAAGAAGCAAAGTTGTTTCTCGCGCAATCAGCTTTTGGAGTTTTGGGGCAATTATGAAAAATTAATTTTGATTCAAACATTAATGCATTAACGTAGTACTGAAATTCACATAACCTTCCAAACCTTCGGAAATATTCAATACCATTCGACTTAAGAATCCAATTTGTCGTCTTCTAACACCCCCAAAGCAATTTATTTATTTATTCTCCTTCAATTTGTTCTTGAATTTTTAAAACACTCCAAAAGCATACTAACCAGTCGTGAACTCTCTCGTTGTGATATTTAGCCCCTCAAAAACAAACAACATTCCATATTCAAAAGCTTATTTTAAATTCCATTATTTAAATTTTCTTAGCACATTATTCGTCCTCGAAAAATATGAAAGACAGATGAAATTGCAATCAATACAAAACCCCTTGCAGACAAACTCTTCAACTTCTTGACGTCATTTATTTTAAAAATCAAAAATTCAAGACTTCGACATGTGATCACTTTCAAGTAGGGGGGGGCATGGACACAGAAAGCACAGTACATATTTGTTTTTCTTAAAATTGCATCCACCCATCAAGTATATCGTTTATTTTTCTTTTGTCAAAGTTTAAAAGTTCAAGGCTGAGCAAAACAATTAAACTACACCAAACCGAAATAATCACGAAATGCAAACAAAATCTGAGAAAGTAAAACTTTTTTTTTGTATTCACGATTGCTTTTAAAAATTCCTTTGATTTTATTTTGTTTCAATTAAAAAAAAAAAAAAAAACTTACATAAACGAAGAAGACGTAGAAAAAATCTTACAAAAATAGAAGACAAAAATAAGCTTCAGGATACAAAATAATTGGATTAAGAATAAGTTTAGTCCCCTGGCCCGACCCCACCGATGCGACTCGACGTGGTGCCACGTTATCCACCTTATTCCGATGGTCTTTGTGTTAGATACTTTTTGAAGTAGTTTAATGAATTCCATTTCTTTTTGCATAATGTAATTGAGTCTTTAAGTGAATAGTTTAGTTTGAAAACCCCGATCTGAGGGTTGGGGAGATTTGTGACAAGGTTACATGAATCGGTTGAAAAGGTAGGGAGGATATTGATTCAGTCTCTGCCAGCCAGGAGCTACAGTATTTAATTGAATTTTAATTAAACACCTCAAAGGTCAAACAAATCGTTATTGTTTACATTATCAAAAGTTCTTCGTAAATATATTTTTGGTTGCCCTATATAAATAAAGAACGAGCGGATAAAAAATTGATTTTGAACCACGAAAATGTAAACAATTTGAAGGTGATTTGGTGTTTGATGATTAGACAGCAGACACTCAAGGTCGATGGTTGAAATTAGATTTGAAAAATTGACTTGTAAGTGCGGTGTAATGATTGCTCTGTCCCAACCTCATATAATATTTCATTATCCAAATTGAGTTATTGAATATTGTTATACTTTTAAACTGAACAAATTTTAACAAGACCAGAAGTGACGATATTATTGTTTTCAAACGATTTTTTTTGTTTTCAAAATATTTTATGTTTTTATAACATTTTTGAAGAAAACTCCTGTCAACTGCCAACTTAAGAATCATTTAGTCTTTTTTAGTCACTCCCAAGTCCCAAAAATAAGTCTTTAAGACAATGTCATCGCTCAAACCTAACAACATGATCAAGAAGACACATATCAGTTGTATAAGGAATTTCTATATCCATTTTATATTCGCCCTGTTTAAAGGACCTTATTGATATAGTAAGTAATTTTCTATAGGGCAGTGTTGAAACATACTTGGCACCCAATATAGATAACCATTTGCTGAATAAGCAAGTCAGGATATCCCAGTTCTAAGAAGCTAGGTCCGATCACTTGATTACACAGTTGTTCCTTGTTTTCCTGACAGTCCCATCAGACAATTAGGTTCTAAAGACGACATTTTCATTGAGTGCCATGCCACGAAGTCTTCTTATGTCGTAAGGTAAACTGTTATACTGCCTGATTTACAAGTAAAAACTGACGCTCCGAGCTCTTGCAAGTAAATCTCAGAGATACAAACTAGGATTCGCACACAAAAATCTCGTTTGTATGTGGCCATTAAAGGCAGGTAACAGAAGGTCAACGTTGGTACCAGTGACGTTGGCTTCATACAAATCGATTCCTATCGACTTAACTTTTATACTTCTCACTCTCAACACAAATAAACATTTTGCAACATGAATCTAAACATATCATATAACAGCACAACATGCTTTCGGCATTGTTCTTTTCTTCCCATACAACATATACTTACTTTTAGTCGCTAGCAACATTACATATTTCATGAAACAAAAACTACTTTAAAACGAAATATCCCGATTTATGAAATTTATCGCTGGATAGAACAGATTTGTTTTTTGTCCCTCTTTTGCCTTTACTTCTCGCTGCGGCCTAACCTCTTTTTTCAACAAACGCTTTCTTAAGGAAAGATAACCCACTTGTCATCGACTTATTTTGTGATTTGGTGAATTTGTATGTATCATTCATTCACAAGGTTGAGGAAAGAAAAATCAGGAAGCAATTGTGTTCATTTGAGAAATGCGCACTAAGCTAGCATGTCAGATTAAGGTGGGTTTCAGTTAAAAAAAACAGTTCATTCTAAGAGAAAAACATACAAAATAACTCTCATTTTGTCGACTTATTTGACATTAAAAAAAAAATGCGCAGTAGACTTATTTTTAGCAGAATTAGCTTTTTTTTAAATAATTTTAACTATATGCCTGTAAGACCCAAAGTCTTTTTGAATGCAAACTGCACGGCAATAGTTAGAAGGAATAGAAAGATAAGAAAGATTTTTTGTTGGTACAATGGATTGAGAAATAGGTGATATTTATCTCATGAAAATCCCACGGGTGGCGTCCAGTTGAAGCTGGGGAATATTGAAAAGTTGCTGCCCAGGCTGGGCTCGAACCCACAACTCTTAGGTTAGCAACCAAGCACTTCATCCACTGTACCATTGCCACCCGCTTTACTAATTAGTTATCTTATCTTAAGATAAGAGTTTAGACCGTTGTTTAACCGATTTTCTTTAAGAGGACATAAATAATTTCTAGAATCCTTATTTCGCTTTATTTAGTTAAAATCATTGAAGATTGAAATTTTAAGACTTACGGTACGCATAGCAAAATTGTCCTGAACTACTTAACTAATACGGCGTGATATGCAGAAATTAAATGCATTTCTTCTTAAAGTTTTCTTAATAAAGTGTCGAAACCTTTTTCCTCACAAAGTAGGTAAGCAAAATTCTACTATTGTTTTCGAGAAGCTAATTTTTCTTCGACTTACCTTTTGAAATTATTCACGCCACTTCACTGGTTCGTTGGTACACACGTGTTTTTACCAAACATATTGACAAGTTTGCATGTGAAAGAAGCAATATAATCCGATATTAAAAGCTAAGGTTATATCATCTATGTTCAAAAACAGGAAAAAAATAAAGGGATTATTAAAAGAGATTTTAAAAATGTTGTATATACTGCTCTGTCCCAATAGTTCAAAATACATGAACCAAGTTTTCCTAGACCTTTTTAACCCACAAAAGCAAAAACCCACTTAAAATTCATTCATTTTAAACTTGTCCCAAATTTGGGACACGTGCAATTTCCACATAATGAGGTTATTCTTCACAAAGTTTATGTCTCTTATCTTGTCAATTATGCACGTTGCACATGCCTTTCATAAACACCACCCCTTCCCATCTAAATTGTAGCCAATAAAACATACTTTTAACATCTTTCCCAAAATTCACCCAAGCAAAATGGGCGTGTTTTTATTTTACCGTTTGACTTCATACGCTATCTTACCTACCTAAAAAACCGGAAACAAACAACTTGAAAACTAAATACACGCTCCTGCACATTAGAAACATATATATCACAGCAACAAGCAAACGAAGAAGACGTACCTAGTATACAATTTGAAAAATTAAAAAAAAAATCTTAAAAGAAGAAGGGTTAACTTCACCTAGAAAATGTTCTTCTTTGCTCGCTCATAAATCATCCCAATCTTGGTACCATCATCTCATCCACCTCTTTCAAGTGCATGACGCATACATATATGTATTTCTTCATACAATCGAAAAAAAGCCAACAGAATGATCTAATTACGAAAACAAGAACTAAAAAACACAAAGCAAAGGATACGTACGTGAGTTCGTTTGCAGAGCAATACGCACACACAAAATAAAATATCCTTTATTTAACGAATGAATTATTGCTTATTATTTGTTAATAAGCCAGGATGTTCCTGAAGAAAAAAAAAGGGAAAGATTTTTTAAGAAAGAACCAAGAAATCATTTTCAAGTGCACGCATAAGAAAAAGACTTAAAAGAACAAACAATACATACACAAAATTCCTCAAAAAAAAAAAAAAAAAGAACTTTGAAGGATTCAAGCAAGGGTAACTAGAATATGCGATTTTTTTTTCTCTCTAAATAAGAATACCATCCTTTTTATTAGCATTTAATAGTTGTGAAATCGTATACACGAGAAGGACTCTAAAATCAGATTTATTGTATCTTTCAAAGGACTCTTTGGTAAAGGATCCTCATTCAAAACTTCAGTGTCGTGCTTTTTTCTGCCAGAACCCAGAGCACCAGAACCCCTTAGAGATACAACTACTCGCATAAAAGATTTGAAACGAAACGCGCCAGACATTAAAAGTTCGTTTTCGTTTTCGCGATATTTTACGGCTGTACAAGGATATGCAGAACAATAAGAAAGAAATTATTTCGCTACGAATACGAAATACTGGCTGGTCAAAGGATATATGTATGCCCGCTTGTTCTAAATTTATTTTTTGAGCAAATTTGAATTTTATTTATGTTGCTGCTGCTTGTTTGTTTGTCTGTCTGTCTGTCCTTTTTTGGGGATTTATTTATTAGGTGATGTTTTTTTTTCTTCGTTTTTTTTTTTTTCTTTTTTTGAGCAACTCGAATTTTTGGTGATAATAGGCAACAAATTTAGGCAGAAAAACCGGCAAAAATCAGTTACACTTGAGTGATTCTTTTTACGGACATCAGAATACACAAGGATTCGTTTTGTATTTGCGGTAGATTTATGTCTGGGAGTGATAGAAATCTTCTTATATTCATATGTATTTAGTATTTTCGCATCTGTCCAACAGGATTTTTTGTTCCCTCTTTTTTTTACTTTTTTTTTATGGTGTTTGCTAATTAGCCTTTAATATCAATAAAACATTAAAGATATTCAATAAAAAAAAAACTAACTTTACTCACCCCTATTTACATATCATGACAACATATGAGAACACAAATTTGTATATCAACCGTGACGAGGAGAGTCCTTGTTTTTATTAGTCAAATTGCTCAAGCGTAACAGTTCGATTGGACGATACCTATACACAATACACATCCGCCTTCTGACTTTGGTCTATATCGAATGACCCCTATACCTATTGACTGTATTATCAATGGTAGAATTGTCCTGGACTATATTTGCATCCGCGTGATATGAAAGGATCCTCTTAAATTTATCCCTTGTTTTTGGAAATTTATGGGAAAACTGTCATTCTCATTTTACCTATGGATGTTGCGCTTTTAGCATGTTTCTCGTCTTTTCTATGAATTTTTATTTTATTTTCATTTTGCCTCGTATATGCTCATTAGATTGCAATTATGTTATTTTTAGGAAGTCCTTTTCTTACGATTGTATATAAAGAAGGTTCAGAGCATAAGTTTTGTCTATTGTTTTTTGGAACATAAATCTTGGATGCACATGATATGAATGAGGATGATTAGGGGATAATGGTTTGTTTTGGTTGAATTGGTTTTACAACCAGCAGTTCTTTTGTTCTTTATCCTCAAAATATAAATTTAGCGTATAAAAAACAGATAACTGTTTTTTCTTTCTTTAAATTTCGGATCAGAATAGACTCAAAGGTTTAAATGTTAGTTTTTATCATTTATGTGCTCGTTATTACCAATGTTTCCTTCAGATTTCCTTGATCGCGGGTAAGGTTTCCTTTGAAGAATTCTAATCACAACTTCTCTTCAAGTTTGCCTTTTTTGCACTTTTTCTAGAAAAGAAAATATAACATCCTGTAGGCACTTTTGACATATTTGAGGGTAGTTCTTCAATGTTTCATTCATATCCTGAGAACTCTAACGAAAGTATTGAAGCAGAACTTTGCTCTGGGCTATTTGACATCCACAACTTGTCAACATCGAATATTGGAATTATTATTACTCCGTCATTAAATCTCATGGCTCTGAACTCTGATTCTAATGATCAAACAAAGATGACAAAATTGAGATAAAGAGGATCTAAAAAGTAAAGCATCAGTCTCTAGTACCCGCATAATGTTGTGCCTTCCTTACTAGCCTGGTGCTCCTCCAGCCGACACAATCTCTAGCCTGCTATCTTTAAGTTCAAAATCCAAATAGCCAAAGACTTTAACCCTACCTATCTGATCCATCGAAAATTAATTCTACCTTAGCTTCTGACTCCCTCAGGTGTGGTGTTGGAGACTTTACGAACTGAAGCGTTCATGTGAACTCGGTACACAGAGCCCAGCCATCGCAACCATTGGAAAGTTTTTTTTTTTTTAAGTTTGCTTATCTCGTTGTACAGCACACGTTGAATCTTCTTCGCCAGTTGTTTTTCTTCGTTAAGCGTAAAAAAAACCCTTGTCCCAAATACCAATATACTGCAAGTAATTTTCCTATAACTTGCAGAGGGTTCTTCTGTCCCAAGAGGTATGCGTGGGTTTTCTATTAGATTTGACCAAATGTTAAGATTCGGTCGGTCATAGATTTTCACAGTCTGATTGCATTGGTAAATAGCTCGTGAAAACCCCTTAATATGATTTTAAAGGCCGTATTTAAAAGACTAATGCGTCTTTAGTTGGCTCAGCATATTTGATCTACTTTTCGGTGGATTGGGCAAAGAGTACCGAAATTCCAAACTTTTCTCCCATATTTTGCAGATAAATGTGTGCTTTCGCCTAGGTTATCCTCAGCGTTTTTAACCAGTTCCGCTTGTAGTCCATCGGCTCCTTTGATCTCATTTTGGTCGAGCGGCTGCAATTAGGAAATTTACAAAAAATCCCATGTTGGGCGCCAGTCGTTCAGAATGTTGATTATGAAGTTCCTACAGTGTTTTTTGTAGTGGAGAATTCCTTTTGCATTATTTAGCTCATGGTCTGTTTCCGTTGGGTCCGATCGGACTCATGTTAACTTCTGAGGGAGTATATCAGTAGTTCTTGTGCTCAACGCTCCAGTACCTTCGTAAGCTTTTTATATTTTTTTGTATGTTCTTTTAATTCCAATTTTTTTTGTCATAAGTTACAAAACCCACACAAGTAACCATCATTGATAAAATCTGATGTAACGTTCAGCTGGTCGCAACTTACCTGATTGATGCTTCAAAATTGAAAAAGTGTCAGAAAATGTATAACATCAATCATTGCTTTAAATTTTAATATCAGCGTTAGCGTTGGGGCATTAGACAATTTTATAGCGCCCGGTGGCTCTCGGTAATCACCCAAATCTACGAAATTAATAAAATAATAAACTACTTCCAGTGTGCAATTAAATAAATAATTACGAAACAACAACAAAAAACTCGCTTGACCATGAAACTTTCGTTATTGTACAGGAAACACGCCATATTCGAAATTCAAGGTCGTCTGGCGTCAAAAGTCATTAAAGTTCCCTCAGCCACCAATCCAATTTAAATTGAGTTCTGTCAATCAATGAAATTTATTTTTATAGGGTTTCCCTCAACAATGTGCAATCATCGATTAGAAACTGTGAATTGCAGCCATTTTATAAACTTCCGCCAATGCAATGTCTTTCGTTGGTACTTCGATACGTAATATGCTTCTTTATCAAATTTCTTTTATGACTTCGATAAAAGTGGTCTGATGTATGATTTATGACTGTTTTTATTTAATATGTGATATTATGTTGTGGGCAAATTGAAACGAGCATAATTGTATTGTTTTTAGTGAATTTAATAATCCGTAACGATTTTTTTTACCAGAAAATTCTCTAATAGTTATCGATTTGTCAGTTTTGAAACAAGCAAAAAAAATGTGTTATATCATGGAGCCTAATTACCAAAGAATCAATATGAACTATCTATTGGATATTTTGTTTTCACCATTTTTATGTGAAACTGACAAACAAAAAATCGAAGAAAATAAGGTGCGTAAGACTAAGAAATGGAAAAACAGACTTAACGCATTATATAACCTTTAACAGTGCGTGTGACGGGACCATGAACATTTTATTTCCACATGAGCAATTTTGTTTTGGTCGTTTTTTTTAATGATGATACAATATTTTTTTATTTATTTTTGAAGTAGGTTTGGAGGACTTTAAAAATGGAAAAGAAGTCATGGCATAGTGATGGTTTGATTTTATGTATTTGACTTTTAATTTGTCTTTGAGGACTTCGGACGAAGTGGGTGGATGGTGGTTTGTGGCATGTGAAAGCTGTAAATATTGAAGTTTTATGTCTTTAAGGTGTGTTCTTGTGAAGAATATATTTTTATTTTTATTTTCTTTGTTAGTCAGAAAGTCAGAAGTGTCGTTTTAAGTTTCTTCATATTCTAAACCATTCCGAAGAGCATACTTCTAATGTATATATTTTTTACTTGCGTTGATAGGTACTATAAAGCAAGTTATGGATTCATACAAATAAAAAAAAATTCTAACAATCAAACATGACATTACGATGATAGAGAAGTCGAAAAAAGTGGGTCTGCAAATTCTGTCCGTCTGTCTGTCTGTTCGCAAGCACCGATTTGCTTCAAATTTGGTATTTAGTATTCGTTTGGCCGTCTCTCGGAATGAATTTTTAATTTTTGCTGTAGGCCCAAAAATAAGGGTACCTACCTGCAGTTATAATCAAAAAGTTTGATTTTCTCGAAAACGACTCCAAAAATTTTGATAAAACTTTCAGAATGGTATTTTTTTAAGAACAATACCTCTCATAGAACCGGAATTTCGAATCAAGTTTTCTCGTAAACTATACATCCGAATTCAATAAAATTGGGACACAAGAAATTAATTTATAGCCCTATTGACATGGAAAAAATCAAAATTCTTAAGAACTTTTTTTTTAATTTTAAAAAATTTAAAAAAAAATTTGGTTTTCGCAATTTTTGGAAACATGTGGATTGAAATTTTTAATTTTCAGTTTTTAATTTTCAATTTTTTTAAATTATTTTTCCAGATACAAACTAAATGTTATCTCAAAATGACATACTCAAAAAAAACTTGTCAAATATTTTTTTTTTTTTGAAAAGTTTATTTCAAAAAAAATCATTTTTTAAAAAACATGGGCGAACGATTTTCAATATTTTTTTCCTGGATAGATATGTAGCAAATAATTATCATTGCATACCTAGTTAGTTTTCCCAAGAAAACTCTTACAAAAATTAAAGATTTTTTCTAAATAAATTTTCGTTTTCCAAAATACGTTAGCCCTAAGCAAATATCCAACATAAGAGCAAGTTCGTGCAACCCAGTCGTGCATTTTATTTCGAAACGTTTCCGAAAAAAAATTACTCAAAAAATATTTCAATTTTGTCAACTTTAATTAGTTGATGCAAAGAAACTAAAAATGAAATATTAAGCAAAAACAACAAAATCATGTGTCAAAACTTGATAGGTTTTACATATGTATAAGGTTACAAGAATGCAATATAATGACAGCTTGAAGTAGGAAACTCATGTTAGCATGTTAGCCCAATTTCACCTTGGCTGTAGTTTGGACAAACATGATTGCTGAAGACCCATACAACTTGATACAACAGATTTCAAATAAAATTGTCAAAAAATTTGATGTTTAAGAATTTGTTAGCTAATTTTAAAATATTAATACAAGAAAGAATATAATGCCATTGAAGAACTAGTTCCAACTTTGTTGGAACAAAATTTACCATCTGCCAATTTCATTTTTAAAATATCTTATCATAATCTATAGAGTGAGCAAAAATCTATCATGTGCGAAATTCTAGAATGAAGGCGCTAGTAGTTTGCACAGCTTAATGCGATTTTTCACAGGAAGTACTGATCTATAAAAAAAAATATAATTCCAAATCAATTCCAAATTATTGAAATGATTTCGTTTTCTTCCGCTTTATTTGTTTTCGTATTTCAAAACTAACGTTCTGATTAGAGACCGTTCTTTACTGAGAATGAGATGACTGCATTTATTTTGAACTGCTCTTGATTTTCAATTAACATAAATTTTAAATTGGAATTAGTGCAGGCAAATTGTAACCATTATCTCAAAACCACATACTGATTCCAGATTCCTTACATTCTTAATTTTGGTCATTCAAAATGAAAATGTCGCGAGAAACTCCAATTCACAGGAAAATTTGTATTTATTTAATTTAATTTTTTTGAGAGAAATTTGTTTAAAACTAGTTGCATATAAAGAGCATATTGTTCAGCGTTGTTGGAAGTGCTAACTGTCTTTACACAATTCATTTGCAACCAATCCTTTTTGGAAACGTCACCATTTTGAATTTTTCCCTTTAGCAAGATTGTTTTAGATGCAAGCGAACTATTGAGCTGAAAATGTCAAAAACGTTCATTGTCTTGGTACATTAGAAATGGAACCCTGAGGATCCACCCAATTAAGAAGGTTGACCTTATGCCAACAGCTAAAAAATATCATATTTTCATTTTACCCCTTAATTTTATCTAAATAATTAAATCAATCACCTTGAAATCCGCCACGAAAGAACTTTAGCAAAACTAAAATAAAAACCTGTAAAAATCATGTCTACCCATAAACAGAGTTCAAGTGTCGAAGCTTATTTTAAGTCTCTTTTCATTACTCAACAAACAACACAGAATATAGTGCCAACTAAAACTGAACTTCATTTCGAAATAAGAAGGTCACCAATCCATAAAAAAATACGTATTTTTATTTACACTTCATTAAACTAAAAGTGGCAGCAGGTTTAAATTTAATTAAAAACGAAAATCCCCAAAGGAAGATTGGTTGAAAAAAAAAAATATAATTTTTTTTATCGAAATTGAAACCTAACCTCACCATATAAGGAATCGTGTAAACGACCAATTTTCAGCCCACGATAACTTCAAGGAGAATTAAAAAAAAAAGTATTCTCTTGTTCGCTTTAAGTTGCTGTTGTTGAACCACACTTCCCAACCTCCGATTTTGCGATTGAATGGCACAGCTAATGACACTTTATGAATCATTCTGCGACAGAATATAAAGCGATCACCGAGAGTGCGACTACAAGAACATTGAGCCATATCATTCCATAAAAGGAAAGACGCCTGTTTGCATAATGCATAGACATAGTGCATAATAAGCCGTTGCGTTGTCGTCTTTAGCCCGCTCAAAAAACGTCTCTGCTTTTCACACAATTTAAGGTTATATGCATCTAGAATCTTGAATCTTTTCTCGCACTAATTAATCAGTTCATTGCCGTTGTGGAGAGAACCTATCAAGAATATGGTGCTAATGATGTATCTCAGTCTGACACTAAATATATCAATCTATCATCATGATAAAACAATAATCTGATGACAGCTTGTGTGTTGAACTTTCACACAAAAGGATATCCTCTTAGGATAAATATTTTCATAAGGTAAACTTGTTTTTTTTTTCTGTGTGTGTTCTTCTTCTTCTAAAGTCCTGAGAAGTGACAAACAATCCTTGACCCGTAAGTAACCCTTTCCAAAGGTATTAAGGAGAAAAACAAACAGGAAGGACACCACAGGATGATTACTCTTGAATCATTTAATCCTTTGGCTAAATAGTTGATCATTTACATATTCAATTTTTTTTCCGTCATATATATCTATATATATTCCCCTACTCCTTACTATATACTGTTATATGAGACAAAGGACCATAACAACAACAAAAAAAAGTAATTCATCAACTGTCAGATGGAGAGTGAATTTGTGTCCCAAACCAAGATTGTGCTAAAAGAAACCTCGAGGTGATCTTATTCTGTGGGCATACCAACAACTCAGAAGAAAGGTTAAACAAAGGGTAAAATGTGTGTAGGATATAATCCTTTTGCATATATATGGACATCAATACCTAAAGAAATGTAAAAGACATATACAAGCTGAAGGAAGATTTGTAGTCTTTTCTTTTTTTGTTTGTAATGTTTATCTTGCGCGCATATGCCATTCGTCAAAATGTCCTGATTGCATACATGGTATGGTGGCTTGTTCACAAATTTGTTGCGGCAATTTGTCGAAAGGATAAGCCTTGCAGGGACATTTTGATGTCATTTGGTATATATGTAATATGTATATGTCTGGCTTATGTTATGTGAGTTGGCAATGCAACGCGGCAGTTGACAGGAGTACAAATTCAATTTTGTCTCGTTTTTTTTTTTTAATTCAAAATGAATTTGGCGATAGCTTCAGGTGACACTCAAAGGAATCTGCGAATGATAGAGCTAAAAAAAGATAAAGTCAAAAAATTCAATGATTGAAGTCTAATCGAAACGTTGCAGTTGCAGCGTTCACATTAGCACAATGGTGTTGCTGCAGCAGTAATACGTAGCACTGTCAAAGTTTAATGTACTTAAATCGTATTGCACGGCTACGATATGTGTAGCTGCAGCACAGATAGTAGCTGAAGTACAAGTCGACTCGACTCGACTCCAACTTCATGAACGTGCTGCGCTGTAAAACAACAATAAACCAAAATGGCAGACATGATTTTTGCTTGAGTTCAGTGCCACCTACACATTGTATTCGTGCATGCTGCTTAGTGCGCTACTTTTTTTGACATTGACTTTGACATTGCTGCGTACTACTGCTGCAGCTACACTATTACGCTCAGCCAGTAAAGCGACTTTAGAATAAGCTAATGTGTAGTAATATAGGGTGATTCTACGAAAGTGTTACCAGCTCAAAATATTGTAATACTTGAAACACCTATCCTTCTGATGAAGGTATCGCATGCTGCATGAGTGTGTTTTTGTGGAATTTGTGACTACTCCTGACGAATCGCTGAGTTCTATATGACATAGTCTGGATTTAATTCTAGCTTGGATAAAGGCTGCCGCTACTTAGAAATTAACTGTGTCAGAGATCTCATAAGGAGCATGCATAGTCCTGGTAGAATGTTATTAAAAAAAATGTACACCTTTTTCCATACCAGTGAGAATTTTGAAAGCAGGACAATGTATACTTAAGTATTCTACGAATTCAATTCAAGGACTTGAAAAAATAACAGCTAAACTAGGAATGTTAACAATTTTTCATATGCATGAACAAATTTCTAATCACCATTTGAGTGTCTGAGACCCTCGTTAACATTTTGTATCCCTTTGCAAATATTAAGAATTCGGAAGAAGCTCTTCTGGGAGCTCTTAGCAACCGATCCCAAATTAAATGTGCCTATACTGCTTCCAACTATAGACGACGCAATTTTTCCGTTACATAGCCATTTCCAGAAATTCTTGGAACATATTTATGACTTTTTCGATATTCTGTCACTAGGAAAAAATCCATTTTCAAAACTAATAAAATAGACTGTCCACAAAACTGCATTAATTTTTTTACGACCAAATAATACAACAACGGAAGTCCATATAAAATACCGGAAAAATAGAACAAAACCAAATAGGTGAACCACGTTGTCCAAATACCAAAAAAAAAAGGATCAAAACTAAAACTAACTGTTACGCATAATAAATGTAATTTTTACGATATAACTGATACCTTTATTAAATTCGTAACTATAAAACCCATCCAAACTATCAACAGTTCATAAAAGTGTAAACGAAAGAACAATGACCACCGCCCATATAAAAACATAAAAACGTCTAATTTTATGTCCTTTTTATGGTTGAATTTACTTACCTCATCAAATCATAGGTATAATATGATATAGTCTCGTCTCGTTTACATCTTGACCAATGGCTATTGTATGTTTTGTTGGATCTTTTCACAATTTTCAAGTATAAAAACAGACAAAAAAAGATATAATAAACGGTAATAAAGTGAATTTTTATTGTAAGGACCTTGTGCCGTTGTGTTGTTAAGTAGCACGGATCATTTTCACCTTCTTTTTTTTCTTCGATTTCGTAGGTATTTTTTTTTTTTCCTTCGAAGGAGTTACTGAAAATGGGAGTGAGATGGGTTGGGAGAAAAATAAAACATTCAAAGGATACAACTTTCATGGATATTCTGTCTTGTTAATAAGAAAATAAAAGGGGTTGACCACCTCACCTAGTAGATGTCTTGTGAGTATAGTCATTTATCTGATCGTAAAATATAAATGTATGGGCATGTAAGGACATGAGAAGGGTCAATTGTGTCGTACTTGCTTATATCATATAGTATCCTTTTGTTTAGCTTGTTATGCATATATCTAGCTTTGCGTAACTTGTTTTTACTTTCTTGTTTATTTGCATTGCTTTCAGTGAATTCGTTGACGGTCAGTGCCCAGGTATATAACTTTGTGGAAGAAGCAACAGCGTAGATTTTTTTTTTCTTTGTGCTGATTTTTGATGGCATTGTTCATCGATTAGGTGCCAAATGTCCTTTCGAGACTCGAACAGTCTTTTCTTGAAATGATCTTAGAATTCCAAGAAGAACACTGTGTGACACTGTCAACCGGTAGCGCTCTGTTTCGCCTATCAAAACCATTGGAAGGAACTATAGTTCCTATTTCACGCATTTTTCAAATTCTGTTTACCTCTACGCTCTACGATTTATTGACCTACTACTACTACTACTCGTACCTACATACATACGAGTATTCAATATATGCTGAAAATATCCAGGCAAAAAATATGGAACATCTGCGCGCGCCTTTTTTCCGATCTACTTTGTTTTGTGATGTGATGATGCTGCTCTTCTTTTAAAAGACTTCTCTATCCAGGAAGAGATCTATTTCTTGCAATGATTTCTGTTTTCTGGACTTGTTTCTTACACCCAGGCCGAGGGTGGAAAATTGCAAATGACAATAAATTTTCTATCTGATTCTTACCGGGATCTTCTATTCTTTTGATTTTGATTGCATCTCCGCCTTGGTTATTGTTTGAATTGAATAGATGTTCTAGAATCTAGATGACATGTGCCATATCGAGTACGGGGAATGTTATTTTTAATTATGAGCTCTTTTTTTTTGAAGAGAAAAAGAAGAAGACTTTTGTACGCGCCCAAGGATCAACCTCATAAATTAGAGCAAACGTGGTTGTAAGAAGAAGTGAATTTGGTATCAATTAAGGAAGTATTGTTGGGAGTCCTTAAAAGAAAGGCTATATTTTGAGAACTATTGTGAGTCGATGCGACTATGTGTTCCGGAAATGATGATATTGGTTTGTGGGATGGAAAAGTAAGCAAACGTTCTTTAACAAAAAAATATTTGTTTCCAAATCGGAGTAATAAGAAGTTTTTGAGACAATCGCAACCGAACTTTAGTAGATCATAGTTGGTTGATTGAAACCAAAACATTTGCTCAGAAGCTTCCTTTCATATCCTTAACTAAGAAAACATTTCGAAGGATAAAGTGAATTCAATAATCTTTTGTGTTTTAAAAATCGTACACATTTACAGGGTTTTCCAATAAGAGGTGTTATTTCGATATTCAAAGAAAAATGGCATTTTTAGGGATAAATGATCGGATGTTTATTTCAATGTAAAGAAGAAAGTATGTATACCGTTAAAAATAGAAAACAATATCAGCCAAATGGCCGCCAAGGCTACGCTTACACAACAATATCCTTTTCATGAAATTTTCCATCACCAAATCGCAAAGTGGCTGCTGTATGCCATCAAAAGCTTCACGAATTCCATCTTTTGTTAAATATAACATTCGTTCAGTTTAAACACTTTGCTCTTATCACTTTATTAGAAAAATATAAAATTGATTAGATTTTATATTTTATCAAACATCAGAAATTTTCTGTTTAAATTATTATTCTAAATAAAATATCCGTTTCATAAAGACTTGTTTCACTATAAGGAAGTTTCTTAATCTATAAGGATTAACCACCAATAGGTTATGGGCCCAGATTTCAAGACTCTAGTGAAACAAGATACAGAGGAGAGATTATTTTAAAGATCAAAGATAAAAAGATTTCAAGAATAAAAGGATATATTAGAAATGGCTGAATCACTAAGGACATCCATCGCTAAATTGGATCATGATAATTACCATATCTGGAAATACAAGCTGGAACTTTTACTTAGAAAGGATGGTTTGTGGGAAACTATTTCGGAAGAAAAACCGGATCCAACAACAGCAGAATGGATCAAAAGGGACAGCGATGCTAAAGTTTTAATTGGCTTATCAGTTGAAGACAATCAGCTACACCACGTTAGGAAGGCTGAAACAGCAAAAGCCGCATGGGAAAAACTCAAACAGCATCACGAAAAATCAACGCTTAGCAATAAGGTCCAAATTATGAGGAAAATCTGCAGCCTGAAACTAGAAGAAGTCTAAAAGTTGTCTGCCTTACTACTGGTGCGAAGGTTTGATCATAGTCTTGTCCGTATTTCTGGCTATACCCCTGTGCGACAAGTCGAGCCTTAAACCTTTGAACACTTCCGTTGACGTCACGTTTAATCTTATAGGTCCATCTACATCCAACTATATTCGCTCCATCTGGTGGAAGTACCAATTCCCATGTTTTGTTCTTGTCAAGTCCCTGAATTTCTTCTTCCATTGCCTTTTTCCATTGTTCACTATATTTGCCGGTTAAGGATTCTCTATAATTCCTAGGTTCTTTCATAAGATAGTCCTGAACCATGTTTGCACCGCTTACAAATCGTTGTGGTGGTATTCCTTCGTATGTCGACTTAGAAAAAGCCTGTATGGTCTGAAGCAGGCAGCTTACGTTTGGAACGAAGCAATCCACAAGGTTCTCATCGAAGGTGGTTTCATCCAGAGCAAAGCCGATACTTGTCTGTATAGTAGTACAACTAATGGTACAGGTTGTTACATTTTAATATATGTTGATGACATTTTAGTGGCTAGTGTGGATGAAACACTTATAAAGAAGACGGAATTATTACTTTCTCGTCACTTCGAAATGAACAATTTGGGAGAAATTCGACATTACTTGGGCATTGAAGTTTCTAAAGATAGTCAGTCGAACTACAACATTAGTCAAAAACAGTACATTGAGAGACTAGTTAAAGATTTTGGACTTCAAGATGCAAAGAAATCTAATGTTCCTATAGAAGTAAAATATGACAAGTCAACTGATGAAGCACAACCTTTACTTAACAATACAGAATACCAACGACTAATAGGGAGCTTATTATATATAGCAGTAAATACAAGACCGGACATAGCAGCAAGTATTTCAATTTTGGCAACAAAAACCGCATCTCCAAATCAAGCTGATTGGATTGAGCTCAAGCGAGTATTGAAATATTTGAAAGGAACAGCAAATTTAAAATTAAATCTCAGCAAGGACACAACCGAAAAGGAACTGACTGGATATGCTGATGCGAATTGGGCAGCAGACAGAACAAACCGAAAGTCAAACTCTGGATATATATTTTTCATGAACCAAGGAGCTATAAGCTGGACTTGCAGAAAACAAACTTGCGTTTCTCTTTCAACAACCGAAGCAGAGTTTATAGCTTTATCCGAAGCATGCAAAGAGGCAATTTGGTTGAGGAGGATCTTAAATGACTTTGATCATACCCAAAATAAGCCCACAGTAATCTACGAAGATAATCAAAGCTGTCTCAAACTCATATGTCAAGAAAAACTCAGCAACAGATCCAAGCACATAGACACTAAATATTTCTTTGTAAAGGACAATGTGGATAAACATTTTGTCAAATGCCAATATTGCCCTACGAATGAAATGTTAGCAGATATGCTAACAAAGCCACTAGCAGCCAATCGAATTGAATATTTGAGAACAAAGTGTGGACTTCAGACGAATGAGGAGGAGTGTTAAATATAACATTCGTTCAGTTTAAACACTTTGCTCTTATCACTTTATTAGAAAAATATAAAATTGATTAGATTTTATATTTTATCAAACATCAGAAATTTTCTGTTTAAATTATTATTCTAAATAAAATATCCGTTTCATAAAGACTTGTTTCACTATAAGGAAGTTTCTTAATCTATAAGGATTAACCACCAATATCTTTGAGGTCTTGAATCGACGCTGGGCTGTTGGCGAAGACCTTATCTTTCACGTGGCCCCAAAGGAAGAAGTCGCAAGGTGTTAAATCACAAGATCTCGGTGGCCAATTGTGATCACCTCTTCGAAAGATAACACGGTCCGGAAACTTTTACCGTAAAAGTGCGATGGTTTCGTTGCTTGTGTGGCACGTGGCGCCGTCTTGGGGAAAGTAAATGTTGTTCAGATCAATACCATCCAATTCCGGCCATGAACAAATATTAATCATCTCTCGATAGCGCAATCCATTCACCGCAGCCGTTGCTCCAGCCTTAATTTCGAAAAAGTAAGGTGCAATGACCCCGCCGGACCATAAACTGCACCAAACAGTTACTCGTTGCGGATGGAGAGGCTTGTCCACATTAAATCTTGGGTCTTCCGAGTCCCAGATGCGACAATTTTGCTTGTTGACTTAGCCACCGTGGAAACGGGCCTCATCAGTCAAAATGATTTTTTAATGAAATTCCGGATCATTTTCATGCATTTAAAGGATCCAATAAGTTAAGACACGACGTTGTTGATGATCGGCCGGCTTGTGTTAACTGGACTTTATAAGCCGTAAGACCCAAGTCTAATCTTTATGCAAAATACGGTGTAATGACATTTATGGAATGCCCAATTCCAAAGAATGGACAAGCCTGGGTTTTCTTCAACACTTTGAGCCACAGCAGCAATATTCTCAGTTGTTCTTGAGCCGCGTGCACGGGTTTTATCATTGTACATGGAACATGTTTTTCTTAGTTCTGAACTTCGTCAATGTCGGCACTAGTTGTCTTATCTACCTTACATCAAATGTCTTCTATTGTTGTTTTTGTTTCCCATGCCAATCTACACAAAAACCACTCCTAACTCACCAATCAAGTGTTTGTGATTTCCACCTATAGATGGCGCACTAAATGTTCCTCTTGGGGTTACTATAGATTATAAATACAATGGTTTTATTCTTCACATCGCTGACTTGTCCCAACAGCTCCAATTTTTCCACCAATTTCTGATTACGACCAAAAAATGTTTTCGTTTTACGAACGGTCTCTGCGTTGTTGAAGTGTGTATCGTTTCATTTGTGTAATGGCGTAGTTTCTAATTATTGTCAAATGTCAAAAAATTACGGTTTCAAAAGTGACAACTACCGAAATAACACCTCCTATTGGGTTATATGGTTGTAATGCCTTATGACGTTTTTTTATAACCTACATATTAAAATTGATAAAATACTTGAACATAATGTATATTCAATCTAAAGTAGAATTAAACATTAATGCAAAGGCTTTTTAGTCACACGACCAGTTTCAAGTCGGTTTCAAAATTTGGGACACAATTTTGTGTGCCCCTGTGTGGCTTTTGAAATCAAAATCTTTTTTAAAGTATGTTCAACGTTTTTTTAAAATTTTAACATGTAAACATCCCGAAAATATAAGTCTCAAGACGAATTCAAATTGTTTACCAAATTTGAAGACACCATAATCTTTGTCGTCTCTAGCCTTTTTGAACATAAAACTTTCATCTCTTAACACTATTGACCCCTCCCTTTAAAGGTCCCCCTTATAACTCTATAGGTACCCTATTATAGATCATAAACTCGTATTGTCTCCGTATTGATGGGAAAAAACACATGTCCACTTCGTTATGCATATTTAAAAATCAGAATATCATCGAAAAACCCTAAGAAAACTTGGTCGCCCTTTTAAAGTCTTCTTATGTCTTGTCACACTATTATCCTGTCAATCAAATGTCCATCTTTTAATGTGTTACAGTATATTTTCATTTCCTCTAAAGCAAAATAGAAGTGACAATGAGATGACGACGACATTTGGTTAGTCCAGTTCATTGGCAACAATTTCATGCCGATGATGATAATGCTAATCAAACGAGTTCTCAAAAGAACCTTTTATGTTGCATACTCGAGTACCTAAGCCTCCTGATCTACTTGAGATTTTTGAAGATGGTATAACTTTTGAATAACTAGCACATGTCCTGTCAGTCATTTTATATTTATTCAGACATTTTTTAAAGAATTTTTCTGCCAGTTATTATTCTTAAAGATAGTTTTATGACTTCTGTTTTTGAAGAGGGTGACACGGGATTAAGGTTTTTTTTTTTTGATAAAAATTCGATCTGGTTTGTTAGCACAATTTGAAGAATACAAATCTTAACCCTGTACTGTTTTTTATGAGTTGATTTTGTTTTAATAGAAAAGATATAAAAAACATACCATGTCGTCGTATGAAAAAGTGTGAATCAAATATTAAACCTTTGTCTTTTGCTATTTATGTTCCTACATTCTAACGAGTATCATTGAGTATTCTGACCACTTTTATGAATACTTATGTTTTTTTTTTTTTGAAGAGGAAGCTTTCGATGGTTGTCAATTATTATGACGTGATGGAATTTTTATTTTTTTTTATTTTGTAAAAGGGATTGGCTCTAATCAATTCTTGTTCTTTTCTTGCAGATTCTTTTGTCAACAGTCAGGAATGGACAATATCACGATCTGTTCCGGATCTGCGGCTGGGAATTGTGGGTTCATTGAGCTCTGGCAAGTCAGCTTTGGTGCATCGTTATTTAACTGGTTCCTATATGCAAGAAGAGTCACCTGAAGGTGGACGATTCAAAAAAGAAATATTTGTCGATAATCAAAGTTATTTGCTGTTGATACGGGATGAGGGTGGTGCACCAGAGATGCAGGTGAGTTTTTTTTATTTATTTTATATGTATACATATATCCATTCTTTTTTATAAAGCCACCAACTGATTAAATAAAATTGAAATTCTCAAGACATTGTTCGATATTTTTGATATCTGCGTTTTTTCAGAGAACGATGCAAGTGCTAGTTTTTAAAACGTCTTTAACAAGTGGTACCTCTAAAAACTTCCAATCATTTAAACTTTTTCCATCTGGAATACACAATATAAATTACATCATGGAAGACCTTCTATGTTTTAACCCTCTTTACGTCTGATCTCAACTTTTCTTGATCCAGCAATATCCTTAAATCTCTTGGAATTTTGTTCACAGGAAGATGGAAGCCTCTTCAATATTTGATTTGAAAACTGGGTGAATTGGAAATATATAAAAATCATGATTTTTGCTCTTGAAACAAATGTTAGTTTTGTGAGTTCTAGATGTTTCAAGTCTGATTGGATTTGCCTTTGAGTTTTGGATTTCATGGTTTTAGATTCTTTATTGGTAAATTGCTTACCTGAAATTTATTAAACTTTTTCGATCATAAATTGTAAAAAAACCAGAGCGACAATGTTCTATCAGGAATTTTTATTGATTGGGATGTACAAAAAAAAATCACATGAATTCGCTGGAAACTTCTTCAGTGGTTTTAATGGTAAGGTTTAAGAATCAAACTCTCAAGCCTTATACCAGCAGAAATTCGGCGTTTTCAACATTCTGCATCCCCATCCTTTTTGCGATAAAACACAACATTTAAAATGTCTGTTTAAAAGTCAGCCATTGCAATAGCTCGTTGTCCAAGGAATCTACTCCCTGCATCAGCAACTGCTGCCCAAAATCTTTCAAACAAGATCTTTTTAACTCAACGATTTTCGACTTCCAATTGCATTGTTATCTCGATTATCTTCAGACAAGAAACGGACAGGACTGCAAAGGAATAACTGGTCCAATCTCTGATCGAATAATATAGCAGTTTTATTATAATCTACCCCTCAAATAAGCATCTAATTGATAGGATTGTCAAGGATCAGCATGCAGATCTATCTTTCACACAAATTGGCTGACATCGTATAAATTTAAAATTTTATCGCATTCGTTTTGCTCAGACACATATACAAATGCAATTTATTTTGCAACATACTCGTAGATACATTTTTAAAAATCCATATCGATTTCATGGTGGATTTAATGCTATAATCCGATATTTGCCTATGAAATTCATACACATTTGCTAATTTAACCCTTTCAAAAAGGTGTTTCTTGCAAATACCGTCAAAATGGATGACGACGATGCACGGTGTCATTGATGGTGTTCCAAAAACGTCATTATGCATAAATGATAGGACATAAATTATCGCTCTCGGAAAACATCCCTGTTCTTTGTTTTGTTGTCATTTTAAGTGCAAAAACGATTGCACAGAACTTTGACTCATCTGCCGCACGACCCCGCGTGCCACGCCGTATGCCTCATCATCTATACTAAAACTTAAACCGATTTCGTGTTTCGCCATTGGGGGTGGAGCGGAAGGGGGTTGTTTTTTGATTGCACCAGATTGACCTGAATATCGCGCACAGGATGAAATAATGAAAATTGCTTTCTTTAGTTTTGTGTGCTATTGTATTATTTATGCCATTGTTCAAACTTAAGAAGTTCATTCAATCGAATTGCTTCTTTTTTTATGTTCAGCTTCTGAGGACGGGATTCAGGGAGTGCATGCATACAGTGTGTTGGTGGTTGTTGTTGCGGGTTAACTTTTGGAATTAAATTTTACTTTAAAGGGGATGGCAATTTTTATTCGAATAGCTTTTCTTTTTGTTATATTAAGAAATATTTGTGTTTTGGGTGTATCGGTAGACCGACAAAGAGGAATTGATGGGAGGGTTAGAAGAGTGTATACTTTTCAGTAAGCTGTTTGTATAGCTCCGAAATGAGATTTGAACAATGGCGCTTATTAAAAATTAAAGAGATGTTCTTGTTGAATTTTTTCATGATTTTATTCGATGTTTTTAATTTTAAATCTTATGTATTTGAGAAAGAAATGGTAAAGTGATGAAAATAAGGTCTTGCTTCAAGCACTTCGATCTTTATTGTCCTTGTATTCTTCAATAAAAATTCCATTGAGCTAGAATCATGATATTGTTTTCTGTATTCCTCAAAATGAAAACAATTTCTTTTACATAATTTTAATAATAACCTACGATGTCAATATGAGTAACTTTTTGTATAGCAATTTTTTAATATATGTTGTCCTGAAAGTGGGGCACGTAGGAGAAAGCTGGGAGAATAACGATTTTCCCCTTTAGGGTTTTACAAATTCCTCTGAATAAAAGTCTGACAGTGGACGTTGGTATAGGGTCAATCATTTTTCAGCTTAGAAAGTTAAGCTAAATAAAACACACACAGCGATAAATTTTTGATGAAAGTTTTTTTTCATTATAAAGTTTGGATTTTGCCATTAAATGTGAAAAACAATATCATTCAAATGCGTTTCGCCCAGGTACAACAGTTAGGCTCATCAGTTAGATGATGTTGTACCCTTCTAAGACGCAAAATTTTGGTCGATGATTACCGACACTTGTAAAAATTACAGCGTAAATACACTGTGAATTCTAATTTTAGGGGAATTCGTTTGAATTCATGCACCTAAAAATATACATGTATAAATATACATATATACACCCGTGGTCTGGCTGAAGTTTATGAAGCTTGTTTTTGTGGACTTTATTGAATTAAATTCAATTTAAAAGTTTTTGTGACCTTTAGTCCAAATGCGTTTCGCCCAGGTACAACAGTTGGGCTCATCAGTTAGATGATGTTGTACCCTTCTAAGACGCAAAATTTTGGTCGATGATTACCGACACTTGTAAAAATTACAGCGTAAATACACTGTGAATTCTAATTTTAGGGGAATTCGTTTGAATTCATGCACCTAAAAATATACATGTATAAATATACATATATACACCCGTGGTCTGGCTGAAGTTTATGAAGCTTGTTTTTGTGGACTTTATTGAATTAAATTCAATTTAAAAGTTTTTGTGACCTTTAGTCCAAATGCGTTTCGCCCAGGTACAACAGTTGGGCTCATCAGTTAGATGATGTTGTACCCTTCTAAAACAAAAACTTTTAAATTGAATTTAATTCAATAAAGTCTACAAAAACAAGCTTCATAAACTTCAGCCAGACCACGGGTGTATATATGTATATTTATACATGTATATTTTTAGGTGCATTCAAACGAATTCCCCTAAAATTAGAATTCACAGTGTATTTACGCTGTAATTTTTACAAGTGTCGGTAATCATCGACCAAAATTTTGCGTCTTAGAAGGGTACAACATCATCTAACTGATGAGCCCAACTGTTGTACCTGGGCGAAACGCATTTGGACTAAAGGTCACAAAAACTTTTAAATTGAATTTATCATTCAAATGGCCGCCTTAAAATTTCTTGCGCAGCCAGTGAATTATGACGACCATATTCATCGCGTAATGTGGCCACTTTTAAATCACCAGTTTCAACATTCAACTGTTAGTTGAATGTTTGCCATAATATGCAAACATTCAACTAACATTATGAAACAGATGACAGCTGACTTTGACAGGTGTCAAATGCCAGCGCTACCAACATTAGACTACGAAATGAATGACCCTGTATACCCCTCCTTCTGTTTTTTTTTTTTTTTTTGTAAGGGAGTATTTTTCAGGTAAACTGGGTCTTATTTGCCAGTTACAACTACCCCTTTTATTGTTAACCCCAAATTCATTCGATCAGTGTTAGATTTTTATCGTAAAGCTTCGTAGCTGCTTATAGAAATAATCATGAGTCTCTGTTTTACGAAACTAATATACAAATAATCTTTGTTTATTTTAATCTATCTCGAGTTAGGTTTTTCAAAGTGGTATCTTTAACATAAATCCAAGCTATAAATTATCATGCAACCTATCTTCAATGTTTGATGTCGTCACATACTTTAACCAAAATCGTTTTTTTTTTTTACCAAATTCACCCTAACAAAATGACTACGTAACACGCACATGAGCACGTTTAAGCTGAAAATACTGCATCCTTCCACTCTTATCGTATACCATGTCTATAATAAAAAACCAAAATTTACCGAAATACCCTCAAAACCATGCTAACAAATTACCATTTGACCTTGAAAGTTGCACTAATAAAAAAGGAATTCATAAAACTAATTTTCGTAATGAAATGAATAGGTACCATTTTAGTCCTCGAAAGTTTATCAACAATAACAAAATAAATATAGAGGGTGGAATATAATTCTTACACCCCACAAACACGATATATTTTTTGTAATTTAATTCCACCAATGCACGTCGCGTCAGGACGAAATCTACGACTACAACGCCCACACCTATATTTAGCGGTGTAATAAATAAACTAAGGTTTACCCCCATGTTCGGCGCCACAATGACCTACAATGCTAGAATGGATTTCCTTTTAACGAAAATGTGTGGTTCGTTTTGAGGGATTTCAAAATTAAAGTCAATATTTATTTAGCTAAATGAAGTTAACCTATATTAAATTAGATTTAAAACAAAATTATTGCAAAGTCACATTCGCATTAAAATTTATTCGTAAACTTTTATTTTACGAGAAAAAAAGCCGATTTAATCTCATTTTATATAAAAATTTACGGCAAATTGTAGCTTAAAAACAGTGAAGCTCAAAAAAGCCAACCTAGCAAGAGAGAAATGGAAAATAATAAAATTCAAGTTAAAAAAAAATAACTTCAAAGTGAAAATATGTAATACAAAAAAGCGAAACCGAACAAAAAAAAAACTTTGATATCACGCTCTGCTAAAAGTTTTGTCATGAAAAATAAAAATAAACCACGTAATTATATAAAAGGAGAACTTCAATGGCGGTTTTTATTTTTTTTATATATTTTTATTTCATACGCTTCCCGAATACATATAGTACATTCCCTGATTATTGCAGCTGTAGGAGAATTGGGATGAGTGCTCTCGGAATGGAATGTATTTCCGCTTTTCTTTTATATTCCTGCCATACACTTTTCTGGAGACTTGACAGAAAGAATCCTTTGAAAACTGAAGGTAGCTAGAAAAGAGAACAAACAATGTGAACCACTAGCAAATGTGTTTTATTCCAAAAAAAAAAAAGTAAAGTGCTAGGTGCTAATAGAGAAGAATTGGAAAATACAGCTTTTGTCAGCGCAATATTAATATTGTGTGGAGTTGAGAAGCAATATAACCAATTAGAGAGACATTTTTCTTTTTAAATGCGGAAAGTTTTCTCGGATTTTTGTTTTTTTTTTTTTTTTGTAAGACGTACTTTTTTGAGACTGTGAGACTCAAGACACGTTGACATTTCGACGAGCCAACCTATTTAACTGTCGTTGTGACAGTTTATTTGATTGAGCTTAGATGTAAAAACTAACTGGCTGCGCACAATGGTGTAGTAGCAGCAGTAGCACGTAGCAAATGTCAAAGTAAATGTCAAAAAAAGTAGCTCACAAATCAGCATACATGAATACAATGTGCAGCACTGAACTCAAACTAAAATCATGTCTGCCATTTTGATTTGTTGTTGTTTTGCAGTGCAGCACGTTCGTGAAGTTGAAGTTGAGTCGACTTGTACTTCAGCTACTCTCTATGCTGCAGCTGGTATTTCACATTGTAGCCGTGCAATACAATTTACGTACATTTAACTTTGACATTGATACGTGCTACTGCTGCTTACTACACCGTTGTGCTGCTTACTACACCGTTGTGACGTGTAGTAGGTAAGGCCTCTTAACGATACTACCGCCATTTTGTAGGAGTGTTCTTTCATTGTACTGCAAATTAAATCAGTTTTGATATCAAATAAGAAGCAGAATATTTCGGTTTACACCAACATTTTTAAAAATAATGAATTTTGATATTTGGCATAAGAATTATGAATGTTTTGAAAGCTCAACTTTCATCTGGAGTATGTCATGATGGCGTTCGACTGTGGTGTAATTTGGTGTTTAAGAATCGTTTCTCAAATAGTTAATACACATTAGAGATAGCATTGGTGACCGAGATCACTGCTTCGTGATAGTTCTATAGTCATTGTACATTGTAGCTACATAAGAAAGCATCATGAAGTGACTTCAAAGCACTGGAATTTCTCCTTCTCCTTCTCCTCTCTAGTCTCTGGTTTATTTTTTTTGACAAAATTTTCACGTGTTGTTGTAAGGGTTATTTTTTTTTTTTTAGACGTGTGGTTTTCAATTTGGCAATACTTTTTTCGGGCTTGACTTACTCCTAAACAATGTTTGCAAATCGTGCAAATTTATTACCAAAATAATGGTTCGGTTCTCGCGACGCATCGCGCTCTGTGTGCAATATTCGGTCGACATAATTGCCCAGGAATTCATTCAAGCCAGCCGCGCCGGCCACTTACCTAAAATCATTTTTAAAACATAATGGCAAACTCTTATCTTTATAATAAAGCTAAATTCTTAGCCATAACATTAAATTATATGCGTTTTATTTCTTCTTGAAAACCACACGTCTAAAAAAACACCCTTTACATTGTGAAATTAAAAATATTGCATATACTTATAAATATATGATTCTGTGGAACGATTTAATACCACATGTCATAGGATGTGAGTACTGGGCTTGGTTTCGGTTCTCTGAAACATCACAAAGTTTGGGGAAAAACATGAAAACAAAAGTAGATCTGTCAACTGAACTAATTTTTTCAGCCATCATGATATTGTACCGATGCCATCATATCGATTATATAGTTCTTTATCTGCCTTGAATAAAGGGAGTAAAATGCTATTAAAAAATTTAAATATTTACATTATGTATGTTATGTACCTACCTACCTTTTATTTGAGTTTCAATAAAGAATACTCTAACTGTCTCTAAAAAAGTCAATAAAAATGTCTAACCCTTTCCCTACCGCAACTTAGTTTATATTTTTTCTAAAAACAAACAGACAACAGAACAAAAACCTCCCTCTTTTGGTCATAAATTCTTCATCAAACAATTGTTACAAAACATTAAACAAACAAGACACGAAAATAACTCACACCCTGTCATCGAAATAACATTGTGTGTCATCATCCCTCTAAGAATAAAGCACACGCCTTTTTTGACACGCGATATCAATAAAGAATCAATAGGGAATCCACCTATTTCTATCGAGAAAAAAAAGTAAAAAGTGTATGCATGATATATCCTTTAAATTACTTTTTATTTTTTTTTTTATTTTTTAGGCAGCCATAGAAATATGATACCACACAACCACGCACATGTTCTAATTCATTATCCTTTATACATTTTCCTTTCGATATAATTCTGTATTCATTTGCATGTAGAATTTTATATAAGGTCGCCGCGACTAAAAAAAAAAACTGTTGGTTATGCCCCCCTCGCTCCTTTATACAAAAAAAATAATACTTAATCCCTGATGAGTTATTGACGTTGCTTCGGCTTACCACTGCGCCTGTCTATTGATCTTGCAACAAAGGATTTATTGCAGTTGCCTCAGCAATCAAAATATTGCCCTGCAAGGCATTTGATTTGTTTCTAATCCGCTCTCAGTGTGTGTGATATGTAGTTTTTTATTACCCACAAAAAAACCATCGAATATAATTTTTTCGAAAATATAGAATAGAAACACAAAGTTCTAAAGAGTAAGAGTAGTAGTGGTACGTGGTAGGCAAGATTTTTGATTGCATGTTGTGCATGTGCGATTATAATACACTTCATGAAAATCTCCTGCGGCGCGTGATGTTGTATATGAAAATTCACAAAACTTTTCTCTGTCCTGTTCATGTTTTTCACTAATTTTTAAACAAACTTGGTTTCTGCATAACACCATCATCATCCGTATCCTTTTTTTTTTTGGTATGAGTTTAGCTTTAGCCAGCCTCAAGGCAAAGTTTTATATATATATGCTAACATGGAAAATTTCTGGAAAATGCTTCTGTTGCACGTTTCTTTAGAAAAAGCCATCCCTCCCCAGTTTTAGCTTGGGTGGGATAGGAAAATAACTATAGAACCTAGTGCTTGAGTTCGCTGTGTTGTTTCAAATAGGGGGGTGGGGGCTGCCTAATGAACTTTTCTATATAATTTCCGGCGATTGTTATGTGTGCACAGTGCACACAACAGAGTACACACTGGGTGTATTGTATAGTTTGTATACCGTTATATGAGAATTTTACGGACTAAATAGAGAAGCCTTTTGTGCAATTTGTCCAAGTGAAGGTTTTTGTTGACATTGCATGTTAATTGGTGACATGGGAAAGTGTTAGGTTAGTTTTTCCTTGTCATCTATTTTGTTAACATACTGATGCCTATTCTACGATGTTTTTAAACATAAAACAAAAAATTTCTGTCATTTGTGTTGTGTGGAGTTGGAATTTTTTGCAGCTCTAGCTGCAGTTTAGAAAAATTGATATTTCTTCAAGTGAATTTTAAACATCAGAGTATGATGCATTAAATTAAATTGGAACTGGTGAGTCATGGGAACTTTAACTTTGAATAGGGCACAAGCTTTAAAGCTCATAGAAAACCATTTACATGTTACTCTTTAACTATAAAAAATAACCTGCACTAATAATGAAAGTACATGTTACGTTTTTGCACTTACTGTGCTTTCCATAAGAAAAAGTGCGATTATTTTCCTTGAATTTATAATTTGAGTGACTTATTTCACTTCCGTTGAAACTATTTCGGAAAAACTGAATCAAAAAGTGAACCAAGTACCTATATAATTTGTGTATTCAGACAAAACAACTTCAACAAGTTCAAGTGATTAATGTGAGTACCTACATGTCAATTCTTAATTTCGTAGTCTCATCTCTCATCGAATGCGTAATTTCGTATATGTATTTGTATAGGTACGTGTTGTTTCTATTCGCTTTTGTAAGAATATACATACCTACTTGTTGTTGAAAATGAACTTAATTTTGCTTTTGTTTACACTTCAATAATTTGTCCAAAGTTTATTATACAAAATACTGCAATGAAGTTTAAAATGTTTGGTTTGTTTCTCTGAAACTCTGTATAATAAAAAATATATCCACTAAGAAATTGAGAAGAAAGTAAAGTTGGAAGTGTTCACGACACACATTATCTTATTAATGCAGCTAGCCAACAGTTCTCGGAAATTAAAGTGTATTTCTCCATTAACTGGGCAACTTAGTGTCTCGCGTGATTTTATAAACGAAGTTTTTTAAAAACATTGTACTTTTGATCTAAAATATTAATAAATAATGAATTATCTACGTGCATCTTATAAAATTTAAGAAAATATTTCACTCATCATTATTTTTTGATTTTCAAAGTACCGAAAAAACAGTCCCCTGGTTGTCACCAATTCAAAAAACATGTTTCGATAAATTATTTTAAATGCAAGTAATTGTAAGTAAATTGTTAAGTAATATTTTTTAATACATTTGTAGTTTATGTATTTACAAACTTAATTTCTCAGTCATAATATTGATTATGAATGTCCATAAATATTGAGTACCATCCCCTGGTTTAACTATAAAATGCTACCAATAAAATCTTTTTACATTTCTTTGCCATGATTTGATTGAAATGGAAAGTTACTAGTGTTAAGTTTGCTCCGTTGATGTTAGAGGGCGCCATCTCCGATTTTTGTAGTGTAGAGCGAACTATTCAAACGGACAACCACGCAAAAACTAGTTCGAATCACAGTCCTCTGGTGTGTTCCTATTTTTATTTTATTTTTAATATTGAATTTATTACTGTTTGATTTCATTTCTTTTATGAACATTAAACGATGGGAGTGCCAATGAATTCCAATAATGCAGTAATATTTACGATTCATGAGATTTCTTTAGTTTTAACAGTCCCCTGGGCAACAGTCCCAGTATAGGAATCATTATAAAAATAGTCCCTTAAGTTAAGACAGAGGTTTTGTCAATCATTGTTTAGTTTACTCCATTGTTGGTTATTCAATTTATTTATCTTAGTTCAAGAAAGAATACAAATAACTTTATTGGATAATTTCGAGCAATAAAATCTTTGAGACATTTTTTCAACCAAAATGACCCTGTTAGTAGAGTAAAATCCTAAAACATGAGTTAAGCATGAGAACAACAGGAAAAAGCAACCACAACTATAACTGTCCTGCCATCGGTGCTATCCAGTGCAAACAAAACAATTGTGTCACATTTACGACACAAATTCGTGAGGACAAGTTAACGATTTGTGTTAATTCATACAAATTCCATAAGGATTTTGACAGTTCGCTTATGACGTAAACTTTCCGACGATTACGACGTTTACGATCGATGTTAAATGGATACCCTATTATTTGGCGAAACTATGAAAATATCCGTCCGAATCGTCCTACCAACTCTCAGTTCCAAAAAAGTAAAAAATTACATTTGATAATCGAAACGACAAGTACCTGCATCATCATTGATATAATGTTTGAAGTTTGCTTGCAGTGAATTTCTTCTAATGTGTATGTCAAAATTGTGCCAAAATGATAGATAAATTGTTGCAGGATTTCTTTACAGCCTTTGCTGTCGGTTAATTTCACTTCAGAAGTTCAATACAATGCCAAATCCTTAGTAGTTTACTGTATTATCTGGTACCCTGAAGCAAAATCAACGAAAAAGCTTAAGACTCCTGCCCGAAGAAATACTCATTTCGTTTTACCGTTCAAGATAGAGAATCATCCAGTCAGTCACTGTTCTCAATACTTCTACTAACGATTCCCTTTTTCTCTCCTCTTGAGTCCTTACTTCTTAACTTTAAGTACATAATATGTCTCCTTTAAGCATGCTCCCATTGTGTCTCACATTTAAAAGCTTTTTAATGTTTGCTGCAGTCATTCGTGATTAATATTTAAAGATATAATATATACACACATTTTCACAACGCTTAAAATAATCCTCCCTCGCTTAGGGGCCAGTTATAGCTATCATTGAAATGCATCCGTAAAAATATTGATTGCTGATTTTTAGACGATTTCGCAAACAGAACTGGGCTTTTATTGGTATCAAAATAAAGCTCGTGAATTCTAGAATTGTTTTAATGTAAAAAATACTTTAATCTGATTAATACTTTTCTTTAAATCTATTTTTATTATTTCACTGACAGAAATCGATTTCAACGTACAACTGATTTTCGTTTTTGGTACTTGGAACACAGTATTAATCGGATTTAACTATTTTGTACATTAAAACAATTCTAGAATTCACAAGCTTTATTTTGATACCAATAAAGGCCCAGTTCTCTTTGCTAAATCGTCTTAAAATCAGCAATCAATATTTTCACGGATGCATTTCAATGATAGCTATAACTGGCCCCTTACATGACAGCACTTTTCTTTCCCTTCTGCTATATTATACGATGCATTTTCTCAACGAAACAAAAACAAAATGTCAAGGAAAAATCGTTTATATAAAAAAAAATCCTTCCGTCATCCTTAGCTTTTCCACTCATTTCCTACAATTTGTCACACTTCAAGGTTCAACATTGAGCATTCCTAGAAAAGATATTAAAGACGAACGAGAAAAACAATCTCCTTGCCGGCATTTTTTCTGCTAAAACAGCACAAGAACTTATAATCCTTCTATGCTATGCTTCCCTCACTAGTACTAGTTTCAACTATTGCACACCAAGCACACAAAAATCAGCTTAAGGATGCTTCTCATCGCGTGCTACTGCTGCATGCCGGTTCCACTCCCCAATCCCACTTCTGACTACTATCGAAGGCAAAGGCATAGAGGTATGAACAACCTCCGCCTGCTACTCCCACTTCTTTGAAGAAGGACCTGACTGACATGGCAGTCAGTGTCAGTGTCGACGCTTGACAAAGAGATTGAGCGGCAAGGAGTAGATTTTTTTTCATTAAAAATATGATTCGAAGAGAATAGGCACACTCTGAAGTTAGCCGCAGATAGCTCTCATACACACATTGACTGTCTACCGTTGTTGATAATAATGATGATGAGGACTATGCGGCTGTTTCTCGGTTCGAATGACATAACACTGAAACTGAATGTTGTGTGTCAGAAAAGGACGAAAAATATAAATGTATATGTAATATAGAGGGTGGTGAATTTCATGATTATTCTGTACAACAACGCCATGTGCACTTGAGACTCCCAACAAAACTCCATGCAGTCAGCATCAGCATGCATTCAACCGACACAGTGTCCCGGTGTGTATGCAAATATGGCTGCTTTCCGTAACATACCTCGACCAAAATTATTTTCCGAGAGCAGCAGATACAAGCCAGGGTTGCCAGAATTATTTCTTATCTTATTTCATCCAATAGAGAATCAAATTAGTTACAAAAAAATTGGTCTTGAAGTTCAGTTCATCCCAAAATTTGAAACAACATTTTCTAGAATAAAATTGATATACTAAGGATTTTTGATTTCGGCATCAAGGATTTGTCAAGGATTTGAATGAATCTTTAAATATTTTCTAGCTAATCCTTCTGAATGGCAATTTCATGAATCGACAACCCTGGCATCAACCACAAGCTGCTGCTGCAAGTGTGTTTCTATGCTATGTCCTCTGTTTTTGATTGCAGCCTCTGTGCCGTAAGGCAAATCAGGCGCAAAGCTGTGGGTGGCAGAATATAAGGACTCATTCGTCATTTGATCGACAAGGGTGCATACAACAACAACAACACAAACCTCTGCCGCCACACAAAGCACATCCAGCCATCATCATTAGCACCACCAACATTGAAATCCATGACAACGAAACCGGGCCCGGCTTTGCATTGCCAAACATAAAAATTCAGTTCATCGTTGGTTTTCGTCCTGCATAGGACATTCGAGGTTTATGGTTTAATTTGTTGTGGTGTTTTTTCTTTTTTTACTATTTAAATAAAATCGATAAACATTTTCTCTTTGTGGAATAATAATCAAGTTTTTGAAGAAACAAAAAAATTAACTGACTGGGGTTATCCTTTGAATTTGATAATTTCGAGAGACTTTTCAGTAACACCAAACAAAGTTTTTGTGTTTCTTTCAAAAATTAAAAATTTCAAGGGCTCCTTTGAGTGTGTGTTACAAGCTACAGGACGACCAGCGACGCGACGGCGACATGTGATTTAGTGTGGTGTTTTAACTGCAAACTGCCTGCGCGTTGACTTGAGAACTACTTGAATCGTGAGTTCATTATCCTTACATCTACATACCGGCGTGTATAATAGCCATAGGTACTCGTTGGGTGAAAGGGGTGCATTTAAAGGTAAACAGCGATTTTCGCAGAGGTTAAAACAATAATCCTTTTGTTCATAAATGCTTATTTAAAACGCATTTATATAAGAAAACAAAAAAAAATAGGGAGGTTTCAATTTTAAACTTAAATGCTCAAGGATTTGTATAATTCTTGAACGACTCAGTTGGTGGCTTTATGTACTTATTTTTTGCAATGCCAAGGACAATGTATAAGTTCTCTGTCAAGGATTTTTAATAACAAAACAAGACTTATTTTAATTCATTTATTTTCTTTATTCCATCATACAGTTTGCTGCTTGGGTTGATGCTGTTATCTTTGTATTTAGTTTGGAAAACGAGGCTAGTTTTAACGCTGTATACAGTTATTATACCAAAATGGCGCATTTCCGCAATAGTCAAGAAATTCCAATTATTTTAGTTGGAACACAAGGTGAGTTTCTTTTTTTTCAATTTTTTTAATATGTTTTCTTACATTAGTTTATCTCTTTCTTTTAAAAAGATGCCATTAGTGAAAGAAATCCCCGTGTGATAGACGATTCAAGGGCTAGAAAACTGGCCAATGACTTAAAACGGTGTTCGTATTATGAAACCTGCGCCACGTATGGCCTTAATGTGGAACGTGTATTTCAAGATGGTGAGTTTTTTCTTTTATTTCTAGAA
Organism: Platycheirus albimanus; assembly: GCA_916050605.2. Classification (NCBI taxonomy): domain Eukaryota; kingdom Metazoa; phylum Arthropoda; class Insecta; order Diptera; family Syrphidae; genus Platycheirus; species Platycheirus albimanus. The sequence goes on along the minus strand of OU696697.1, from coordinate 86,784,490 downwards.
AATAAATGTGTGTCTCGTATTATGTCCCTTATCCATATCGAAAACTATCCGGGCAAGGAACTCCAAGACACCATTTTTCAAAACTTAACAAATTTATTACCTAGCGCCTTGTTGAAAAGTTGAAACCGTGGTAGTAAGATTGTGGAAGTAATTTATTTTTCATTTCACCAGACTTCGTATTTATTATGAAAGCTTTTGAATTTTTTCTAAAGAAAAAAACCGTTATTCTTTCTTAAAATATTTTCAAATTCGTCCCAAAAATTCTGAATGGTTTTTCGACAAAGCATTTTGGATTTAGTTTCCACAATTTGTTCATAAAATACTTATTATTTAAAGCCTAGTACACAGTTTGACACACGTCATACTTTTCCACTTCCATTAAGGAATTAAGGACTCTGAATTACAATTTTAGTTCAGTTCCACAGCTTATAGCTCTTCAATAAAGCAAAGTTTATGGCAAATGTCAATTTTTTCGACTTCCCAAGATAATGTTATGTGTCGAAATTTTGAAATTAAATATGTGACAGAAAAAATATTGTGAATTGCATGAATTTTTCACTTCCAAGGAGGCCTCGCGGATATGCTTTAGAATACTGTACTCCCGTCCTGTGAAATTAAAATTAATTACGTTCTAAGAACTTTTCCACAATCCTTTTAATTTTGCGAATATTTCGAAGGGTCTTGAAGTTCAATCGAAAAACACTTTTTTCCAGAAAGATATATCACCCTATACTAATACATAATATTTCTTCTTTAACAGCCTGTCAAAAGATTCTCCAACAACGAATCACGACATGTGTGCCACCAGTAAATTCCCGACCAACAACTCCCCAAGGTACACGCCTTGGCATAGCCAGTTTTCATCATTCCAATGCTGCTGTAGCGGCGAATGGGTTTTCTGCCTCAACTCCATCTGTCGTTCAATCATCTGGTGCAACATTGCCACATCGGCATCATGTGCTTTCGACCTCAAGTCATCACATCCCAATGCGAATGAGTGCGGATTTCGTGCATAACGAGCAACAACAACAAAAATGGGCGGCCATCTCAGGTCATCCTCAGCAATCTCATCATCAGGCCCATTCTCAACAACACTTTGCCACTGTGACGAATGAAAACAACAATGTGACAAAATTTACACCTGGTGCGGTAACAGTACATCATTCGGCAGTTCCTTCCGCTGAAAATCTAGCTCCTTTATCTCTGGTACCACAGAGTAAGGATTCAGGAAAGGACAATAGCAGTGGTGGGGGTAAAGATCTACCAACACCAACATCCACACCAACTACAAGCCGTAAATCACGAAGGCGATCGAATCTCTTTATTCCGTCATCGAAGAAAGGTGAGGACAAGTCTAAGAATGGCGAACTTGGTAGTGGAAGATCGATACCTCTGAAACAGGGTTACCTGTACAAGCGATCCAGTAAGTCACTGAACAAAGAATGGAAGAAGAAGTATGTGACACTTTGTGATGACGGACGCTTAACTTACCATCCATCACTCCACGACTACATGGATGATGTTCATGGAAAAGAGATTCCTCTGCAATATGTGACAGTTAAGGTTCCCGGGCAGAAACCTCGCGGTTCAAAGTCAATCATAACCAACAGTGCTCTCACTTCATCGATGCTTTCGAATGGAAAATCAAACCAAAATGGCTTGAGTGAAGGAATTGGCTGCCTGTCAATTGTCAAGGATAATAAAAAGATTTCTGAGAAGGGTCTTCTTACCGCCTTTGATACTTTGTGGGAGCCCGGAAAGTCGAATTCCTCCCAACAGACATCCGGTGATGAAGGAATCGCAATGAGCAATAGCAATTCACAGACTTTCATTGCAAGCGATACCTGCAACCAACAGATGATTATGGGAGCTAGCAAACTGGACGCCCAGACCCCGAATGTCAAGAAACGTCACAGAAGAATGAAGAGCAGTGGTGTGAAAAATCAAGAAGTCGATGATTCTGATGGATATGAGTTTTACATTGTTTCCTTGGACAGTAAACAGTGGCACTTTGAAGCAGCCAATAGTGAGGAGAGGGACGATTGGGTTGCAGCGATTGAGCAGGAAATATTTAAATCTCTTCAGGGAATCGAATCAAGTAAGATGAAGCCAGCGACATCAAGTGAAATGGCGAGCATGACATCAATAAGGACGCGGGTTCCAGGCAATGGTCATTGTGTTGATTGTGATGCGCCAAGTAAGTTTTAGACAATGTTCTTATCCTTCCCTTACAAGAGACTAATTTTATGACTTTCCTTAACTATAGATCCTGAATGGGCTAGTCTTAATTTGGGAATACTCATGTGTATAGAATGCTCTGGCATTCACAGGAATCTTGGATCTCACATTTCCAAAATACGATCTTTGGATTTAGATGATTGGCCGTAAGTCATTTTTTATAATTCCTGCAAGCAAGTTGGAGAGTTAATTTATTTATTTCCTTACAGTGCTGGTCATCTCAGTGTTATGTTAGCTATCGGCAACAGTCTAGCAAATTCAGTTTGGGAAGCTTGCACTCGAAATAGGCCCAAGCCACGACCAAATGCAACACGAGAAGAAAAAGAATCATGGATTCGGAGTAAATACGAGGCTAAAGATTTTCTACCAATGTGCAATCAAAATACGAATGCCACTGCTGGACAACAGCTAATTGAAGCAGTGATAAGGTAAGATAACTTGTGCAAATGACTCTTTTCAGTTTTTGATGTTTAACTCGTCCTTTGCAGGTCTGACATGAAGTCTATAATTCTCATTCTTGCAAATGCAACCAATGAAGTCACTAACTCAACTGTTAGTCCAAGGGATGTGCGAACACCTTTGCTGCTTGCTTGTGCTATTGGAAATTTGGCTATTGCGCAGTTACTAATATGGGTAAGTTTTCAAAGTTTTCATAGTTTATATTTGGAAAAAACTTAAGTTGGGCGTTATTTCCGACACCGCAAAGCAAGTTTAAAAAAAAATATATATATTTTTTAAATGGCGCCCAACGCCACACCTCACACTTATCACATTTAGACTGTTTCTTTAATATAACTTAATTTTTACTTTCAGAACCATGCCAACATCAAGCACACTGATCACGAAGGACGTACCTGCTTAGCTTACGCTCGTGCTGCTCAATCTCTAGCTACGGCCAAATCTCTCAAAGCAGCTCAGACAAACTCTAGCAATACCAGCACCACATCTTCAACATCCTCCACAAACTCCTCGTCAGCGGCGATATCGAATGGTGGTGGAATCCCAACACCCCATTACAGCGTCGAAGAAACAACCGCCTTAGTTGAGCTGCTTATGAGTCTTGGATGTCCTGAATCGGCACCATTAACTGCCAGCGGAACTTTACCTCGGCGAAGGGATACCTTGGGGACTCCCTATGAAAAAGCTGTTTCTGGTGTTATATAAAATATAATTTGACAGACGAAGAAGAAGAAAGAAATCTCATTAAGCAAGCGTTATATTTATTTGGGGCTAAATATGTATTTTATAAATGTATATGTAAACCTAGGATAAGACATCGTTGACTTTTTTTTTATTTAATTGTAGTTCTTGTCCCTTGTTTTTTAAATATTTAACCTTTTTAAAATATTGAATCCTATTTGTTGCGGCCAGTGATGCTCCTTGATGGACCCAAAACATACACACACACACACATTCTACATTCTCTATTAACTTTGTTAAAATATTTGTTTCCAACGATATATCCTCATTGTTTTTATTTTATTTTAATTTTTTTTTATATTGTATGTACTTTGTTTCTATTTTCCTTGGAAGAAGGTTAAAATTCAAATTTATATTTATAAAACAAAAATTGTATTCCTTAGTTTAATGTTTATTAATTTTTATTTTATGAATAATTTTTTTTTATTGAATGTGATTCACCTCTTTTTTGTTCAAAATTTTTGTAATGTAACATATTTATAATATAAATGTATTGACAGAGGATAAGGAATATCCTACAAAAAAAAAAATAAAATAAATTAATAAAAATATATATAAATATAATTAACAGTAAAATAATTTAACAATACTTACAACAACAAAAAAAAAACTTAGCTGCTAAGATATTAAGTTATTAGAAGAAAAAAATACAAGAAATAAAAAAAAGAGCATTAGAAACTCAAATCGACTTAGTTTAAAAAATAACCGCTCGCTCAAGTGGAAATTAAAGCTAATAAAATGCATATAAAATTATAAAACTTTGATGAATCAAATATATACTTAAAAATTGAAAAATGATATTCGAAACTCAAAAAAAAAAATTGTTGCGATCCACAGGCGTATAAAAAAATTAATAAACACTTTTTTCTAAATCTTGTATGAAATGATAAATATAAAAATAGATAAATACCACACAACAATAAAATTGCAAATTATACACAAAAATATACATAAAATGTTTTAAATCAATAAATAAAAACCAAAAGAAAATAAATCACAATAATGCAAATATGCGTTTTTTATTTCCTCGTTCAATTGCCTATCAAGGGTCCTAAAAGCTTAAATTGTAGAAGTCATGGGTAATTTCTGATGGTGTGAAAAAACTGATTCTGACTGAAAAGTCCTTATAAAAGTTTTGAAGATACCTAACCAAAATATCGATTCCGGATTGCCTAATGTTTCATTTACAAAAACCTTTTAATAAAAACTCATCTTAAAAACAAGCACAATCTTATTAAAGCCATGTGCCAGCTGATTCGATCTCTAGCCTGCCCTCTCCACTCCAATGTCTATCAAAAAGACAGAGATTTCCCTCTATATCTGCGGTTTATCCATGGAAGAACTGGTCTGCATTTGTGCCACCTTCTTTCTGGTATGGCGTCGAAACCCTTTCGCGTTTGAGCGTTGATGTTCAATCGCTCTAGGCAGCACAGGCACCCTAACCATTTTATATGTATTTTTGACAAGCTGCAAGCACTTATAACTTAATTACACATTGTTTCGTTGATATATATGCGTTTCGTAGAAATTGTATCTTACTATCTTACAACCTTCGTCCATTTTCACTGCTCAAAATCTGCGTGCGTGAATTGAAACTAATTAGCACGCTAAATAGGAAAAAAGAATCTTTACTCCTTTTTTGCATAAGTTAACAATTTTTGAATTTCACTTTTCGAAAAAGGTCGTTTTAAATTTTTGTAAACATCTAACCAACCAAATCAATATATTCTTTTTTATTATTATTACAAGATTTATTCCATGCTTAACTATAATAATAACTTCCGACATTGAATTCTGGAACCGACAGAGAAAAAAAAATTTTTGTTCGAAAAATTTAATTTATTTGTGTGCCATTTTTTTTCCTCAAATTTTTTTCGATTTACCAGGCGCTCAGCAATAGCAGGAGGTGTTCAACCAAATTTCTTAGAAAATGGTGCTCCTAAGAGTATGCTTCTAAATATATAGCGGTTCTGGTTGGTGTCATCACTTCAGGGGAAAATTTCAACGTATAGTTTTGGGTGCTAATCGTGATGAGACATTAAATATAGAAGTTCGCTCCTAAGAGTATACCTCCAAATAGCGAGTCTTTGACTTAGGGTTTCCGGTGAAAAGTTCAACACAATGTATACAAACTTTTAAGCGATTATTCTGAGAGTACACCTCTATGAACGCATCGATTGATTAAAATTTCATTTTCTGTGTGTCGGTCGGTTGGCCAGGAACAAAAACGGCGAATACTGTGAAGTTAACACAGGTAATTTTTCCGTTATTTCTTTAAAAAACTTCAAAAAAAATCCATGTTGGGTTTTTCTTTTTTTATTTAAAGGAAATGAGATTTAGGATGCTAAATTTTAGGGCGAACGGTCACAGTATCATCAAGGGTGGCGTTTCACTGTGTTGCCCTAGAGTGCACTAGTATTCATTTCAAATAGATAAAAGACAAAAAGCTGGGGTAAAGTTTGAGTTGCTTTCAACTTGGAAAAGTTAAGCTGACAAACATATTCCAAAGGAGAACCGTTGTGACACGACGAGGTTTGGGGCTGTTTTCCCTTGAAAGAATTTATGTCTTAACTTTTCACTTCATTAATGTCTTTGAAGGAGCATTCTACTAGGAACAGTTTCCGTCTTTTAGACAGCGTAGGGCATGTTCAAATGAGATAATCAACTTCATCATACATACAACTTCGGAAATAGCCGACACCAATTTCTGCAACGTGTCTTCCTATTAGACAGTGTCCTGTAATGATGGTCTGTCTAATGGCTTAAAGAGATCAAATTCTTAGAGCGGTTTTGGTCCGGCTTCGCTAAATTTGATTTTTCGCCGTCACTAGACATGCGTGTTACCCACTTGTCCAACTAAGATCTGCTTTCTTAGTGGAATACTGCCTTACCAGAATCCAGGTAACTGTGTTTAGTTGTAATGTGCATAGTGTTGGTGCTAATTTGGAAAAGTTGATCGTCTTTACATAATTCCCCTTTACATCTCGTTGCCCTAATACCCAGCAAAGGTGAATTTTGAACCAGAATAAAACGATGCCATGAATTCCGCTTGGAACAGGCTGTACAAATTTTAAAGACGGAATAAGAGTACGATTTGGTCTGATAGCCATTTCATTAGCAATCATCAGTGTTCGTTCTTAATCTGAGACATTTTCTTTTCACAGTGATCTTGTTCTAGAGGATATACTAACTTAGAAGTTTTTGTCAAAATGCAATTGGGGTGTGGATTATGGAGTAGTCAATGTTATTTTGTAGGAATCTGAAGGTGTTGTTGGAGAGGCGGAACTTATACGAACGTCAAGGTTATTGATTCATCATAAAATTTAACGGTACAATATCGCATCATAAGCGCCATGTTGGGTCGTAACAGGCTTTCTGAAATTACGTAGAAGAAACTACACCAGAATTTTTTGTTGGCCAAAAAATATAGAAAAGAGCAGCAGTTTAGTTGGAAAATAAATTCATAAGGGTATTAATAACCCCTGAGTGCACGTGCATCATATAAAAAACAAGTTAGCTTATGATTAGCTACGCTAATTAAGTTTGTCTTCATTCTACATAAAATTTACACTTTTAAGAAGATGTTGTAACTGAATGTGTACTGCAGGTGTATTTCTAATGCAGAAACTTATAAGCCGACACGTTTCTAAGCCGTTTTATTTTAATTTTAGTCATCTTTGTAGAACTTTCGAGGAATTATAATTGGGCTTTCTAACTTTTCAGTTCTAGCATTGAACTGAGGACATTTGCGCTGAAATTTCAAAGAAAATAAAGAGAACACAAATTTAGTTTTATTTGCAATGATTGTTTTTTTAATTTGACAAGGTTTATTGTTTTTTTATAATAAAGATTTAATTTTTGAAATAGAATAAAATAACCTCCTTTCGACGAAATTATAATAAAATTTTGTTTTAAAAAATACTAACACACACAAAATTAAATATTTGCTTCTTGAAAGTAAAAGGAAGAAGGGAAAAGAACAAAAAATAAAAAAAAAAATAAGTTTAAAATTTGAATGTTAACAAAATGTTCACATATTTAAGGGATACAGCTACAATACTTAAGATTTAGGTATAATCATTTTTAAAGTACGATTGAAAAGGTTTTAGGAAAACTTCGTTGGTGGAAATAAGTCAATTTAAAATAATAGTTGAAAAAAAGATAAATGAAGGAAAAACGCCCACTAAGCTATAATTAGCGGGATAAAAATACATTTGTATGTTTTCTGCGCGCAGAAAATATTTTTACTTTTTTTTCTTTTCCTCCTTTCTTACAACCTTACAAGACATCAACACTTACGAAGTTTTTGTTTGTTGTATTACATTTTTGCTTTTCAATTGATTCAAACAGTTTCGCCGAAAAATTGATTGTTTTTTTTTTAAAGCAAACAGGTTAGCGTAATAAAACAAACTCAAGCTCAGCTCAGGAAAGGCGCGAATACACAAGAAACCACAAATTAAAGGACAATTTTGGGACACGATTTCGTCTTTTTATTTTCCATATTGTTGAACGCACTGTTCCTTTAGGGGGTTATGAATTCCTACTTTCTTGCTGTTTGCTCGTGTTTTGAAATTTAGCTATTGCTTTTGATGTTTTTTTTTTTCTTATTGCGTATTTTGAATTTGTTTGTTTGTTTTCTGATCTAAACAAGAAAGACAATTTGTATGATTTGTTTGATGTTTTTTTGTTTCTAAAGAGATTTGTTCAGATTTTGTTTCACGGCCTTGAGTCGCGTTGGATGGGGGGAGCAGCACCACCTCACACCAAACCAACACACGATTCCGTTCCGTTCACTTTGCTGCTTTTCTACTTACGAGTATTCTTTTCCTTTGTCTTCTTTTCTTATAAAACAAAAATTTGTTTATTGTGTTTTATACACACACATACAAATGTTTGTTTGCTGATTTGTTGTTTGTTGATTTTTTATGCTTTTTTTTATGTAAACGCTTTTGCCCTTAGCGTGTTGCTGTTAAATTTTTGATGTTGTTGTTTCGATTGTTTTAAAATGAACACGCATGCGCAATAGGATTTTTTGTCTTCAAAACGGATCGCCTTAAAAATTCTGGTGAAATCTTCTCTCTTCTTATGTTCTTCGTCATTGATGGATTGATTTCGTTGTTTGTTTTTTTCTTGTTCCTCCGCAATTGGCATTGTTCATTTCTTGTTCATTTTGAATTTAGCATAGAAATTTGCGATTTGATCGTGACGCACGGGAATGGCGTCCAAGATGCCAGTGAAACTGAAGTTTGTATGACGTTTCTCATGGAGATTATCACCAGATAGATATGTGACCACATTCGATTGGAATTCTGTTGAATTCGGGTCGGTGTGGTTCGCGACCAGATGATTGCAGAATTGAGCAATTTGTACAAAGACTGTTGCCTCGCGATCTAAAAAATAAAAAAAAATTAATTAAGGTAAAATATTTCGCAATTACCGCGCACAAATATTTTTTTTCAAACTGAAACCCATCGAAAGCAACTTGTGTCGTTTTTTAAAGAACTGAGTTAAGCTTCTTTGTTTGCACTTGAAGTTGGATTTTTTTTAAATTGTTGAAGCCCACTTTCTTAAAAAGATGTTGAAATCAACAGTCAAGGTCAGGGTTCATTAGCAGCACTGGACACGGTAAAGCTGGTGACGGAACACTTTAGTTGATATGAAGACGATGCTTATCATTTGGATACTAAAACCAGTTACTAAATGAATTGAAAAGTAGATTATAAAGCAGCTGGGCAGATAGGCTACAAGCTGAAATTTGCAATATCAGTTCCATCTACCACATCCAAATAAAAGAAGATCACTTACTAAGAGGCAGTGAGTCTTGTAAACATCGCCTATCAAATCCTGCCCAGCTTTTTAAACCGTTTGCTAAAGATCTCTAATTGGTCCTTACCAATGCTGCTTTAGACCTGAAAAATCTACGATTGACCAAATCTTCACATTCCGACAGATCCTGGAGAAAACCCAAGACTTTCACAATGAGATTTACCACTTGTTTATCGATTTAAGTGTCAATAGGAAAGGACTTTATCGTGACTTTATCATCAGCTCAATAATTCCTGCTAAGCTGCTACCTCAAAGCTGTTCCGTCAAAATTGGAAAAATTTCGACTGAAACCTCCGACAGCACACAAGAACACCCAGGCCAGTTCATCACGTAATATGTTTAATAAATAAACGCAATCACTTGGGTTTGCTGACTACATCGACGTGATATAATGAACCAAGCAAACACTAGCATAGGGTCAGCATGAAAATGAATGGAGCTAATCATCAACGAGTATAATTTCATCAACAATCGCTGAACCAACGACACAACGACGAACTACACGAGGTGTACAGCGAAGAAAGAGCACCAAACATCTCGTTTCAAAAATACACAACCTTTCCTTCTTTTGCTCTTGGTTTCGATTCAAGTAGTCAATTATTTTATTAATTCTGCTGTAAACTGGGCGTTGAAATCTTGCTGATCCTTGGCTAATTCGGAAAAAAGAAAGTGCTCCGGTTCTATAAAACAATGAAATTACATGTACCCTTTTTTAGTATTCAAGGATCTTGATGGTTGGAGACTAAGACTGAGGTATAAACAAACACCGTAATGCCAACAAGAGTAAACGAAACTAAGTCACCTCAAGAAAACAGACAGTTCTTTAAAGTTCTTTAAGAACATACAGTAGAAATTTAATTAATCAACTTACCGAGCTTCCTTGGAATTTTAACTAATGAGAATGTCATATTCTCGTTGTCCCTCTGGGCACGCATATGTCGGTTGCCATGGGTAAATTCCTGCTCTAGCCAACGGATAACATTCCTGGCGTTTTCGCTGCGCTTCTTCAAATCGTCCAATTCATTAAAAACTAAAAAAAAATTAATTTAATTAAGAATTTAAAACAAACTTATACAAATTACCTGCGTTGGGGATCAAAACAATAAACTTCTTGCTCTTGACCAAGTTCTTTACAATTCCAGTGTATTCAGTGAGAGCCTTTGCATCAACAACAACAAAGGGTGTCATGATCATGTTCAAAGGATTTTTGCGGAGCTAGAAGAGTAAGAATATTTATCTTGATTAAAACTGCTATGCAAAAAATATAATTAATTTTTTTATTATTTTCAACTACCAATGGAAAACCTACCTCTTCTTCTAGAGTCTCCACTTCATTTTTCAACCACAACTTCCCCATAATTTCGCATTTTTTATTGACTTCGTTCTTCTGTGCCTCACTGCGTTCTTCGTCGGCACCACTGCTCGATTGCAGCTTTTCGATTTTCTCACCAGCATTGCGATTTCTCAAGTAACCCTTTCTGGGCATTCGTTTGCACTCCTCCACGGTGTCTTTCTCTTCATTGCTGGTATAGCTCTTCCTAACAATGCCATTCTTACGATCACTATAACGACGAGTGCGTCCTTCAACGCGCTTCCTTGAATTCTTAGCCGATCTACGCTCTCTACGACGAGATGATGAAACCTTCTTTTCTTCCCTCTTCTTCTTGACATTTTCTGTGAATTTTCTCGACTTAATACAGAATCGGTAGTTGAACTTTTTCTGTTTGCACACGAAAAATCCAAAATCGACCATTTTGAAGATTCTCAATATGTTCTCTTCGTTTGGAGTAATTTTCTCGCGAATTGTTGTCTCCCAATCCAACTGCATCTGTGTGCTCTGGAACAAATCGAAATTCTTCAGAACGAAATCCTCGGATAGGGGAACCGCTGCGCGGACATCAAAGAGTTCACTAAGAGATTCGCGGACATTGGGAGTCAGCAAGAACTCCCTCTCAAAGAAAATCTTCCTAGTAAAGATATCAATATTACAGTAATTCAAAAGTTTCATAATTTTATGAATGAATTCTGGATTTGAGTGATAGCATCCAAACAGTATCTCCTGGTTTATCTTTAACCAATCAAAGAGAATTTTCAGAGCACGCATTGTGGGTTCTGTTTGGACAAAGTCTACAATAATATTCGGATCAATTTTGGTGTACTTGTTGCGATAGACCAATTTCTTTGGTGGATCGCCAACTTTAATCTCTTCTTCGATATCAGATTTAAAATTGATAGCCCCCAAGGAAGCACTATTCAGATTGAGGATCTCAAAGCCCTTTAAAAGCTCCTCACTGTCAACTTCCTGAGACAAATTAGCACCAGGATAAATAATCTTTTCTTCTTCGATAACAATATCTTCGTTATCAGAGAAAGTTGGATAGTGTCTATTCTCGACTTCGTCGTCTTCAGACTCTTCAATTTTCGGTTGTATTTCCTTGCCATTTGGCAGTACTCCTCCGTCTTCTATATCACTGAAATCACTCTCGAAATTCGAACTCAAGTCAGAGTAATCATCTTCCTCGGAAGAGAAATCAGTGTCCATGTCTGACTCTGTGTCATAGCAGCTGCTATCGTCACTCTGGGCTATCTTTCTTCGACGACGTCGCAGCTTCATGCCCTTCTTCTTGCTCTTACTAGACAATGGAGTCTTTAAGTCGGATTCCTTGGCCTCGTCACTACTGCGAGTTGAATTTTGGGGATTCTTTTCGTCATTATCTTTCTTCGAAACAACTACAGATGTTTTAACTTCTCGCTTTCCATTGATTTCCTCTTGCTCATCAGTGTCCGATGGAGCTTTTATCTTCTTTTCTGTTTCACCCATTGAAGCCATCCAGTTCTTGAATTCATTACGGCTTTTCCTCACTGACAAATCGAATTCATCGAACTTCTTGGCGTACAATTCGTGGAATTCTTCATTTTCTTTTGACTTGGCCAAAACCTCTTGCTCCAGGTTGACAATACAAGCATCCATTAGATCAGAACAGACAGCTACCAAAAATGCATTCAATGAATACACCTTCTGTGAGTTGATCATCTTCAGCTTGGACAAGCAAAAGAAAAGAATATTGACAATCTTGAAGACACTTGCTTCGGTGATGTTGATGCTCTTCGAACATAAAATCTTCCTGAGATCCACCAGAACACAATGACAGAGGCTGTTAAAATCTGGGACTTCCTTGTCGAAGAAGAAAATGTCCACAATTAGATAGAATCGAGCATAGAAATCCTTAAGATTGAATTCAACCTTATTTGGATCCAATTTCTCTAGATAGTCAGCGTGAGCTTGAAACAGCTTACAGACATTATTCTCGCTCAATTCGAACGGAACAATGCAGACCAGCGAGTACAGATAATGATAGATCGAGTCTAAATCAAAGTTCTGTCCGTAGAATAGTGTTCCCAACTGATTCTGGGACATTCCGATAGCAGGATTCAGCTTAAACGCTTCATAATAAAACTTGGCTGCCATTTTCTTGTTTATCTTTGGCTTAGAATCTATTTTGAAATCAAGAAAATAACGATGCAAGTCACCCAACGAAAGCAAGGCTGAATGAATAGTATCCAAGGCGAAACTAACTGCCTCTAAACTCTTGTCTACCACGAAATCCCCAATTATTTCCTCACCATCACTAGTGATCTTTTTATAATCACATCCATCAACTCCCTCAGTGAAGACATTGAAATTAAGCAAGAATTTCAAATCCAGATCGTAGATTTCTTCCATTTTTGAGGCAATCCGTTTATAATTTGCTATTCCGCTAAAAAGAAACTTTTCTAACTTTTGGAAGTTCTCCTCGGCGCTCTCTTCCTTTTGTTCTTTATTCCAGTTTTTCTTTACGAAAGCTATAAATTCATAATAGCCCTTGCGCCAGAGTATCTCTCGAGCTTTTTTACCAACTGCTTGAAAGTCTTGAAATATAATGGCCTTACACAGTTGCACGAGCTGTGAACGTTTGTCTTCGATATCATGATCGAAGAGTTGAGACATACAGACAATGGACTTTTTCTCATCGTCCAATTGTTTTGTGACCACATACAAGGAGCTGCAAAACAAGAAACTCAGTTAGTCGAATTTAAATAAACTTTTTAATAAAAAAAAACGTGCACGCGCACTAAAAGAGTTATTAACACCCTTATCATGAATGAACACACATTATTGGTTATGAATGTCTGTATACAGGGTTCGTCAAATGAAGTGTTACTAATTTTATGTTGGCATCACTGGCGACGCGGGAATATTTTTTTTTTTTATGAATGTTTATTATATTATTAATAACAAATGTACTTCTGGCTTTAAAACTAAGCATCGTCTCATAAAAGCTAGTTTAACGCAACAATTTCTTGCAGATCATGTTCCCCAATTCATTTCTTTGCAACAGTGGCCTCCCTACGCACCAGATTGTAATCCAATTGATTTCTTTATATAGTCCATCTTGGAGGCTAAATCAAAAGAAACAAAATGAGTGTTGCAACATTGAACTTAGCGCTTCCTCGGAAATGGGCACGGATCCCACAGGACCACCCTTATACAGCGTGCAATTACTTCACCAAAAGGATTGATGCTATCATCTGTGCAAGAGGAAGTTATTTTGAGCAGTGACATGGTTTTTTAAAAAATAAATGTTTTTATAGTGTGCTCATCAAATTTGGAATGAAAAACTCTAAGAATGAACTTTGAGTTCGTAAAACTTCATTTGCCGGACCCTGCAGTTGTATTGGGAACAAAATTGGGCTATGAAGAACATTCATCATCTGTGTAGTGTGGCTTACGAAAAGTCTCTTATCAGTACGTCCGAAATAAGGCTCAAGAGTCAACTGAAAGGCATTCCTTACGGAGTGAGACTAACACGGAAATTGCCTCAGAGGAGGAATACAGCGGGCTGTTTTGCTGGAACTTTCTGTATAGAAGTAACGATCAAACAGATTGAGACAAGAAACATTACCTATTAATTTTTTCTGCTACTCTTGGAAAGTGACATAGGGGTAGGTTATACTTTTAACGAAAGAAGACAGCATTGCGTCCACACTGTTGTTGCTTGTCATACGCTGCTCCTTATGCACAAAGTTGAGATTCTTCGAATCAAATGTTTAATCCGTGCTATTATGTGTTTTTGAAACCTAAAAAGTCTCGGCTACCATCTCGAGAAAATCGCAGGCTTTTGTGAATCGCTGTCTACGTTTCATCCTGAAGATTCGCTGGCCACAAATTTGTATATACAAATCAGGAGCGGTTGGACGCGACATAAAAAAGCCCAAATGTCTATTGATTGACCACACACTTAGGAAATTAAACAATGATATTGCAAAGCAGTCTTTTGAATGGAATCATCAGGATTCACAGCGGGTTGGTTGGAAGACCAGGTTATAGGACCTGATGATGAAACGAGTTCCAAGGAATTAGAGTATGAAAAAAACCGCTGGCACACGACCAAAAATATATCACATTAAAAATCGTCAAACACTACTGGAACGGTCCGAAGGGTTACTTTTAATGTGAAAAATATCATTCAAATGGCCGCTCCGATAAGATTCGCACGATGTAATCCTGTTGAGGTAATTTTTAACCACGTTTCGCACATTTTGGGCGGTATCTAGGCCGTGACTTAAGTAATGTTGGTTTAAAATGCATCTAGATTCCGGATATTATTGGCGTAGGCACGATCTTTTGCGTAGCTCCCAGAAAAAAAAATCTAAGGGTGTCAAATCTCATGATCTTGGTTGCCAATTCACGTCAACAAAATGTGAAACTACATGACCAGACATTTCTCACGCAATTGAGCCATAACTGGCCGGGTTTTCGATGGTTTGCTGCCACGTCTTGTTCGAATCACACATCGTCCAAGTCATGATCTTCAATCGCCGGCCAAAAAATCGGTTATCATTCGACCATATTCGAAGAAATACGGACCAATGACACCTTTTGACCATAGGGCACACCAAACAGTCACTTTGTCTGGATGCAACGGCACCTCATCGATCACTTGTGGGTTTTCCTAGACACATACATATGTGGCAATTTTGTGTGTTTACATACCCACCGAGTGAGAAATATTTTTTCGAAAATGGGTGTTTATTGTACACTTTTGTAGTAAGTTTAGTTAATTTTGCAAGCGATCCATTATCGTCAATGGCAAACATTCAACTCATACAATGATACTACAGGTGGCAGCTGTATTTTTAATAACAGAACTTAATGCCAAACTCTGTCAAATGCTTAAGGAATATCAAGATCACAATGTTAAGAATAATTCTTCCATTGTTCGCTGCGATAAAGCATCATTGCACCAACAGTGGAGCTATTGCTACGAAAACTGTACCACCGGTGATTAAAATGGTGTCGTAAAATATTTCTTGATAAATATGATGGTTTATCGCCGCTTGTATGAACTTGATAAGAAGATTCATAAATACAATTGGTCGGTAGCTTGGAGGGCATGAAAACACGCATTTATTAGGTTTGTCATTCATTCGGAAAGACTCCTGGACGTGGATGCACACTTATTCAGAACAATGGGAGAGAAGAAGTGCGTAAAAAGATTTGTGGGAGGAGGATACACAAAAGTATGTAAAAGTGTCGAATTAGCAGCAAACAAGCTTCAGTGTCGCCACGGAAAGATTCGTACAACAACGCAGTTTTTTTTTTTTTTTTGCATAATTGACAGCATTCCGATTACGACTTCCGAAATGAGACGCATTTATTATTATTATGCCGAACATATTATGTCTGAATGCTTACAACGCGGCTAGTTTAAAAAAAATATGGCATTCGTAAATTATTGAAGGGCTGGCTTAAGGATCAATGCATAAATCTAAGACCAAATCACTCACTACGGGTAAGAGCACAGAAGTTGTTCCAAGGCAGAGGATATTAGAGGAGGTTGGCATTATCAAAGCACTGGCCTGGATGTCAACAAACGAATAAACAAAGCCCGTATTGCATTTATAATCCTTTCTTCTGTATGGAACTCCCAACAAAATAAGTCAAGGCAACACGTTAAGACTCTCCGAATCCAACGTTACATTTAAAATACTATTTCAATATCTCGGACAGACAGCAAATCTTCGCATGAGGTAAATTTCGAAGATCCGTTTACTGCAAACCATATCAAACGATGAACTGTAGAATATGACCGGCAGAAAAAACTAGGTGCAGACATACAACGTTGTTGGTGAAATCAACAACAGAACGACACAATCCTGCGAATGGAGTCCTTAGGGCAATAGACACCTTGGAAGAAGAGGAGAGGAAATCTCGGCAGCATCATTGATTTCAATCGTGAACGCAGCTATGATCAGTTGCTGCATCCAGACAACAGAAATTTCCAAGTTGATCACAGGAGTGTCATTGTACACTAGAGTTGGCGTTGGTGTCAATGAAAATTTAGTTTTTGGAATGTGAGCATCAGTGCAGGTCTTTCTAGCTTCGTCGGCTTTGTTAATTCCTAAACCAACATTCCTGAAATTTAAAGCTTTTTTACAGCTCAAGTCGAACAATGAATTCTGTTTTTGGTTTTACTGTTTTTTTTCGGAAGAAACACGCTTAAACTGTGGGGAATAGTGTTTCTAAGCATAACCCAGAAAGATCTAAGTGTTTAAACTCAATATCTTAAGCCACTGGGGTGCTTTGCGAGACAGGTTCTTCGGGTGATATTCGGTCCTGTATCAATGGAGTACGGAGGAGAATATTCAATGCCGAACTGTACGGGCTATTCAGCGACATTGACCTGTTTAAAAGCTGAAAATACAGCAGCTTAGACGGCTGGGTCACGAGGAGCGTATGGACGAGTCTTCAATTGTAACCCGGAGTGGCGACCCAGTTCTGGAAGACCTCAACTAACTTGGTGTGCACAATTGGGTGGGGGCCACAGGTTAGGGACCCTCCTAGTATTCAAACGAGGATTGTTGGTCGAGTCAGTGGTCCATAATGTGGTCCTATTATGTAAGTAAGCTTATGCCACTGCGGAAACCGAAGGCAGATGGGTCGATCTTATTAGTGTCATAGGTATTCACCATAGAGTTGAAATATTGGGTCCATATTTTTGTTCCTAACACAAACAGGGAATCCCCATCAAACAAGAGTATTCAGTTTATTACTGTCATTTTTTATCTGGAACATTACGTAAGTAATTACACGTGAACCTTCTGCCATCAGAAACATTCCTTACTCATCTAAATACATCCAAAACTAATACAAACCAAAGACGCTTAAGTTTCTATAGGCATCAACTGGGTACTTCAAAAAATTTAATTGAGAATTCAGTTTAATCGGAAGTGTCCGCGAAACTCAGAGTGGAAACGGGGTAAATGCCTACAATTGTAGTTGTGCTATATGCATTACAAATTATCCAATTAGAATATTTAAAAAAAAAACCGGAACAAACAGCTTTTTAAGTACGACATACCTGGCTGCCTACTTAACAATTTCATTGCATCACACGACAAGTACTGAATTTCTGTTGAAATAAACAAACGATTTCAATAGGTTAGGTATTTTTTTTTTAAAGTTTATCGCAGATTAATAATTGACGTCATCTCGACGAAGCAAAATAACAAATTCAGGCGATAGAATTGGTATATATGAATTACTAGACACTTTTGACTTGTGAGTCATCATCCTCAACACGAGTCTACCCTTTCTATTTATTGTTACAAAATAGAAACGCTTAGACCTACCTCAATATGTACACTACCTCTACCTCGATCGTCCGATATTCTAGTTGGTCTTCTTTATTTTGGACCAAGGACAGTAAAATGTCAGTAGAAACTAGACACAGCAAAAGGATTACATATTTAAATAAAAGACAGAATATCAAAGCAGAAAAACGTCTCTTCTCGGAATAAACATAAAAAATATAAAAAAAGAAGACAGACTAGCAAATGGGGATGGGGTAGGTGGCCAAGAGTCGATTTTTATACAGACATGAAGCACAAACTTATATACATAGTACCTACCTCGGTTGAGGTTATTTTCAGCACAACACATCACACTTTTGATTAATTTTATATTTGTTTTTTTGTTGAAAAGAAAAATACATAGCTATCACATTTTTGATTACAACTCAGAAAACTCACCGATAAGTCTCCTTAGGGTCACGACTACTAGAAATTTCCATCGTTGCTAATCCCTGAAACTGTCCAGTTTCTTTGTTGTTCATGCTGAAATATTTAGATTTTGATAAAAATTGCAATTGGTGAAAATAAAAAATACTTTATACCAATTATTAGACTTAATATATTATTTTCGCAATCAAATTGTTTTTTTTTTCGATGATTAAAATTAAAATTTTCCTTTTTCCTTTGATGTTATATTTTAATGAATACTCAAAATTTGTTTAAGTCTATTTTATCACGATTATAATCACTTTTTTTAAGTTTGAAGATTTTTTTCTTTATTTTGAATTAATCATAAGCAAAGTAGGTTTCCTTCTTCCATTGTGTAAATGACGAAGTTCAGCTGCTCAACGCTGCTGCGTTGTTTAATTATTTTCCAATTTGTTTACTTTTCCGATCCAATAATTCGATTTATTTATATATATTAACATTTGTTGTGAGTTTACCTTTAATTTTTTGTACTTTTAATGCACAATTTCCGAAGAATAAACAGTTTTTATCGCGTAAAATATTTGTTCACAATCCAACTTTACATTTAACATTATACAAATTAAAAATGGATGATGAAGTTGAAGATGGGTGGAATAAATAGAATTTGTACTGCTTTCCAGTGTGGAAAGAAGACAGATGTTTTTTGGCAGGTCGGCTAAGTAGATCTTTTTTTGGTAAGGTAGGGCTTGTGAATAATAATGAAAGTGTTCAGAAGACGATGAGTTTCCAAATATTGTGAAATTATTTCACTGAAATGTATATTATATAGAATACATTTTTTCACGAAACTTTTTTTTCAGGAAATTTTAAGCTTGAAAGGCATGCATGACTAATATTTAAATCTAAGGGCTAACCATAATTGAAGAATGGGTACGTACGCGTTGCCTTACGAAACAGTAGAAATACATGTGATTTGTATACCCAACCCGAAATGACTTTTTGTTCAGTTTCGGCAAGTTTCGTTCACTTGCGTTTTCGTACGTAATGTACGCTTTGAGTAGTACATTACGTACGAAAATCTGACATTCCTTTTTTCTAAAGGGTATTCTTCTTCGGGATCACGACGTTATCCAGAGTGACAGAATCTAGAAAGTACAAAATCAATAAAAAAAAAAATATAGAAAGACAAAATCTAGACGTAGTAAAAATCTAGAATGTATAAAAATCTAGAAAGATGGAAATCTAGAATAATCTAGAAAAATAGTGTTCTAGATTTTTTTAGAGGAATTCTAAATCTAGAATTAATATCATTTTTTGAGACAATGGTTACAATTCGCGAGAAGAACCGACAAATTAACCAAATTATATTTTCAGAAAATTTTATTTTTCGTGCAAAACTAGCGGGAGGATTATATTAAAATTTTAAAAATGAGTATTTCGTGGACAAAAATTAAAAAAATCGTGGAATTATTACAGATCTCTTTCGATGAGACGTGCAATTGGGCAACTAACATTTCAGCTTCGATAAAATCTTACCGAACAATACTTTCTGTTTCCGTAAAGCTTGTCTTAAACTTCGTTAAGCATAAAAAGGAGAACATTTCCGAAGTCCCAATAATTATTTCGGTAAGGCCTTTTGCAAAGATGAAATGGAGGCCTTACGGAAGCGCCAGCTTCGGTAATAGCTCTTAGTGACCTAAAAGAGGTTTAAACCAGCCCCAAAAGAATTTTTACCGAAACTTGTTGAAAGGAAGCTTCTTAAACTCTTCGCTTAAAATATTAATATAAGCATTTACAAAGTTCACTTGATTTGATTTTGAGACTTCTATTAGGCCTATTCGTGTATTGTTCGTATATATCTTTAAGTAAAACACGTCTGGTCTGTTACGATGCTAAGATTCAACTAACTTTATTCAGTATCAAAACATATACATAAGAGCAAAGAATACATGTGTATGTATGTATAGTATATAATAAATAAATCTATTACAATACAATTCGAAGCGAAAAATTGAAGTTTTATCGAAGCTTTAATAAAAAAAATTAAAATATATTTTATCAATTTTTTTATTTTTTTATTATATTTCTGTGAGGGTAAATTCTTTTTTATCCTGAAACTATAGATGAAATTTGATTATTTATATTTTTATTAAACTGTTACCTAACATTTTAAAAGAACATGTTTTTTTCTTACCTATATGGGATTCGAACTCACGATCTAATGTTTCATTGTCCAGCACTCTACCCACTGGGCTTCCAGTAACATGATTTCAGAAGATTCAGAACTTAATCACTTCTTTCATGTATAAGCTTCGATAAAATTTCGGTTAGGCTTCTACTATGTTCCATGCAACTTTGCATTTATCCATAACAAGCGGAGTCTCGACGAAGCAAAAAATGTCTGACTTAACATTTATCATTTCGATTTAATTTTTGCTTGCTGAGTAAATTTATTTCTCATAAATTTCCCATGCACAATGCGCACCCTATACTTATAATATATATACCTATTTATATCAATCAATACTTTTGTTATCTTTAGATTATGATCTATAATCCAGGCATAAGTTATGCCCTGTGGAAACACGGTTCAAGTTTTGTTCATCATCATTTTACCTTTGACTTATGACGCAGATATACAACTCAAAGAATAACTTTTTATTTTTGTGTCAGTCTAAAGAACAAACAATTAAATATTGAAAAAGAAAAAAAGCATCCAAATTGAGGTAATTATAAAATCTATAAGGTACATAATGGAAATATTGTTCATATTGTTCATTTATTATAGAACTCCAAAATGGAAGAGCATTCTGAAAATTTTATAATTGTCCAAACGATTGAGGCCAGAGAACTCAAACTTTCAGCAGTGCCCCCAACGCCAACTTGGGAGAAAAATGGAAGACTTATGTGGCCACCAGAGAAGTTGCGAGGAAGGTGCCTTAAAAACTTTAAAAACCCACCTGGAAATTCGGCTGAAGGATGGAAGGAGTATCAGTGCCTTGTAAAAAGACGAAATATCAAGACGTACTACGAAGCATTGCAAGAAATTGAAACAATGTCTAACAACAGTGATACCAGTGACATGGAAATTTGTCAAGGGCTTCACAAAGCAATGGGAAACGGTCTGCAGCAGCCCGAAAAGTATATAACGCTGATAGAGACCGGATGAACCATAACGAAGTGAGTATGGCCAGCTTTGTAGTAGAAAAGTATGTGTTAATGTTGTTGTATTAATTTTATTTCAGTTTTTACAGGTTCTTCAAAACAGCAGCTTCAATCCACGTCAAATCAAAGGCCTATAATCTTCAAACAGGCATCTGTGCATACAAATACGAGCGCACATAAAATCCACAATCATCAGTCCATCGGGAGTGGAACGTCTGAGCCGTCAGAAATTGGCTTTTTGTTGCTATCATAGATAACCAGATCAAGCAGACCGCTGCTATAGACCACTCTATGGCCCATTTCCTTAGGCTTGTGCGTAGATTTTTGTTCTTCTTAATTTCGTCTTCATTCTCTGTTGTTTCTTCATCTTCGACGACAACATCTGAATCTGAATCTTCTCGGTTAGGTAAAATGTCTTGATTTTCGATTGAGGAACGCTCATTGTTACTAATGGATTCATTAATTTCTTGATGTTGCACTTCTGGAGAATTATTCTTTATTTGCATATCAACCTCGCGAGCTCTTTGGAGCATTATTGCACGTCTCATCGAAAGAGATCTGTAATAATTCGCCGATTTTTTAATTTTTTCCACGAAATACTCACATTTTAAAATTTTAATATAATCCTCCCGCTAGTTTTGCACGAAAAATAAAATTTTCTGAAAATATAATTTGGTTATTATGTCAGTTCTTTTTTTTTTCTTTATAAAGCCTCTTTAATCAAACTTTAGCTTTAAACGAAACATCTGATAAGGTTTCCGTAAAACTCTTATAAAGACCCTTTGCAAGCTGATTGACAGTAGGTTCGGTACAGTAACTCCATGGAAGCTTTATAGAAGCTATTCTACTGCTTCCTTCCATAACATCTCTAATGGAAGCTTATTGGAAACACTGATTTTAGCTTCTATTAAGTTTCCTCATTTTATTTCCCTACGGCCTAAACGAAGCTGTAAACGAGGTCACGACTTCTATAATGAGTTTTGCTTCCAGTGGAAGCCTTACGGGAACTTTACAGAAGTCTAAACTACACTCACTGCAATTTTTTTAGCCTAATCGAAGCTGAAATGTTAGTTGGGAGACTAATACAGACCGCCAACTCGTACTCCTCTTGCCTGAAACACCCTCGTAATATTTGTTCGTGTCTGTGAATATGTGTACAGATCTGTTCGTGCATTTTGTAATGGCAACCTATCCCTGCGTATGCCATTTATTTTGTTTACTGCTCCCATTAAAAAAGCAAGAGAGACCACCACACTCTCAAAATAAATGGCATATCAGCTGATTTTCAGCTTGTAGGCAAAAAGAGAGACCATACGGATACGCCATACAAAACGCCAAACTATTGTCAAACTCCGTGTGTTCTTATGACGTAAAGCGCACAAATACATAGACATTGTTGCGCAGTGCAGTTTTGCAAAAGGGCAAACTGGAAACTAAAAATATGAGACAAACATCTTGAAACTTAAGGTTTTACGCGAAAACAGAGTTTATAATTCAGTGGGTATAAACTTTGTTTTCCCGTCAAACATACTACACGCACCAGTGACTATAGTGTGACAATGGTTCGTTCGAATAGACACTTCCATGTTGGATTTGGATTATGTTTCAAAATTCGTTGACCGTTATTTTTAAAAATGAGAAAAAATAACATCGATAAAAAAAATTAAAAACTTCTTCATATTGCATTTTATTTTATTATCCCTAAACAAGGACTCCTATGAATAACATGAGTTAACAGAATAATACACACAGAATAAGATTTATCCCCGTTCGACTTAATTAAGTTTTAGACACACGTAAGACACAATAACATAATAAACTCTCCGCAATATTTAAGGATTAAAAAAAGCGATAATAAATAACAAGTAACAAGTTAAGGTTCATAAAATAGACACAACAAACAATTAATATGGAATCTGGTTTTGATAGTATTGGATCATATCATAGGTTCGTGTCCTAAAGTTCTGATAGGAATTTCTTATAACAGCCAACATATGAGCAGCAGCTTCTCGATTATTTTTCGTTGCAACAAATCGCTGTTTAAGTAGATTGATGGTCTGGCCACGGAAGCAGGGTAAACCAGTGTCCAACATAAGAGAGACCAGAGAAACAATGGCATCCTGATAAGGACGCACTGCTAGGAACGCCTGCACACACAGTTCACAGAACCATTTGAAAGCGGGTGCCTCCATTTTGCCACCCATTATCATAACCATTTCATCGGTGAGCTTCATGTCCGGTTCGAAGCCAATGTTGCCACCAGGAGAGGACTCAAACATGAATCCAAAATCGATGTGGATAATGTGACCATCTTTGTCAATCATTATATTGCCATTATGACGATCTTTGATTTGCAAAAGATACCCAATCAGAGAATAGGCTGCCATGGATTTCACAAAGTTTGCTCGAGCTGCCTGGAATTCCTTGGAACTCTCGTCACCGTACTGATGCAAGAAGTACTCGTAGAGCCCAGAATCTGTCTGCCGACCAAGTTGATCACGAGACTTAGCATTTGGGACACACTCAATTACACCACACTAACAAAAAAAAATGTTTTTTAATATGAAAAAACTAATTCAAAAAGATCACTATGTTACCCCAGGAGCTGTGGCCACGACTCTGTAAGGAAACAAGAACAAATCCAGTCCAACTTGCTGAAAAATGTTCTTGAAGATCGTGATGACCTGAAGAGCCAGCATATCCTGTCGCACATCATCTCCAACTTTGAAAATCGCAGCTTGCCAGGACTCAACGCCAAGAGTAGCGTGAGCATCTTCTTGAGAATTCTAAAAAGAAAAAATACTTTAGTTCGGAATAAGGTCCAAATTCAAATTATACGTACTGGGTTATTCGAAACCTCCATCGCTCTTGTCTCAAGCTCGTTTATTCCGCACCGATAAACTCTAAATCTGGCCAAATATGGGGCCTTTGCTGCACTTTGCATAGGCGTTCCACTGTTATAGTCAATGTCTAGCACCATTGCTTCCGGATTCGATGGTAGATAACATCCTGATTGCACCTTAATCCGACTCAGAGCAGCCAAACAAGCATTTTTCCTCTCGATTCCCTTAGGAAACGATCGAATCTCCCCAGAAACCGCTGTTATCTTCCCAAAGAAATCAAATTCGCGCTCATAGAACCTCTTGGCAGAACCAGAAAACGATGCGATAATGTTCTGACTAAGCAGCTCCAATGCTTCATACAAATTTGGATCCTTATGGAGCTGATCTTCATCCATAAACATATTCGTTTGCATATTCCAAATCAATTGATGCGCCACTATTTGGGATCTCTTAGAGATGTTTTTAATAAACTCAGTCACATAGCCCATGGTGTCATGTCGAAGGGCTTGGACAAGTTGTGGAATGTAAGGAAGCACTGATTCAGCTGGATATGATGACAAAGTTTTCACTGCATACTGAGCGGTTAGTGGATGGGATGGATACTGTCTGGAGAAATAAGACAGAGCTTGAATGGGATTCACTGCCGACCAAGCTAAAATATACACCAGATCTGGACTCTCTTGAAGTAGATTCTTAGTAGTAACGAGATATTTAAGTGCTTCAGGTATATGAGCAACAGCAATGGGATCTGCACAGACCAATCTGGTTACTTCGTCTTCAATCGAATCGGAATTTTTGATTCTCCACGGTAAGAAGACAGCCAAAGATGGATTATACGACCACGCCAAACGGGTATAGTCCCTCCAAACATTCATTTTATATGGTCTAGCTCTCCATTCATTTATTTGCTCTTCTCCAGGTATAGCCAGATCGGGCAAACAATTTGGGTTGTACCATATAATCATGAATTCAAGTTCTACAGCTAAAAGTTCCAGAATCAAGTTTCGCTTCTTCATGTAATCTTTGTCGTAGGCATCCTTTTGATAAGGAAGTCGTTTGGAACGTGTCGATCTCTTCGATAAAGTCGAAGTCGAATGTGGAATTGTATTGTACCAACCGCCAGTTCCCGACATGGACCTCGCCACATCACTTCCACTGATGAGGGAAGCTGTTTCGGGATTCTGTTTGACTGAGAGCATCTGATTTGAAGATGTTGTACCACCAACTAAGCTGGCTACTTCGTAATCACCAACTTCCGTGGTAATCAGATGCTTCTTTTCACTCCTCATAGTCTGCCAAAACTTTAATAGTATCTGGATATCATCCAGCAATTGCTCTTTCGATTGATTTGGGCAAGTTGGCGGTCCACAAAAGTAGTCCAGGGCATTATTATAAATCCTCTCTCTAAGAATATTCCTTGCTATCGACTTTGCAATTGTATTCCCTTGCAACAAGGATAATCCACATTGAAGGAGTTTAAATCTACATCCTACTGTGGATACTTGCCTGTTCTGCTTGTTGTTCTTTGAAATGGGCAAACAACGGTTCAGAAGCATACAGAACATCTCTACCTTGTCTCGGTTGCAGTATTTTGCCGTGTCAACCATTTCCGAGAGCAATTGTAACCAAATGAGATGAGGCGCTATCTGAATTGGCTTGGAAATCAACTTACAACCGTCGTATGCCGCCAATGGATTCGTTGTCTCGACCTCGTCGGAAAACAGTCCAAGTTTTTTCTCGAAAGTAATCTGCCATGCACTTACCATGTCCTGAATAAAGCAAAGTTCCAGATCTTGCCTCGCAGTGAGCACCCATTGCCAGCATTCGACAGCAGTCTCCATGGCGGACTCTGTGAAGAGTTCTACCTGAGATGTCGCTGAAAGCAAAAACAAAACCAGTAAACATGCATGCTCATGAAAATTCTTGAATTATTTCGAAACAAACTCACAAACAGCATGAAGGAGCTTTCGATTGATTCCAGAACATAGAACCAGATAAGCGGTTGCTCTCCAGAGGGCTCCTCGATGCTTAGCATCACTTTTCTCCTTGCAAGCATCAAAGACATCCTTCACCAGACGATCAGCAATTCCAGCCTTATCCTTCTCATTCATAGCCGATAGCATTCCAGAAATTTCCCCAGCATACTTTGCCCTGAGACACAGTACCGACACAAACCTTGGAGTATCACTGTTTACACAATGCGGTCTCTTATTTATGGACGGGAGAGCATTTGGATATAACTTACTGCTTGAGACGACGGAATCAAAAGCCAATGCTAAACCACTATGATGAGCAAGGACAGGAGTTGGAATCTGATTGGGATACTCTTGGAGATGAGATCGCGTTGATCGAGGAGCCCACTTCATAGCCTCGTTAACGATGCCTTGACAACGATCTGCGAAGTCTTTTAGTCGTCCTTCTCTTGCTGGCAAAGAATCCATCAAATGTAGAGTATAGGGAGTAGAGACCACTCGCAGAGTTGGTGTCTCTTCATTAGGATCTAAAGTTAATGAAAAAGCAAGCAGTTGGAGTATGTCCAGCATACACCAAAGAACCCGACGATTCCATAGCAAATGTGGAAACTTATCCACCAATTGTGAAAGATACTGATCGGCCACGAGTTGTATTTGTTTATGAATGTGGTTGAAGTAGACAAGCAGAAGAGTGGCTTGGGATT
This sequence comes from Platycheirus albimanus, assembly GCA_916050605.2. NCBI lineage: Eukaryota > Metazoa > Arthropoda > Insecta > Diptera > Syrphidae > Platycheirus > Platycheirus albimanus. The sequence continues at coordinate 86,757,499 of OU696697.1, read as the reverse complement.
CTAATACCTTCTCGCGGACATCGTCATGTGTGAAGAGCACATTGCGGAACTTCTCAAACACCTGATCAGCAATGCTAAAGAAAGAAGGAAGACCCATTAATGATAGTGAACGACAACAAGAAATCTGAGTATCCTTACCATTTGACACATTGCCAGATTCCAGACTTGTCCTTTTGCAACGCTGTATCACACATATATCCAAGAATTGGTTCCAAACTTGGTTCTTCAGCGTTCTCTACTCTGAGCGTCTCCAACCAATATACACTCAGAAGAAAAGTACACTGGGCAAATGTCAACTTATTGATACAAGCGGTGACTTCGGCTGGAGGATGATCCAAAAGGAGCAGGATTTGACTCCTCAGTTCGTTTAAACTAACCGAATCACTCTTAATCGCAGTTGTATAGTTCAATTCTCGCATGTCAGACTTGTGAGCCGTTTGTGATATGAGAAGAGGTGACTTAGCGGCAATGTGTTGCACTCCTTGATACCAATCCGCTGGCCATAGTCGAGAATTAGTGAATCCCATAACTACACAGTAGACCCAAAAGTCCTTGAACAGCTTATGCAAACGCATCTTGGGATTTTTGATAGGCGGCAGACGTCTCACTAGCACTGCTATTACTGGAATAAGCATTCCAAGATTTCCAGCACTCGAACTGGCTTTCTGAGCTCCTGGAGTATTGTCATAGGAACGTTCTCCTTCCAAACCAATCTGAACAAAAAGTTCAAGGAGTTTTCCCAGAAGCTCTAACATCTCTGCATCACCTTGAATGTTGGCGGCTATATTGCCTAGTGCATTTACCACCGCATCTGACACATTATGGAACTGTTTTCGATGTTCAGGATTAGATGTGTATGCCAATGAAGCAGATTGAACGGTAACTCTGGAGAACATTTTCATGATTTCATCAAAAACATGCGGTTCACACTGGGAGATGATCATACATCCAAGTTGATCAACGATAAGGACATTCTGTTCCGATGGAACCTTACAAAACCGCTGGATAAAAAACTGTAGGATGTTTTGGGTCGTCTTGGAGGTATCCTTAAGTGCTACCGCAACATGTCCCAGCATCACAATGATATTCAAACTGACCAGACTAGATTCTCTGAAAAATAGGAAAAAGATATGTACAAGTCAAGATGGATCCCAAGATGATTTGTCTAGGATCTGCGATCGGCTAAGCGATAAACTTAGCGCGAACACATCCCATAATTCAAAACTAAGCTAATAAGTGTTGATACTCACGACTCGTGTTTCTCAGCCGTAAAAAGTCGATTAGAGACATTCGCCACCAAAGCTGGAACACAAAACTGATCCAAACTGTGCGCTGATCTCAGAGCAATGCTCAAATTCTCAATTGCTGCGTCTCTCAGTGCTTCAAAAGCAGCCTGGCCAGACTTTGTAAAAGTGCCTTTGACTCCACTCCCAAAAACATCTATCGCTCTTAGCTCACTGCTACTCTGGACAATAATCTTGAACGGCGTCACTTCTTTGTTATCTTTCTTCTGGATCTGCTGTGAATTCTGCACTGTCGAATAAACATGAAGCTTGGCCAAAATTGGACTGGGGTCAACTAGAAAATCTCTCAAATAAGATATAGATGTCCCGGCGATATTGGGGAACTTCTGTGCTAGCTTTCCGAGTCCTTCAAGGCAAACCATCAGCAGTGGCATGTGATCCATAACGATTTTGTGGCTCAAAATTGAGTTCAGCTTCTGGGAAAGTCGGCCACATAATTTGTCGGCTTCTGCGATAAGACAAAAAAATTAAATCAGTAAAAGACGCTATGACAATCACTTCGCATAAACAAAAACAAAATCTCCAAACTCAGGATTCAGGAAGGAAGGATCAGGAAGAAAATAAAACAAAAAGAAAAACTCAAGCTCAAGGAAAAAACCAAAGAAACTCAAAAAACAGGGAACACCAGTTTTAACCTTTGGTGAGTAAATAATTTAAACCATTCTGCAAAGAAGGAACATTGTACTCTTCGTCGACTGTGAAAGATCTAGAAAATTTAGCTTCCAGAAGATAGATTAGCTAATTCAATCAAAACCTACCTGTTTCATCGCGGATCGCCCAAACAAGCAAGTCCACACAAGCAGCATTGGCCATCACATTGATTTTATATTTATTCACGACAGGAATACCTCCGTTGTCTTCCTTCTTTTCCTTCTCGTGATCCTGCTGTTTGTTTTGGAGTTCTGTCTGTCCATTGAGGAACAACCTCTTGACGAACTCCTGAACGTCTTTTGTGAATGGAGTTGGTAGATCATTTTGATTCTGAAGTAGTTCTCTCAGCAAAGTCACCATGACCAAATTCAAGGTCTCCGAGAAGCTCTTGTAGCAGTAGCCTTTGATTTGATGCAAGGCAAAGATGTCACTGGCCTGCTCATCCAGGTGTTCTAGGTTTTCTTTGGTTAGAAGTTTCTTAGCTATCGAAAAGATCGTCTGGAGATGTTGAATTGGAAACACTGTAAGGTTGTGGCTCACGTTCGATTGCTTTGTCGGCGAATCACAAACTCGCATGTTGGGGAATTGATTGAAGCTGGAGCCACATTTGGTGAAAAAATGTGTCTTTGGGTCGTAAGGAACGGAAAAGTATGTCTGGAACATTGGTTTCTTAACTGCGTTTGGTTGGCAAATAGACGAAACATGACGGGTGATGCGTGAATCGCAGGAATCCTGGCTTAGACTTCCCGACATCGAGCGTGGGATGATGGAGCGAAAGTGACTAAAGCTGCCAAGACGTTCATTGGAGCTGAAAACAGCTGTTTCTTTGCTTTTTACCACTGGCATCTCTTCACGCGGGAAAATTCGACACAAAAGAGGGGGATCTGCTGCGGCGTATCGCCCCATCGACCTGGCCAAACCAAACAGAAGAGGAACTGTTGCTTTACAAAGAATAATCGGGGGAGGGGCATTATTCCCATCTTTGCTGGATTTTATGATGTTTGTCAATGCAGATAGTGTCTCAACTTGATTGATTATAATTTCATCTCTGAGATCTGGACACTTGGAGGCAATGTCTGAAAGAAGTGTATTCAAACAGAAACTGAACTTTTCCGCTGAGGGAATGCCTACAAAACAAATTAAATCCCATTAGTTCCACTTGACTGACGTCATGGTCATTAACTTACGATCGATTTTTGTTGACTTTGAGTCATCAATCCAAACGGCCTTGGGCAGACATTTGGCCAATCTCAGTAAATAGGGAACGATTTGTTCTTCATGTTGGCATTTACTCTCCAGGAAGTAAAGTCCAAGAGCGATAACTGCGTCTTGAGCCCTGGCATCGAGGCAAAAGACTCCGGCAGCGTTTTCTTGAGGACAATATCGAAAGAGTGATTGCACCTTGAAAAAGAAAAAAAAATACACAAAACTGTTTCTGTACACTGTGAAGTGGTTTCTTACCTTTTCCCATGGAATTGGGTCGATTTTGGCCAAGACTCGAGCGAGACTTTGGCACATCGATTGAAAGGTGAAATAGTCTGCACGGGCAGACATTTTTCCACGCGAATAATTGGAGTTTTAGAGATTTTTGCAATTCGATTTATTGGATTTTGCACTTTACGAATTAAATGACATATTTTTTCTTCTTTTGACATTTGACGTTTTTGTTGTGACGTTTGAATTGAGAGGGAGGTAGAAAGTTTTTGCAAATTGAGAAGGAAGATGATAAGGGCAAAATTGGTAGGGTAGTGCGTGCTTAGAATTGTTCTGATTGCCGGGAGTGTTTAAACAGACTTATCAATTTCGCCATCAGATACTTATGATACGAATTAATTTTGCCTCCAAGATTGAACTCGTTTAATGTTATTTTAAACAAGATCAATAATTTTGTTTTTATTTTTGCTTAATAGTACGTTTTTATAAGAGCCGAAATAAGGTAATTTAGAAATTTGCTGAAAAAGGTTTTCATCTAGGTGTGCGCATTTGGTTTGATACCAACCTATATCTTCCTTTTTTTCTTTTTTACAACCTTTTCATTTGTTCTTCTTGTTTTGTTTACTATTTCCGTTGCCTTGGATTTTATTTCAAAATTGATATTTTGTTTCGTTTACTTCTGCCATTGCCTTGCATTTTGTTTTGTTTACTTTTGCCGTTGCCTTGAATTTTGTTTCCAAATTAATATTTTAAAAAATATCACTTCACTTGTTTTTAAGTTAGTTGCGTTTGATTTGTTTTCACATAATTTTCAACCTCAATTGCGTCGAAATAAAAAATTTCTAAATTTGATTTTATTTTAAATGGAGTAGAATTTGGAAATTTGGTACGAAATTACATCTTTGCCCTAATGAAAACGTGTTATAAGTATAATTTTAAAGCCTGTAATACAGAACTATAATACTATCACTTGGGTGTTTTGCTCGTTAGCCCGCAGATGGCAAAACAAGACATTAACTTATTTCAGATTACAGGCGAAGAAGGAAGATATGAAAGAGAGTAAGGAACATGCTGAGAATCGTCATCATTGAAAATAATACTGAAACGAGATAGCTCTTCATTGGAGGGAGGAACAAAATAGAATAAATTTTTCTTTTACAAATTAATGCAGCAACATTAGCAGCGCTCTAAAGTGGCAAAATAAGACAATACTTAAAACTCTCAAATTATATTACTATAGGTTCTATATATAGTGATCACACGTGACTCGCCTATCAAACTGCTTTGTCATTTTTGTTCAGTATCGTTAAGTCATCGCGGAAAAACTGTAGCTATTATCAAAAAAGTGACACATTTTGTTCAGTGATGAAGCCCATTTCTGGCTCAACGGATACGCTAATAAACTGAATTGCCGTATTTGGGCTGACCATTACATTAAATTATTGGTCTACATTTCTTAAAAAATGAGGCAAATCGGAATGTTACCGTCAATGGACTATATGTGCTTCCTGAAATTCAAGCCCATGGTATTGCGAGTGAAACAATGTTGAGAAATCATTTTGGTGTGCACTTAATTTCACGTTTTGCTACGGTAAATTGGTGCCTACATTGTGCGAATCACACCTTTGGACTAATTTCTCTGGAGATGTAAAGTCTCAGTTCTTCACGCTTTGGAAGCCAACATTATTCGTGTAATTAGTGAGATATCAGTCGCTATGCTTGAACGAGTCACCCAAAATTGGACCTTCCGAATAGACCACCTCAGACGTAGTAATGACCAACATTTACATTTTCAAAAAGTAAATGCCATATGAATTATTCTCTAAACCGGTAATAGAAACTTTAAGGGCCAGTTGAATCTCGGTTCATGTGCACATAATTAAAGTTTAGACGGTGGTTCAAGAGTGGTTCAAGAGTTAACTCACCGATTTCGGTGGATTAAATAAAGTTGACCCACGGGTCAAGAATTTAAAAACGAGGTTCAGTGCTGAACCACTATTGTACAACTCGTACTAAGTTCACTTAAAAATGTATGTGTTTTATTTTACATTATAAATCGAACCTCATGATGAATCACTCTTTATAATTTCAAATGGATTTAAATATTTCTTCTTTTTTTGCAGAATTCGAGTTGCAGAACAAAGTAAATCCACCATAAATAATGACCGGAATAGTGTGGTCCTACCCTTGTTTCAATATAAAATGTAGTAGATTATTATTTAGTACTGAAGGGTATTCTTCTATAGATTTGAATCCCGATTACATGGACCTATAATAAATTGTATTTTCGTCAAAACAAATGTGCAGAATTTTCCGTGCAGTCAAAATAATTTACACAGGTTCTTATAGGACAGGCTAAAATGAATTCTGCATTTTTTTTTAAAACAAAGATATTCGCATGCACTATTGTCGACAATTACACCTTAGCTAGAGTCGACACGATTCAATTTTTTGAACTGAGAAACTGTATAGTTAGGCATTATAGCCAGACAACTTTACATTATACTCGGTATAGTAACAATGTTGTATGAAGTATATCCTTTTAAAATTGGCCTCAGCATTAGTGTGCTCCTCTTTAAACTGGTGACATTGGTGCATCTGAAAACTTTTTGATAGTTTTGATATAAGTTAAGAAACAAATTCATTGGTCCTGATAAAACATAGTTATAGGAAATATTTTGGTAGCCTCTTTCATTATTTATTCATTTAAATGAATATTATATCCAAGTGAGATTTGCTAACGGTAAAAATAGCTTCAATAAACAAAAAAATAAAATACTGAATTTATTTCCCACCCTACTGTTTAATTCGTCCAAAAACATCCTAGATTAGGAAAATCCCGCCATTTTGGTATTCAGCACAAATTGTCAAAATCTATAGACTAATCTACTACAACCATCATGTTTGACACGAGCTGAAAATTCATGTGTTTTTACTTCCTTTCCTTCTCTGTTTTTACTCCAAGATGGGTGAGTGCTTGTTTTTTCGGTTTCATCCAAATTAAATCTACGAGCATCGTATAAAAATTAAATTATAGTTGATCTGATAATATAAGAAAATAAAACAAGATTTAATAAACTTTTGATTAGTGTAATTATTTTGATAGTTTAACTTAGAGTTTTATGAAAAAAACGATGAATTAAAGTTGTTCTTAGTTTGGTTATGGATTCTGTGAACGTTTTGGATGATGCCGTGGATTTTTTTTCTGAAAATTCCTTGTCGTTTTGTGACTAAAGTTGGGATTATCTTGTAAATCTCTACAGGTATCAGTCGTGATAGCGCTCATAAGCGAAGGGCCACTGGTGGCAAACGCAAGTCTCTCCGCAAGAAGAGGAAGTTCGAGTTAGGACGTCCAGCAGCTAACACAAAAGTAAGTTTTTTCCTGTCCCAAGTCTAGAACATGAACTACTATTCCAAAGTTTTTTTTTAAATGATGATACTGCGTGTCACCTGTACACTGTTGATGATATAAAATGCATTATGTTCGGACTTCTGATACTGCCATAGAATTTGGTTTCATGGAATTCCAGGGGAACCCTGTATGCTGTTGCTTATTCTCATATATTTTATTTTTATTCTAGCTCGGTGGTTCCCGCATCCATCAAGTCCGCACCCGTGGCGGTAATATCAAATACCGTGCTCTCCGTTTGGACACCGGTAATTTCGCCTGGGCGTCCGAAGGTGTTGCCCGCAAGACTCGTATCATCGATGTCGTGTACAACGCCTCCAACAACGAGTTGGTGCGTACCAGTACGCTGGTAAAGAATGCCATCATCGTGATCGATGCCACTCCATTCAGGCAGTGGTACGAGTCCCACTACATCCTGCCCTTGGGACGCAAACGTGACCCGAAACACTCCAACAAAGACGATGAGAACGACGTTCTCAACAAGAAGCGCAGTGACCGAGTGATGAAGAAGTACTTGGACCGCCAAAAGTACGCCAAGGTTGAGCAGGGTTTGGAGGATCAGTTCATTTCTGGTCGTATCTTAGGTAAGCATCCCGCTCATTTTGTAAAATTTCATTTCCTACTGCCTTCTGTCTCAAATGATGTTAAAATTTTAAAGCGACCATCAAATTATAGAGCGGAACTTGTTCTAAGTGAAGCTCTAGCCTGGTGGACATGATTTATGCTTGTCATAGTTACTCTGATGTTTTTAATTTTTCAATCTTAGGCCAATTTATTTATAAAATGAACGTATTCTCATGGCGTATCTTGTATCTTTTCTCTTACAGCTTGTGTCTCATCCCGCCCAGGACAATGTGGTCGTGCTGATGGTTATATTCTTGAAGGCAAGGAACTTGAATTCTATCTTAAGAAGATTAAGAAATAAAAAGGAAGCGCTATGCAAACATAGTTTTATATGAAATTGAGCGTTTTTTTATTACTAAAACAAAAAAGAAAACTAGAAAGAAGAAAGATGAGTAACGAATTGCAATAAAAGTTTGTTATGCTTGAAAGAAACGATACTTTTGGTTTTTAAAATAGCCAGTGTGGAAGCAATGATTTGAATCACGCTTTGTGATTTCAAGAAGTCTTCGATTAGCTTCATGTTTTTTCCAGCTTTTTATCCTGTTTTACATTAGTGGTTGATCCAAATTTTATGGAGCAAGAGGCCTTGCTTTCATTTTGTACGAAAATAGGTTTGCATATATTTAATGCCAGAGGTCTTGTCGACTTTCCTAGAGAAGTGGAAGCATGTTAATTACACCGTACTATGTATATTTGAAATGTATCTACGATTTTGAGAAAAGATTATTTCATCAAAAAGGTAGTGCACTCACGTCTGTGAAGGAACGTTGCCTTTATGATTGCAACTGAGGCCATTGCTTTTTTGCAGTGACTGTGAAATTGATTTCAATCATTAAATTTAATTTACCAATTACATTGCATTCGGCTTAAGTACATCACTGAGGAATCCTTTGTCTTTTCCCTCACAAATTACCAATATTAAGAGTATGATGCGCGTATGCATACACATACTCCTCTTCCGAATTGCTTTGGAAGTTTAACACCGCTGGTTGAGTGTTGGTATTTAGCCTTCGTAGGATTATACATGGTGATTTGCATGAGGTGTTACAAAAAGCTGGAGCAGGGAGGTTGGGTTGAGAAAAGAAAAAAATCGTACGAAAGGAATATGTAGGTATATACTTTTAGGCATGAAGCTATTAAAAAAAGACCACTTAACCTTTTTGAAAAGCCAAAAAAGTCTTCTTCAGTGAACAGTTTTTAAAAAACTAATTTTCAAACTAAAAAGGTAGGTAGGTATAAAAAAAAAAAATTGTTTATGTCAAGTACTATCGTTGTTTTATAGCCTTTTGGTCTGTACCTTTTTTTTAAAGTTCTTATTCCTACGTTATTGGATTCTAGGTTAACTAATTAATGCTTTAAATAAACTATTAATACCCCTCCTTATGATGGCATCACAGAAATAAATACTTGTCAAATTGTCCTTTACATGATATGATTCCACCGACTTCATTCCGTTCTTTCAGTTGTTTTAAAGATCATATTTTCACTTACATTTATGTAATTCTTTATGGGTCCACATGCATACGCGTGGTGATCTATATGGCCATTCATTGGATCCTCTTCTTCTGAATTCATCCAGCGAGTTTTGTTATCTTGATCACATAGTGCCGCACATTGATCAGAGCGCGGTAAACAGGTCTATGGAGTAAATCATTGCGTAGCCTTTTTAGTTTTATATCTAAGAGTACTCTTCCATAGATAACCCGAGCAACAAACAAAATCAAACCAAAATAAGCCGATTCAATGTTTGTATTTATAAAAAAAAAGTCTTATTTCATCAAAGTTTTTAATTTTACTTGATTTGAGAAGATATCAGTTTTTTTGTTTAGAAAATGGGAGTTTCTTTTCCTCTATTAACAAAATAATTAATTGTACTAAAATGTCTTTTTTATAATGGCGAATAAGTACAAAAACAAAAATGTCTGATATTTTTCAAACGACTTCCATTGCATACTTGCAACTGCACAGTTTGTTTGGTACGTTTCGATAAGAAAGAAGAAGGAAGAAACCCAAACAACAAGAATAAGAATAGAAGTTTGTTGTCAAGTGCGTTTAACATAGTCGGTGCGTGTCTAGTTCGAGTCGCGATCGGTTTGCAAAATTAAAAATATTATTTTTGTGAATAGATTTTGAAAGTACCTACGCTAATAAACATTTTTTTCGTAAAACGTTTTTAAGTTATATTGTAAATAATTTTGATAATTCAAAGTTCGTATTTGGTAGATAAATTTAGATTTGAGTGCAATAATTTATTCGTGTTTGTTCGTGTTCGCGGACGTTGCATGGTCGTCGGTTTTAAGGTAACTTTGTATAAAGTCGGATATTTTCAAATAAAAAATATTCCTTCCATTTTCGAAGCCATCTTTGGGTGCAATTTATACCTATGTACCTACTTCTTTTATTTAGAAAGTATTTTTTCCCTTTTAAAGTTTAGGTTTTCTGAGCTTCTCAAAATTATACAAAAATAAAAAAGTACTAAAATGTCTGTTAATTTTTGTTGCTGTTTTTTAATGGCGAATAAATACAAAAACAAAAATGTCTGATATCTTTCAATTTTCAAACGACTTCCATTGCATACTTGCAACTGCACTGTACCGCTTCGTTTGTATGGTAATGGTACTTTTTGATAACAAAGAAGAAGGAAGAACCACAAACAACAAGAATAGTAGTTTGTCAAGTGCGTTTAACATAGTCGGTGCGTGTCTAGTCCGAGCTGCGATCGGTTTGAAAAATTAAAAATTAAATTATTTTTGTGAATAGGTTTTGAAAGTGCGATTTTTGCGTATTTAATATATTTGAATGTATTTTACATAGTTTTGTTTTGATAAGTTCAAAGTTGGAACTTGGTAAATAAATCTTACTGTAAAATTTAGATTTGAGTGCCATAATAATATTCGTGTTTGTTCTTGTACGCGGACGATGCATGGTCGTCGGTTTCGGTTTCGAGGTACCGTTGTATACTTGTTATGGTCGTTTATTTTCAAGTGTTTTCCGCAACCCTAGACCCGTGTACTTAAAAATTTACAGTTTCAGCGTTACTTGGGCACTGAGTGCCCATGAAGGTTTTTCCTATGAATTCCTTAGAAATTATTTAATATGCATAGATTTTTTTTTTACAAAAATTCGTTTTTTTTTTCAATATTATTTATTTAAAAACCAAAAAAACTTGTATAAACTGAATGCATTTTTTATAAGTAATACCTATTTACAATCAGAAATTTTTAAAATTACGTTGTATTTCGTTTTTTTTGGCGCTTTGCTGGTGGACCTGCTGAAGTTGACGGAAGTGAATCTTCATCGAAATGATCATCTTCTTCGGTTTCCTCAGTATCCGGTGTAGTTTTGGCAATACAAAATTTCTCGCACACCCTTACGTAATGTTTACTGCAAGATGGAACATAGCAGAGATCGCAGACAGCCGTAGTTTTATTATCTTTTTTTTCTTTTTTGCATGAATCACAACGTTGCCTTACGTTATTTATTCGTATTTTCGGTACGTTTGTTAAAGACTCGATTTTGTAACCGATCAATTGCATAGCAGTCTTTACATTTTTTTGAAGAGTTGGATTAGATATCGATCTTTTATATGGCTATCCGCAAGCTCTAAAGCCAATTCCTTCAAAAACTTTTTCCTCTTTTCCGATCTCTTTTTGCTAGTACATACCAATTGGGTTGACACGACATTAAACATTCTGTATCATGCAACTCCTGCACAATCCAAAAGGTTGTAAAATAAGGTAACTGGCCACCGATTACTCTTCCTCTTGCAGGTGTAAACTGTCGCCATACGGTCGAAAGTATCAACTCCACCTTTTGTTGAATTGTAGTCCATAAATGACGGCCGGTTTTTTAGTTACTTCATCAATTTTGTCCTCATGATTAGCCGTTGACAGCATGAGCACATTTTTTTTTGTATTGCTTGCGTAGCTACACAACTGCATACATCTTGAATAACAAAATTTTGTTGAAAGTTTTTCCCTCGTTTGTTTAAAAATTTTATCCGTAGGCGTAGGTGTATACTGATTCGGCAATTGAGGCTTATTGGACTTTATAGTACCAATCGTAGTTGTATTTTTACTCATCAGTTCCAAGGCTAATGGTACCGATGTGAAGTAGTTATCTGTTGTTATGTTATAACCTTTAACTAAATATCTTTCAGCCAATCGCATTACAAGCCGATGGGATATACCATCGGAACGATTATCAGATGGTTGCTAGCCAACATAAATTTCACCTTGAAGAGGATAGCTGTTTACAGCGTCGACTATCCAGAAAATTTGTATGCCATATTTTCCAGGCTTGTTTGGCATAAACATTTTGAAAGGGCATCTTCTCCTTGAGCCGACCAATTGTTCATCAACTGTTAGTTCTTTTGATGGTTCGTAGAACTCAACAAGATTTTCCTGAAACAAATTCCAAACGTACCTATAGGAAATTGATGCAAACAATTATTTGTAAATGCACCTGTCATTCATAAAATCTATATTTTATATCTACCTAAATGCAGCCATTTTGTCAGTTTGGAGACGAAACGCTCTAGTTCTTCCGTCATCAAAACGGATGAAACGTCGTATTTGCTCGAATCTTTCCAAGGACATAACGGCACGGTAGAATGGCATACTTGTTTGATGAAAAAGATCCTTCGCTTCCACTCCGTAGGCTTTTTCAGCACCAGCGTACAACAATATCGCTATGTAAGTGTACATCTCTTCTACAGATGTGTCATACCATCTGCGCATTTGCAGGGCCGTCTTAGGCCATACCGGGGCCCTTGGGCACAGAAGATTTTGGGGCCCTGTTGGAAAGCAAAATAAAATGCACGACTTGGTCGCACGTACTTGCAAATTTCGAGCAATAAGAACAACTCATTTTTGAAAAATTTGGTAAAAACTAAAAAAAAATTTAGCTAAAATTGGAAAAACCGATAAACGGGAGCTAACGTTAAGAAACCTTTAATATTTGAAATTCAGATGTCATCTTTTGGGTGCTATAAATGATATAAATGTCTGCTTAATAATAAAATTATTAAATCCAATTTCCGTTATCACTTGTGGCCAAAAACTTTAATGCAACTTTCTTCAAAATATTTTATTTATATTACATACAAAGTTTAATAAATATCGGCAGAGCCTTTTTTGAGTAAATTAGAAAAAACTAAAATATTTGGCCAAGACCAAGTGGCTCTTTGTATGGGAGCCACCATTTAAAAAAGTGTAACTGAAAAAATGCAATACTATCTGAAAGCAAGTTGTAAGGAACTATACCAAACAAAGTTTAATTGAGTTCGATACAACCTTTGACATCTTATAACCATGTGAAAAAAACCCCTTTAAGACCAGATCTCCGTTATTTGCATTTTTTTTGCCAAAAACTAAAAACCTCAGTTCTCTAAGGAACACTTAAAGCATATTACACACTAAGTTAAATCAAAATCGTTAGAGCCTTTTTTGATGAAATCGGAAAAAACCAAAAAAGTTGGCTAAAACCGAACGGCTCATTGTATGGGAGCCACCATTTAAAAATGCTTTAGTGAAAAAACTGCAATTCCATCTTATAGAACGCTATAAGATGTCAAGTCGTTGCGAACTAATGGCCATTTGAAAAAAGCCGTTTAAAAACGTTTTCGTTACTACCACTTAAGTTTAAAACAAAAAAAAAAAGTATGTAGTTTTGTTAGAAACATCTTAGGTAAGTTTAATTTTGATTTGAATTGAAATCGTTAGAGCCATTTTTGAGCAAATCCAAAATGAAAAAACCGCAACTTGAAAGGTAGCAGTTTGAGCCGGGCTTAAACGAAATAAAAAACCTCGACAACCATTTTTCTTCAAACTGCTATAATATATCAAGTTTGAAGAAAATCCGTCAAGTGGCTTAGGCGCGAAAAAGCGCACATCCGCACATCCGCACAGACAGACCATAAGCACGTACAGACCATCTAGTATCCGGGAGAGCCTTCAAGACTTTATTTCCTCCCAAATGCTCTATCATTATTTTCCATCGTTTGGTCGAAGCCGAAAAAAAATTGAAATTTGTTTGGATAAAATGAAAGTATGCTACAGCTTCGGAAACACACCCAACAACCTGAACACCTACTAAATTCAGCGAATGTGATACATGGGAGAAAAATTGAAAATTCACATTTTTCTTTTATTCTCGACTGAACACCAGAACACTTTCCAGCTATGTTTGACGCATTATCATAACTCTGCCCACAACAATTTTTTATAGGAATATGAAAACTTTCCAAAAAGGTCAAAATGGTATTTGATATGTATTCTGCGTTATGTTTATCCAAAGACAAAAATTGTAAAAATCTCTCAATAGGCTCTTCGTCTTTTACGTATCTAACGATGAAGGTCAGTTAGTCAACCTGAGATAGATCTGGCGTAGGATTCACGCTTATATAGAGTAGTGTTTTGTTGATTTTATTTCAGTAACAATAGTTTCTAAGACTTGCTGTCCCATAATTTAAATAAACTCATTACAAATATTTGCAAACAAATATGATGTACTTCCTTTTCCACGATTTCCGTAGTTTCGTATATGATCAGCAAGAAAAGGATCAAACTCACTTATCAGTTCTTAGCATCCTAAATAATGTCCGTTATTTCGAGACCCCAATATCTCATTATCACCACGAAAAGCATGACCTCTAGAAGCCAAGCATTTCACTACAGCAACAATTTTTCTAAGTACATTTTCCCAATATTTGACTTCATATTATTTTGGGACAGCAACTCACTATCAATTCGTCCACTAGTTTTGCTTCTTGCGACATATTGCATCATTAATTGCATGTGCTGTAAACTTTTTTCATGCTCAATTAATATGTTTCCAATCTTTATATCCATTCGGAGAACTCAAATTGTTATGTCCAGTTCAAGTAATAGTATTAAATAGACGGCAGCAATAAAATACACAGATTTCTTCGACGGTGAATAAAGCAGCCATTTTCTTTCTAAAGTCTCACTATTCGTCAATTTAGGGATACAAATATTTTTGGTCAAATATCTAGCTTTCGTTTTACCGCTTGAATCTGGAAAACTTGTAGAAGTTTCGGAGAAGTCACAATTTTTATTTTGGAAAAACTCTGGCCCTTTTCGAATCCATATACCTATCACGTAATTCTTCTGTTTAAATTTCAAAACAATACGTACCGGGATCAGCAGATATATGTATTTCCCAAGCTTGTAGTTCTTAACTCAGATGACCTTGAAGTAGAGAGTTCAGCATCTGATGTGTGTTGGTTATTTTTTTCACACGTAGGATCATTTTCTCGTTGATATTCGGACGTATTTTAGGTGGTGAGGGTGAAGCATTAGTCAGCCTTTTTACTTGCAAATAAAGGTATTATAAGGCAAATTATGCACTCGTAAAAAAAATTCTAACAATAAAACTTTCAAAGAAGCTTGAAACTAGTTACTAGATTTTAAAATTTGAAAAAGAACGCTATTTAACACAAAAAACTAGAATAGCAGGATTAAGTATAAAGAAGTATACAAACATGTAGTTACATAAATGTTTAAACAAATTTTAAAGATTACCAGATTCGTAGGTTTAGGACTTTATTTTTAATACGTTATAAAAGTTCGGCTCGAATTTTGGAATGTCTACCAAAAAAAGGTTGTTTCATCCATGGATGTACATTGTACAAACACCTCAGGTCGGAAAAATAAATGTAATTTACTTATCCCTTAAAAGTTATAGTTCTCCACAGAACACACTTGGTGTTTAGTAGTATAGTTATGATAAAGACGGCATTGCGCATTTGCTTAGGATTGCTAGACAAACTATTCACCTCATAAATCCTCTTTGCTTTTCTGTTCGTCTCAAGTACTATATTTTCAACAATATTTGGTGTAACTAAGGACTTGAAAACCTCAGCCTTTCTAGAAAACAAACTTGAACATTTTGGAGCATGTCTCATTCGTTCATTTCGATTTCTTATTGTCCTTTGCCTTTCGCTTTCGTCCGGCATTGACCACCAAATATCATTGAATTTGACATTTCTAGCAACATACCGCATCCCTCTATTAGGTGCAACAGCGTCTTCATGTTCATGCGGGTTGTCTTGCTGCTGTCTTTCGGCCTCCATTTCTTCTTCCATATACAAACCAGCTTGCACGACGCGAGTATCCAACAAAGCTGTATTTGGCTCAAAATTTAGATCATCAGCATCCGAAAAATCTCCATCATTGTCACTGTCATCTTCTGATTCATTGCGATGAACTCCCTCCTCTTCTGCATCTAGTAACCGAGAGTAGTTCTCGTCAAAGAATTCTTGCTCCGCCGCAGTCAAATCGCGGTTGGAAGAAGCGTTTAGGAGATACAGAACACGATCCATTATAGCATCCATAATTCTCTATTACAAAAGGAACTCGTAAATGGCAGGCATAAATCACAGGGAAAGATTTACTTACTTTAGTTGATAAACAAAATATTTTCAAAAAAAATGCACTTGATAATATTATATAGCAACGATATCGCACTGAAATCACTTGTTTGTACAAACTAACTTTTACCGGTGTAAAATGTAGAGCAAAATAATTACATTAGGTATAACAGAACTAAAACAGTCGATATCCTGTAACACGAAAGCTTTGTAAATAAAATTTCCCTTGTTCGATAATTTTCAAGACTTTCTAATGCTTTTCCTGAAAGAAAGTGATCATTCTCCGAAATCATATGTTTGCAACTTTGCTAAAACATCTTGTCATTCTTGTATTTGTATTGCAATGAAGTGAGATTTAGAGGACTCGGACTGTAAAAAAATTATTGGAGAAGTCAAAGTAGCGGTTGAAAATGTAAACACAGTCGACGTCTTATAACACGTACGAGTAAGAGAAAAGAAACTGTCCTCTCGAAGTTTCAAACTTTTAGCAGCTTTTCTATCTATAACACTGTTTTCCTACTTTCCCAGTTACTATATCCTCAACTTTGCTAAAACTATGTCTGATTCTTGTATCTTTGAGTAAAAAAAAAAACGGGTTAGAGGTCTTTGATTGTAAAACATATTCTTATCAAAATACCGTTGAAAATCAAAAACGAAATCATTACAAGACCATCATTTCCATACAAAAAGGCTCTTGGGCACCAAGAACGCGATTTCGACATATTTCGTTTCCAGTCTTATTTTGTCATCAATATCCACTCAAACTATTCAAAAGTCCCTTTGCGTATACCTAAACATTATAAATTAAGTTATATATATATCGCATTGGCATAGGAAAGTGTAAAAAATATATTAAAATTGTTTTGAAAAATGGGTCTAGGGTCTAGGTTTAAATGTCCCCCTTCCGTTATTGAAGTCATCTTTTGGTAAAATTTTTACTTTTTTTTTTATTTAGAAAGCGTTTTTTCGGCACGAGTACGATAACTTGGCCGCCAAGAATTGATAACGGTTTTTTATAGAGGGGTTAAACACAAGCATTTTTTACTATGGGAGGGGGGGTCCATCTCACCCCGTTTAGAAGGTAGGGGCGATTTTCGAAAAAATGACTTAAAATGGAAATCAAAATCTTAAAAAAGAATGGTATTACCTACAATGAAGTTTTATACCGGTTTGGAAAGCCAGAAATCTGTTCTTTAATTTTAAATTAAAATGAAATTTTAAATGTCAATCGTTTTAAAATTATTTGCATGCAAACTCAAAATTTCGATAAAAAAAAATTAAAAAAAAAGTTTACACCAATTTCTTTCAAAATTGTAAAATAAAGTGCTAAACTGGCTTTCTGTCATCAGTGCCTATATCAATTCTTAATCGAATACAAAAAACCGAATCTAGAAGACATCTTCTAGTTACTGAGAAAATTGAAAATTTCCAAAACTACTTTTGTAATCAAGTTGTATTATTTTTGGTATTTGAGTAAACTTGCTTACCATACAGTGCTAACACACATTCCAGACGTCAGGCAGACGAACTCAAACAGTTTATGGTATCAACAGTACCTGGGTGGCCCGCTTCGCAGGATCTAGGGATTTTAACCCCCTTTTTAAGGGTATGTTTTTATGTCAGGCAGGCGCCTGTGTCAATAGTATTTGTAATCAATTGCACCTGGGTGGCCCGCTTCGCGGGATCTTTTGATTTTCTCCTCCTCTTTCGGGGGCACACCGCGCTCACGCAGCTCCGCTGCTCCGCTAAGGGTATGTATATTTGTCAGGCAGGCGCCTGTGTCAATAACATTTGTAATTAATTTGACCTGGGTGGCCCGCTTCGCGGGATCTTTTGCTTTTCTCCTCCTTTTTCGGGGGCACACCGCGCTCACGCAGCTCCGCTGCTCCGCTAAGGGTATGTTTATTTGTCAGGCAGGCGCCTGTGTCAATAGTATTTGCAATCAGTTGTATCAGGGTGGCCCGCTTCGCGGGATCTTTTGATTTTCTCCTCCTTTGTCGGGGGCACACCGCGCTCACGCAACTTCGTTGCTCCGCTAAGGGTATGTCCAGTCGTCAGGCAGGCGCCTATATCAAATAGTTTTTGTTATTAACAGTACCTGGGTGGCCCGCTTCGCTTGGCAATGCAATTCTACCTCCTCGTGGTGCATTCTGGGTAACGCGCTAAATGAATTGCTGTACTTAATAACAAAGATGACATCATCAATCCTCAAAGCGAGATCACCGTAAATACCAAAAAACAAAAACCTCATAAGAAAGTAGTTTTAGTAATTTTCAATTTTCTCAAAACATAAAAGATATAAATTTATTTGGTTTCTTGCGTTTAATTCAGAATTAATATGAGCATCGAACATGCAAAGCCAATTTGGCATTTAATTTCACAATTTGGAAAAAAAATGGTCTAAACTTTTTTTTTCATTTTTTTTTATCAAAATTTTGAGTTTGAATGCAGTTTTTTTGAAAACTATTGGCATAAATAAAAAAAATTAAATTGAAAATTAAAGAACAGAGTTCTGGCTTTTGAACCCGGTATAGTTATTTATTGTAGGTGGTACCGTTGTTTTTAAATTTTTTTTTTTATTAAGTCATTTTTTTCGAAAATTGCCCCTACCTTTTAAACGGGGTGAGATAGACCCCCCCTCCCATAGTAAAAAATGCTTGTATTTAACCCCTCTATAAAACCCCGTTATCAAATCTTGGCGGCCAAGTTATCGTACTCTCCCCTCCGTTCGTTATATGAAAAATATATCTCTACATTTTCTTGTGTAAATTTTTTCAATACGCCCACTTTTAAAGGCGTGATTTTGATAAAATAGATTTGTTCTGGTAAGATCGTTTAAAAACTACTCGATTTAGCTGTAGTTTTACACATATACCTAAATACTGAGTAATGATCAAAGCACAGTTAGTGCTTCAAATTTTTAAGACACGCCCACTTTTAAGGGGCGTTTCCGTCAAAAGAATTGTTAAAAACACCTACATTATGTATAATCGCCATTTCCATTCAAAATCTAGTTTTTAAAAAATTAAGCTTTGTCTTGTTTTGTTCAAATCGATCTGCAAGAAAAAAATTGAATGTCACTGAGCTCATACTAATTGCCTTGGCAATAAAAAGTCTTAACTTTGGGCGTGGTGCACGCCTTTTTTATTGCGCCAGCAGTTTAATTTAACATCGGCCACACAAAATATATGTTATTGAATTTTTTCCATTCTGCTAAAGAAGAATTTTGATTCTGAAACTGGAACAGTGGCTGGCTGCGGGAGGCGGACGCATACACATATAAAAATAAAGGAAATAGGGTATCAAACAGTTAATTGGAAACGTATAGGTAACTGTAGCTCTCGCTTATGTTTTTTTTTTTATCAGATGGGTTTCGCAGCATTTAGAAGTAAGTCCCAATTTTGGGCGAAATTTGATAAATGGCAAAATTATTGTATATGTGTATGGGACGAAAACAACCCACTAGGGTAGAGCCGAACGCAGAAAAAATTCCGGGAGGGTGGTTTCAAAATATACAGTGTGTCCCCTAATTCATAAGCAATCTAGTTTCTAGCCTGTTCCAATTTTCTTGCCCACGCTAATTTTTTGACTTTCGGCTCAATTTTCTCCTGCAAATCCGTAATAAATATATCTAGCGTTTTAATATTTTGTTCAGGTGAATGTAACTACATATATTGTTAAAATAGAAGTCAAAATAAGTATGCAGAAAAACGCACAGATTGTATGATAAAAATAATTAGAAAAAAGGGTCTTTAGGCTTTAAGCTGCAAGGGTTATGAATAAAAACGGTTTTTTTTTGTTGGGTTTAGGTTTTTTTTTATTATTATGTGTGTACTAAGTCAGGAATAATCCATACATTTTATGATACTTGGGGAAACCTGCAGCAGGTAAAAAAGGGATCGATCTGATTTTGTACTTAAGTTTCAAATAACATTTGACAATAAGAGGGATTTTCAGTTGTTTGTTTGACTATTTGTCAGAACTTACCTAAAAAAATGGTATAAAAGATTTGTAATTGTTGATTGGAAACGTTTTTTGAAATGTTTATATTTACAAACCATGAATACGCTTACATTATTTAAGTTTGCGTGAAAGTGAGTTGAAACTAGTTGAAACATACCAAAATCTAAAACTCATTCCAAAACAAATGAAATATCTGGAAATGTATTTATCGATAGAAATGGTTTGTGTATTTGGAGAAGTTTTTTTTCTGACAGAATAAAATTTTCAAATTAAGTTTATATTTCCAGGTTTTATATTATATTGTTTTGTTTTTCTTTTAAGATATGAATTTTTTATTTTTCATTCTACATATTATGTCGGAAGGGGTTACAATCCCACAACCCACCCCCTCTTGCGTTCGCCTCTGCACTAGAAGCTCACCAGATATGACAGAATGCACCCTCAAAAATATTTGGCCGGCGCGCCATCGTTTGTCCGTACTTTTTGTAAAACGGCATTGTTGAGGCAGTCACCGTCAATGGCGAGGGATACAGAACTAAGAAAAAATATCAATTTCTTATGGCCCGAATGGAAGCGCATAGACCTAGAAGACAAGTGGTTTTCCAGCAGGACAGTGCTACAAGCTAAACAGCGCACGCCACGATTTACATTCTGCATAAACGATTTCAGGGTAAAGTAACGTGGATTGAAAATCATGCGATTTGACCCAGCTAGATTTTTTCTTGCGCATTTTTCTGTAAATCGACCAGATTCGACCGATGCCCTTAAGGTGGAAAGAATACAGGCCATCGTTTAAATTCAGGCGGATCTATTACTTATTTAATTGGGGTTGGGTGTTGGGTCCGATTTGCCGATTATCAAAATGTCGATTTGAAAAAAAATAAAATGCACGACTGGGTCGCACGAGTGGGTCGCACGAACTTGCTCTAATGAGTGGTTTAGGGGCTTGAGATTTTGATAAAAATAAAATTTTCAAAATTCTTAAACAAATACTCAAACTAATTTGAGCTGAAAAAAAAGTACGCCATTTTATTTCTTGGATAAATTTGAATTTATGAGAATAAATTTATAAAAATCTGATAAAAATTTTCAAAAAAAATTCAAAAACGCCAGTTCATAGGTATTCAGCAAATACATTTATTTAAAATTTAAAAAAAAAAATTTAATAAGCAGTTTTCAAAATATTAATTTTTTAAATTTTTTTTTAAAAAATGCTTTTAAAAATACAAAAAAATATTTTTCAAAAATATTGGTATGCAATACAAATTGAGCTACCTACAGCTATATGTGTGTGAAATTTCGAAAGAATCGGTTGAGTCGTTTTCGAGATAGTCGAAAGCAAAAAAAACGGTCCTATGGAAAGTACCGTTCTTAGCCATTTTTTAAAACTTTTTTTTCAGCCATATGATTGGTCGTAACTAAAAAGCAACACTGATTTTTTTAATTAAAAATCGTTAGAGCCGTTTTTGAGAAAAATAAGCTTTAACGTAACGGTTGTATGGCAGGTACCGTTATTTTTTGAGCTAAAAAAAAAATTTCAATTTCCTTTCTGTACAATACCTAAAAAAGTCTATATACCAAGTTTGAAGCAATTCGGCCCACCCGTTTGGGCTGTAGGTCTACATACAGACAGACAGACAGACAGACAGACAGACAGACAGACAGACAGACAGACAGACATACAGACGGACAGAATTTTTAGACCATCTTTTTTCGTCTTCGCTATCATCGTAATGTCATGTTTGATTGTTATCTCAAAACTTTTTTTTTCGACGAATGCATAACTTGCCTTATAGTACCTATAATCGCAAGTAAAAAACTTAAGACATAACATAAATACATAAAAGTTGTTCATAAGGGTTTAAAAAACAGACTTACTCAGAAATTTTTTTAAAAAAACTGCTCTATGGCAGATTGTCGCCCTGAAAAAAGCGTTCATCTTTCCGAATTGTTCATATTTTAAATCCATTTAGCAAACACACCAACAAAATAAATGGCATACACAAGGATGGTTGCCATCACAAAATGCACAGACAGAGATGTACACGTATTCAGAGACAGGAACAAATATCTCGAGGGTGTTTCAGGTAAGAGGAGTATAAGTTGGCGGTCTGTATTGGTCTGTGGTTTCTATCCCATCACAGTCTGATTGGGATGAGCGGAAATTCTCGAGAGATGAATCAATTCATTTCTACACTGGTTTTGTCAAAAACTGAAAATGGGGTGGGGGCGGTGTGTAGTCAAAAGGACTAGATCTTAGTCTCTTATTCTGACTCCCTTACCATTGTAGAGTGTTCCAAGCGGAACTTCTGGCGATAAAAGAAGTTCTATCCTGGCTCAAGGAAAACGTGAAATACACGTTGAATATCCGCCTTCACCTTCACCTTCACCTTTTTTGGGTGCCGGGACATAGAGATATTCCAGGAAACTGCAAGGCCGATGAGATTTCCAGCTCCTTGATCGGTGTCACAACCTGACACTGTCTTTATTGGCAGACATGTTATTGGCACTAAACTGGGCCTTTTTATCAAATGACTTCTGCAGATGTTGTATAGGCGAGGAAGAGGAAGAGACTTTATCCCAACTTCTCTTCTTTGTTCATGCCCTGCTCTTTCATAAAGACGAAATCGTTACAGAAGAAATCTCCTTAATGCAATGTCTCAATCTCAAACGCTTTATTGAAAGTTTCAAGTCAGACCTAGTATTTTATCCAAGTGTGTCAGTCATTGCCTGACAGCCACCTTAACCAAACCTAACCTAATGGTAGCGAACGGTATATTTATTTATAGATACAATTTAAAAATGATTTCACGTGAATCAGCCATTTCTTCTATTAGGTATAAAATCAGCTTTTAAATATGATTAAACGGAATTGAGATCAGATCTTAATGAGTTTAATGCCTGATGAAAGGTTGCGCCAGGTTATGAGTTCAGTTAAAAATGATTTATATCCGGAGTAAATATAATGTGGCTGTTGTTCGAGACATTTTGTTCTCTAATTTTTCCATTCAAACGTTATTCATAAAAATATAAGCGACCCGTAATAAATATTACTGATGCATGTGCGTATAAACATTCATTAATAAAGCACATTTTTCTGCGTCTAAAGGATTTAAATTATACCATTTTTTCTCTTCTAAACTTCACAATTACTTTTAATACCATCCCCTCCCATCTCACCCTTGCTCAACGTACCCTCACCTATGCCATTTAACTTTTCATAGACGAACAACAAATACAAAACAAAAGCAAAAAAAGGTTACGTATACGCCCTAGCGATACCTGCCGGAGCAAGCACATTGTTAACTCCACCTCAAACAAGGCTTTGAAATTAGCATCGCTCGAACGAACATTTACGGTAATGCTGATGGATGTAATGTTTGCAAAAAAAAAAAAGAAAATGGTATAAAATATCCTTTCGTCTTATTCCGGGTAAAACTAATCCCTAACGTGCGCGGCACACAGGGTCTCCACATTCCACACTTACCTATACCAGAAGTACCTTTGTGGTTGAATAGCTGATGATGGGTGGCTCCACTGGCTATAAAACCCACCGGGAGATATTATCGTAATACTACTCTACTCTTCTACTTTTGTGTAATAGTTTAACTTTTTGCAAACGAATTTTGTTTAATTTAATTACAATCGTTACTGAGGATAATTAATGTTTGTTTGGGTATAAGTCTGATGCTCTGTAATCTACCAACACGATCATTATACGATGAGGTTGATGATGTGAATCCTTAATATATGAAATCTGTGGGCTATGGGCTGTGGGCTTTGGGTACATCACATGCTCGCCCAAAGGCTGTTATTGGTTCATATGAGTATAGGTACTGGAGATATGGTTCCTCGCTGTATAGTACCCTTATACTAACAATATTGGGTATGTTTATTTATTCCGCTTAAACAGCCATTAATCGGAGATAGAGAGATGGTTTGTTAGCAAATATACACATCAGACATCACCCTCATAGCTCACAGGAAGCGATAGCTCTCTCCTATACATATTAACATATATTTGCTTTGCTCGTCTAGTATTTTAAGGGATACCTCAATAGGAAAATTATCTAGCGGATGTTCGGATTTCAATGTGAATTCATCAAATTACGGCAGATACGCGATTGGGATTGCTAATATGGTACATATCAAAGCTTCAACTTGAATGGATTTATTATTTATAATTTTTAGGATAATGTTTGAGCTTATTATAGACAGGTAAATAGACATGTTATCTATATGAATGTATATGAGAACTATACTTATTGCCGAAGGATATTATTTAGGTATGTGTGTTTGTGTTTTGTATTCGTATACCCTTGTTTATACCACTTAGGGTTAATATTTGCTCTTTAATTTCGGAAATTGTATTTATTGATGACTATTTGATACATTGTTTGTATATTATTATGGCCATGGAAGCTTATTGAAATTTGAATAGTTATCATCTGTATAGGCTAACGTTCCTCAAAGAGTGATAACTGATAACATAAAAGGAAAGAAGGTTAATTTAAAAGCGCTTGTGATGTGGAATGGACCGTATTTTGTTGGATGAAGTTTATTTTTTGGTATAGAATGATGATGATGATGGGTGTAGCTTATAATATAGAAAACTTATATTTGGGTAAACATAAGCAAGTCAAGTTTAAATCAATAATAAAAACGAATGATGAATGAAGGGTTTAAAGATTTTTTATTTTTTAAATCTAAGAAAATATGAGAAAGATTTAAATGGGGTTATTGGGACCGAAAGTTTCAAGATTTTGGTGTTGTTTTCTAAATTGTTTTCTTTATTTCTTGTTAAAAGTTAAAATTTTATTAAATATATTGAAAAGTCAAAGTGTGAAAGCTGCATCATGTTCTACTTCAGTGTGAGAAAAAATAATTTCCTATTTTACAAAGCCAAACCCTTTTTTATTTTTTTATTATACTTAGCTACAAGTTTTTAAATTTAAAATATTGTACAATTGTGTTCTTTACTTATTTCTATAAACTACATAAAAAAAGTTTATTTAAATCTATACAAGCAGCAAACAGTTGGTCATGACACTGGGCCTCCACTAGAAATAAATGATTGCAAGAAATGTGTTAATATTTCTTGTGGAGGCCCCTTATGTCTGGATTTTTTTTTGTTTTAAGACATATGTAGATATCAGCATTTATTTCTTGCCTTCGAAGAAGTAATAAATTCGGAAATAAATCTGACGTTTCGTGACATCCTTAGTTCACTGAACATACATTTAAAAAAAAACGTGTGCTCTTGTTAAACATTTTGACATTTAAATGATTTGCTTTTGCATTAGTTTTTTTTTTTTTTTTTTTGATTATTTGATGTTTTTTATTTGTTTGCATTTCTATTGATATTCTAAAAAAAATGTAGTCACATCAAATGAGCTTCGAGATCATGCAATTCTCTTTTGCTTAAATGGATTCACACAAAAAGTGTGTTTTCTTTTCTTTGTTTTGTACTCTGCTTCTTTTAATTTTTCTAGAACCGCTAAAACTAAACGAGATTCACTCGGTGAGATCATGACGAAGAATGAAATATCACGACATACATAATTTGCCCACATAGTAGGTACAGAAATATAAATTTCAGAAATAATGTCTGACATAATGTCCGAAATAAATATTGCTCGTGGAGGCGCGGCCTGAAGGTCGTGATTAGTTCGTTTTAATCCCAAGTTCAAAAAATAGTAATAGGGTTTTCACACCGAGCTGAAAACACGGTTTTCGTTGAAAACCCCCAAAACCTGAACGAAAACACAAGTTTTACCATACATTTTTGCTAAACACTTGAATATTCACTGAGATAACTTGGGCACCAAACGCAACTGCAGTACCTATTAAAAGCTGATCGAACCAGAGAACAACAAAGAGTCTTTAGAACATATGAATTTCGAAATTCTCTCCCGAAACGACAAATGAATTCTTAACACTAGATAGCCCGGTGAACTTCGTACCACCTTTATTTTATTTTATTATATTGTTCTTTTTCATTGGTTATTTCAAATCTTAATCAACCTTCCAACTCCAATTCATTCAGATCGGCAATAAACTGGATCACTTGAGTTACGTTTGGTAATTTCGATTACTCGTTTTTAATTCCAATAAATTAAATAATTTTAATTTACATAAAAAAGAAAAGATATAAGCATAAATGCAAAGCTTTTTAGTAGATACGTAAACAAAGAGCTTGCTGACACGCGAACACGCGACATACAGTTTTCAGTGCGTCCAATATGTCATAATTTATTTCTTAAATGAAGACTTAATTTTGAGTTTGATTTTCGGAAATATATTACAATTTTTTTTTTTTTGAGCAACATAAGCTACACATATTTATTCGTAGGGCGTTTATTTTGTACCCATACAAATTTTGATATTCAAAAGCTCTGAGGGGAATAACTCTTTTTATTGTCATCAAATTACCAATTTCGAAGCAAAGCTTTTTAATATCTTTATTTTCAAAATACATTATGGAATGGTTTTCTCGACTCTCTGTCTCTGTTCGTTCAAGAAGAATGCAAATAAATGTAAAAAAAAAAAGTGTTTAAGGAAAATTATTGGTATTCAATTTTTTTTTTGTCATTGTTAAAACGAGTCCTGAATTTTGAAAAGAGTCTGATTCCCATGGTTTTTAAAAAGTGGCGTTATTTAGTTCAGGCTCGAAAAAGGAGTCAAAAAGGACGCTGGGACTGAGACGACTTATGTCGTGCTTAGAGTCTCCTTAGTCTTTTTGACATTTTTCGTCTGATATCTGCATTGATATTTTTTTAAGAGGTTATAGTGGAGCCCAAAGTAAACGACAACATCAAGAGGTATCATGATAGCACGTCACCTTGTCTTAAGCCTTTCTGCGAACGAGCTTAACAAGAGATGCCAAGAAGTGACATGGCTCTGTATAGTTTGTTTCTATTCACGCTGACATAGGCGACTTTAAAATCGAAAAAGGATGATGAATTATCGATCTGGAATTCCTGAGTCTTTTCTTAAATCTGTCGAAATGTCGTCGGTTGACTTACCGGGCCAGAAACCACACTGATAGAGGCCAATCAGTTCACCTGCAAAAGGGTTTAGACGTTCAAAAAGAATGGCCGACAGGATCATCTTTTTATCGATTCTAAAATCCCCATATGATATTGTTAATAGAGATTACCCATACAGAGCCATGTCAAATCTTGGTTCGTCAAGATTGACAGTTACAATGTGATTTCTCCAACATTCTTCTTTGCCGCAAAGTACCTACACATATCTTGAGTTAACATCAGCGGTATACCGTTTTCTACAACATCGTCCTATAACTTGCTCATATTGCCTAATTATTCATCTTGGGAACAAATTTATCGATCTATAGGTGGATCATCCGCAAAAATTGAAGCTGGTATGTCGGGAATTGGACTGGGCGTAAATGAGAACAAGACAAAGAATAATATTTTGTTCAGAAACAGAGCAGCGACATTTACAGGTTGGAAAGAAAACCGACATAACTTTAAGGCTCTCCAAGGATTTTGTCTATATATCTGGGGTCACCTTTTAAATTCATCAATCGAAGAGCCAATCTTCCAAATCACTTTTTCTTTGGGTTAAGTATAAAAATACCAAGCTGAATGATCCTAATCCCGGTCCTGAGATCAGAACTAGAAGCCGAGATGCTGTCATTGTCTTCATCATCATATATACGTAATATTTAAATCTATACTGGATTGCTAGATTAAGGGACAAACTGGACATGGGCAATGCAGTGACGTAGCCCTGACTATAAAGTTGAACATTGCTACTAGAGCACCACCTGGTAAAAATAGATAAAATGGCAGCAGTTCTAATCTAGAAGAACAAAGCAGCATAACAGTATATCATAATGAAGATCCTTATCATATAATAGCACTTTTAAGTGGGAATCAACCTCAACTATAAAAGTGTGTGATTAAGACCTGCTTTTCCAATGTATTCTCTGTTATGTCCCTATTTTAATACTGCACTATGGCTAAAGAGAAGAATGAAGTGTTTTCTTTTATATTAAAAGATATGGTTGGCAAAGTTCGAACACATTTATATTATAAAAAAAAAAGCAGAGTAGTTCCAGTGCAGTTGTTTTGTACAATATTAAGTTATATTGTAAAATTGTAACTTAAGTCCTTCTGTGACAACAAAATATTGTCCTTCCACTTTTTTTTTTTTTAAACATCAACCACCAAACCTGCAACACCTTTCAAAAAGCCGAATGTAATTTAAACTATTAACTAGATAAAGCTACCTGACCCGAATTGCTCAGAACTCTCAACCAACACATTTATACACTTTGATGGCTTGGCCATGGTAACATGCTTCCTTTTTGCCTCCAGTTCTGCTTACTTATGCTAGCAAAATATATACGTTTAGTATGTATAAAGCGAGAATACAGTATACTCGAGGCGCCCCCATCAGTTTATACATGCGTGTTGCTACTGCAACCGAATACTAAAATTGTCTCCTGTACAACATCCTCTTGTTTTCACAAGAAAAACTTTGATTCTCCAGCGCTTCCAGTCTCCCAGTTGTGGAGTATGGTACTCCCATCTCCTACAATAAAAAAAAAAAATCTCTTACAAAAAAGAAGAAATATAGTACAGATAAAAAAATACCAAAACATTGCTCCACCATGCATGGATGGACCCGTGGCTTTCTGCCATTTTGCCTATAGGTCCTTTACCGTTACCGTATAGTCTGTAGTTGTTGTAACTTGTAAGCCCGAGTTCTGTGTATCTCGTCCCGGATCCTATTTCACAGTTGTTGCTTGTGAACTAAACATCAGTTTGTTGCTGTTGCTGTTGCAGTTGTAGGACACGCTGAGAGGCAATGTTTTCGAATTTACTTTGTGAAAACGTGCGTGAAGTTTTAATTAAAAACTTTTTGATGCTAAAAGCCATTAGCTTTCACATTGAAAGGCATACAAATGTTCCATCGTCATTGTCGACACAGTGTTTTTGAAAGGACAATTGAAAGACAATTCCACTATATATTCGTATTTATAGTATATGGGGGTGAAGTAAAATGCGTGGAGTTAATGAAGAACGGATTCTGCAATTAAGTTAAAAGTGCATACAAAGCATCTTTATGGCGCAAGCAAACAAGTTGGTATAAGAGAACGTCTGTTTTCCGGGCAATCTGTTTTTGCTGGCTGTGAAGATTATTAATGCGTCTTTATAAAGTGCAGAAAGTATAATAATTTACTGCTGACTCGAGCTTCGAGGTTTTTCAGAGATTCTACAAAAAAAGATTATGCTAGATAGAGTGATATAGGCTGTTATTATAATTTTTTATACGTCCATACGGGAAACAGTCTATCAGTTTTCGAATGGGATCAGGAGCAAAGTTTCCGAAACAAGTTGAGCGCTTGAAAAGGTAATTGATGGGTAAGGTATATGGGTGTAACTGGGGGTGCTCTTGAATTATTTGTGATTAAAAAAGTGGTCGACCAAAGGACCACAGTGACGTAGCTAGTCACTTCTGGAACCCGTATTATAACACATCCTTTGCGCGTTTTTTTTTTTTGTTCTAGGTAACACTTCCGGAGAACCAGATTTTATTCATACGTCTTCGCCCCAAGTAACAATTGAACTTATATAAGCTATTTTTAGACTGCCATAGAAACAAAAATAAAATGCACGACTGGGTCGCACGAACTTGCTCTTATAACAAGCAACTGCTTCGTGGCTGCATATATGGATATTAAAATAAAATGCACGACTTGGTCGCACGAACTTGCTCTAATGTGTGACAGTGGTCTAAGGGTTTGAGATTTTGATAAAAATAAATTTTTCAAAATTCTTAAATAAATACTTAAACTAATTTGAGCTGAAAAAAAAGTACGCCATTTTATTTCTTGGGTAAATTTGAATTTATGAGAATAAATTTATAAAAATCTGTGGAGCGGTTTTTGAGAAAAAAAGTTTTTTTTGCAAAACTTTTTGAAAAAAATTTTTAAGAAAAATTTAAAAACGCCAATTTATAGGTATTCAGCAAATACATTTATTTAAAATTTTTAGAAAAAAATTTAATAAGCAGTTTTCAAAATATTAATTTTTTAATTTTTTTTTTAAAATGCTTTTAAAAATACAAAAAAATATTTTTCAAAAATATTGGTATGCAATACAAATTGAGCTACCTACAGCTATATATGTGTAAAATTTCAAAAGAATCGGTTGATTCGTTTTCGAGTTAGTCGAAAGCAAAAAAACCGGTCCTATGGAAAGTACCGTTCTTAGCCATTTTTTAAAACTTTTTTTCCAGCCATATGATTGGTCGTACCTAAAAAGCTACACTGATTTTTTTAAATAGAAATCGTTAGAGCCGTTTTTGAGAAAAATAAGCTTTAACGTAACGGTTGTATGGCAGGTACCGTTATTTTTTGAGCTAAAAAAAAAATTTCAATTTCCCCTCTGTACAATACCTAAAAAAGTCTATAACCAAGTTTGAAGCAATTCGGCCCACCCGTTTGGGCTGTAGGTCTCTATACATACAGACAGACAGACAGACAGACAGACAGACAGACAGACAGACAGACAGACAGACAGACAGACAGACAGACAGACAGACATACAGACGGACAGAATTTTTAGACCATCTTTTTTCGTCTTCGCTATCATCGTAATGTCATGTTTGATTGTTATCTCAAAACTTTTTTTTTCGACGAATGCATAACTTGCCTTATAGTACCTATAATCGCAAGTAAAAAATTTAAATAATTTCGAAAATTCTTTTGTTTTTTAAATTAGTTTAAGAGTTTTCTCGAAAAAAACTAAGTATGCAATAAAATTTCAAAGCTATATGTCAATCTAGGGAAAAAAAATATTGAAAATCGTTGGACCAGTTTTTTTTTTAAAAGGTTATTTTTGAAAAACTTTTCCAAAAAAATATTTTGAAATTTATTTGAGTATGCAAATATATGGCAATCTGTAGTTTACATTTGAAAAAATAATTTAAGAAAAAATTAATATACCCGTTTCCAACATATTTCGAAAACCAAACAATTTTTTGAAAAAATTATAAAAAATCAAAAAAAAAATTTTTGAAAAATTTTAAATGCCATATTAATTAAATTATAAATGACTTCCTGTGGCCAAAATTTTATTGAAATCGAATGTATAGTTTACGAGAAAATTTGGTTTGAAAATACTGGTTCTATGAGAGGTACCGTTATAAGACAAATTTTGAAAAATATTTTCCAACCAAAAGATAGACTGTCTTACAAAAATAGCATTCTGAAAGTTTTATCAAAATCGTTAGAGCCGTTTTTGAGAAAATCAATTTTGTTCTTCACGATTGTATGGCAGGTGCCGTTATTTTTGGGCCTAGAGCAAAAATCAAAAATATGTTCCGAGGGACGGCCAAATAAATCCTAGATACCAAATTTGAAGCAAATCGGCCCATCCGTTCAGGCTCTAGAAGCGCGAACAGACAGACAGACAGACAGACAGACAGACAGACAGACAGACGGACGGAATTCCCAGACCCACTTTTTTCGACTTCTCCATCATCGTAATGTCATGTGTGATTGTTACCTCGAAACTTTTTTTCTGCACGAATCCATAACTTGCCTTATAGTACCTATAATCGCAAGTAAAAAGGCCTTATACAAATTATTTTGGCGCACATTTCGCAAGACTATTGTTGGTAGGTGTTATAGCAGCACATAGCTTTTCATGAAATGCAATTAGCTTGGCTGAGCAGGCTAATTTCTGTCACCCAAATTCTAATAGCTTGCTTTGGATGTTATAAAAAGGCATAACCAAAACCATTTATTGACATCTAGCTATAAAAGCTAATAGATGTT
Source organism: Platycheirus albimanus (assembly GCA_916050605.2). Classification (NCBI taxonomy): domain Eukaryota; kingdom Metazoa; phylum Arthropoda; class Insecta; order Diptera; family Syrphidae; genus Platycheirus; species Platycheirus albimanus. Next base: position 86,725,907 of record OU696697.1, on the reverse strand, counting down.
ATAAAAATGCTATACAAAATCCAATTATTTATGACAGGTTGACAAGAAAACTTGGCTCAATCAAAAAACTGTCGATATGATATGGCGAAACCTATAGTGCTTTCGTTTATTCAATTTGGTCAACCGTAATTGACAAGAGTTAACTTGTATCGTTCTTTTATTCCGAAATTTCAACAACTTGTAATAAAGGGTGTTTTTTAAGAGGTAAAGAACCATAAAATAAAATTAATTGCCATACAATTTAAATTATTTGAAAGATACGTGTTTGCAAATTGTGTTTGAATATGATTTCTGGTAAATTGTCACCACGGTTGGATTAGTTGTAATCCAATCTTAAGGTCCAATTTTCGATGAATCTTTGCTGCATTTGGGGGTCGTATAACGGCAATAGCATGGCGAATGGAAAATTTATGGTAAGCTCAGCCACTTGAAACTCGCCGATTAAAATTATGACCACTCCTGATTTAAGCACTTACGTCAATTGCTTAACTGCCTGAGAAGTCTGCTGATGGTGATATTGAAATATGGAACTTTTTTTTTTCGTAGTGGAAATCCAGTCACATTTCGTTGCAAATTTAATTGATACTTTCCGAATCCAAATTGAATTTTCAGGAAGCGCATCGAGTTGAGAGAAGACCAAGAATTTTATTGAGCAAAACCCAATCCTTGAGAAACAACGGCTTCTCAAAATTAATTATGCTGCAGATTAAGCAAAGAAAGATGGAGACAATCGATTGGCACGATTAAGTCCAATTCATTATGTTTCGCAATAAAATCTAGGAAAATAATCACGATAAAAAACCTTTTTATTGTTTGGAATCAAAATCATTCAACCATGATGAAGTAAAAAAAAAACACGAGAGAACAAATTCTATTTCTTATTCCCTCAACGCCTTCAGCAATCACATTTATAAAGATCAAAGAGCTCAATGAAAGTCGAACACAAAACTTCTTGGTGACACAATTCCTTTGTTATCAAATTGATTGCTACATTTCATACACAAATTTTAAATATGATGTACTGTACATACCCTACCAATACCAACACAGAAAGTACCTAGTGAATCCAACTCCCAGTTGTTTGAGGTGTTCAATAGGATAAACTTCTAATTACTCATACGGAGTTTTCCCAAAAGTGTTTCCGTGTATCCAATCCACACCATTTCCAGGAGCAGCAGAGTAATACTCACATTTATGCTAAATGAAGTGTCATTCGTTATAAGACTTCAAAAAACTCTCCAAGGATCAACTCACTTAAGGAAACCACATCACTAATAACACGAAACGGAAGAGGCCTACAGGAATCCGCAAATAATTACCAATTCCATCCGGAGGATGGATGTGGAGAAGGATATCAAAGCGATATAAGCAAAATATATATGTATATCAAAGAGCATGGGAGAGATGAGTGAGATGTGAGACTATGAGCTATGGTCTATAAGCAAAAGCAACAGCTAGGAGTTTTGCAGGCATAAAATCATCCTTCGTTTTTATCCTTGCTTTATATTCGTTGATTACTTTCCAGTGAAATATGCAATTAGTAGGAGAGTTTGTTCCATACATACATAGATAGATACAGACAAACATAGCATACATATGTATGTACCTATACATTAACCTCTATACAAGGATCATCGTCTGGGGAATATAAACATTCAACATTGGAATCAAGGACTTTCAAGAACGCCTGTAGGCAGAGTTATCCTTTGAGTAGGTGCATACACCCAGGATGAATGGGTTGTGTATTATGTGTTTCCAACGTTTCTTGATCTTATGACCTTGTTGTTTCAGAATCAGCCAAGCTCTTTAATATTTTACTTTTGCACCAAGTTATAGGAGATTATTTTGAGACTTCTTATCAACCAAAATGGGCATGGGTTAGGTGAGCATTCAAAAGGAAGAAAGATATTCCAGCCTGTATATTGTATAAGGTAGAAAAATAAAATATGGCCCGCGAGTATTTGTATGGGTTTCCCTGTTACTGAGACGAGGACTATTTATACAACAAGAAAGTACGATGCGATGAGAAAACGGAAAAAGAATTTAACGAGAAACTGAAAAGAGCCTAAAAGGAATAGTCTTTTAGGCAGTTGGGGATAATTAGATTAATTGGTCCTTTGATCGAATTAATCATGTAGCTGATTAAGAAATGTTTGCCCAGAAGGGTTTGATATAGCTTCGGTCGATTTGGTAGATTAGTTGAATTTAATAAAAATTATTCGGTTCGTTAACTAAATGAAGGTGAAAATGGCGGTTTAAGAAACTCGCCAATATACGTTTAAGGATGGTTTGGCAACAAAAACCACCAAACAAGCATTGTTGTCTACAACAGTATAGTTGATAGAACATTGAGGGATGTGAAGACAAGCAAACAAAAATTGTACCTTAAATTTATTGAGTGAATTTTTGTCTACGAAATTTGGGATACAATTCTTGAGTACATTTAATAAAAACAAATCATTCTACATCAAGAGTCTATATTAAATCATCGATAAATGACGTCATCATTGGAGATAGACCCATGTTCTGACATTGTTTTTTTGTCTTTAAATTTGAATAAAAACAATAAAAAAAGCGGACGTTATGTTTTTTTTTCGCCAAAGCGATACAAGGATTTGTTCCGCACTTTTCGGTGAGATATGCCATCAGATCACCAGTGGAACGATTGCTGCGAAAGCCGCGTACTGCTGGTCATATAAAAGCTTCCGATCTTCGAGATATGTCTTGAGCTGATGATTTATCACTATCATTGTTTTTATGACATTGGAAATAAAATGCACGACTGGGTCGCACGAACTTGCTCTTATGTTCAATAATTGCGTAGTGGCTGCATATATGGATATTAAAAACAAATTAAATAATTTCGAAAATTCTTTTATTTTTTAAATTAGTTTAAGAGTTTTCTCGGAAAAACTAAGAATGCAATAAAATTTCAAAGCTATACGTAAATCTAAAAAAAAAAAATATTGAAAATCGTTGGAAGAGTTTTTTTTTTAAAAGGTTATTTTTGAAAAACTTTTTCAAAAAATATTTTGAAATTTATTAAAGTATGCAAATATATGGCAATCTGTAGTTTACATTTGAAAAATAATTTTAAAAAAAATCAATGTACCCGTTTCCAACATATTTCGAAAACCAAAAATTTTTTTGAAAAAATTATAAAAAATCAAAAAAAAAGTTTTTGAAAATTTTTAAATGTCATATTAATAAAATTATGAATGACTTCCTGTGGCCAAAATTGTATTGAAATCGAATGTATAGTTTACGAGAAAATTTGATTTGAAAATACTTGTTCTATGAGAGGTACCGTTATTAGACAAGTTTTGAAAAAAAATTTCAAACCAAAAGATAGATTTTCTTGCAAAAATAGCATTCTGAAAGTTTTATCAAAATCGTTAGAGCCGTTTTTGAGAAAATCAATTTTTGTCTTCAAGATTGTATGGCAGGTGCCGTTATTTTTGGACCTAGAGCAAAAATAAAAAATTTGTTCCGAGGGACGGCCAAATAAATCCCAAATACCAAATTTGAAGCAAATCGGCCCACCCGTTCAGCCTCCAGAGGCGCGAACAGACATACAGACAGACAGACAGACAGACAGACAGACAGACGGACGGAATTCCCAGACCCACTTTTTTCGACTTCTCCATCATCGTAATGTCATGTGTGATTGTTATCTCAAATTTTTTTTTCTGCACGAATCCATAACTTGCCTTATAGTACCTATAATCGCAAGTAAAAAGGGACGTAAGTGTTATTCGTCGGTAGGAGGGACGGTCTGAACAAAAATTCTGTTTAAACTGAGTTTAAAGGGAGGGCCAGCCGATTTGTGTATATCAAGATCTTGAAGAACTCTTGCTACTGTACGAGTGCGGAAAGATACCTTTCCCATGGAAAAATTAACGTTATCAAGTACTTGCAGGCTACACGTGAGCTTCGAGCATATTCAACTTCTCTGAAGAGCTGACGATTGGTTTATTATCGAGCCATGCATTTTGTTGCACTTATCCTTTTTAAAGGCTAAGTGTTTGGGAGATGTCAAGAAACTTATATTTTCCAGAAATATTCTCACACATTGACCCTTTAGTTCTAAAATGACTATAAAACACGAAAAGGAAGGAACTGTGTTCGAAGAAGACCTTTATGAAGTTCCTTTTTTCCTAAGGACTTACACCACTGATGCCAGAAAAACATCATAGTTTTCTTTCACTTCTTTGGAACCTTCAAGAAGTCGATAAAGCTCTCCATCTTATTGAATAAAGTTGGGAAAACCAGTAACAAAAAAAATTATCTTCCTTGAGGTTTTTAAGTTGTATACAATTTTGTTTTGTTCAACGCGTTCCTTACTTTTTCACAAAACTGTTCTCATGTTGAGGAAATTTCATCCCCGCTCTTCAATATTTGATAGTCTGCCCATTTTAAAGTAAGGGAGCAGATTTATTCTGACGTCCTAATACAGAGGGGTTCTTTTTATAGCATTCTTAATCTAAAACGTACGTTACCTACTATATTATTCTTAATGAAAAGCGCACTTTTCTCAAAAACGGCTAGTACGATTTCGATAAAACTTTCTGTATGGTGTTTTTTGTGTAAAATTTATGTTTTGGTTGGAATAGATTTTTCAGAAAAAGTCTTATAACGAGTCGTCTTTAGGACCGGATTTTTCAAATCAGATTTTTTCGTAAGCCACTTGACAGATTTAGACGAAATGTTTAATGTTTTTTTCTTAAAATTAAAAAACAATTTTTTTTAGTTTAGAAAAAAGTTAATTTTATTTGTTTTCGATTAAATCAAATGTGTTTGTGAACGGAAGAGTTAAGTAGTGCTGCAGTTTAATTTTCTTTTTTGCGCTCTTTTTAATCTTTTTTGTTGTTTATTTATTACCACAACAAGTTATAAAACAAAAGTCATTGAAAGTGTGTAGGAAATTTTAAATTTAGAATCAATTTTAAACAAAAATTTACTTTTTTTAACGCTAAAACTTTTATAATTTTTGCAAACATATATAAATTTATTCCGGTTTACCCCTTAGGACACAAATACAACCATGAACTCTAAATCACATAATATTCGACACAAAAATACAGTACAAATTTCTCCTAACGCCTCTCCATCTCCAACACTCAAAACATCGCAAGTGGCCCCAGCCACAAAAACCTCAGCAACAATTTTGAAACACTCAACTACAACAAAACCACATCCACCCCAACAATAGCAACAACAACGACACTAAACAAAAGCTACAATAGAATTCTCGATAAACCTGAAACACAAAGTAAGTCAATTCTAATAAGATTATCCGCCGTCGAAGATAATTTGACCAGTAAAATTATCTCTGTTGAAAACAAAATATCGCTCAGATTTGAACAAATAAGCAACGATGTAAAACAACTTCACGATCGCGTCACGTTATTAGAAAACTCCTGCACAAGTAAATACAATACAATACAATTTTGTCTCTAAGAAGCCAAATAGAAAACATTTATCTTAAAAATTTGGGGTCTGATGCTATTCTTATTGGAGTCCCATTTCTTCCTGATGAAAACTTAAAAAGCACTTTTAACTTACTCTGTCACACACTTCAAATTCAACCGAACCGCAAATAAACAAAATTTTCCGAGCCAAACCACGACAAGATTCCACCATAATAATATATACCACAATCAAAGCAATTGCCGATTTTCGCAGAACACACTCTCGACAATTCATTCATTTTTTTAGATTTTGTTTTCTGATAAGAACTACAAATTTCAAAAAATTGGCATTCTCAAACGAAATTTGAATTATGTTTTCGAAAATTCTTTCCAAAAAAGAAAACCGTTTCTTTGAAAAAAAAAAAAACTGATGGAACCACTTTGTATATTTTTTGAAAATTCAAAATAGTAAAAATAAATCCGATATTTTACTTCATTTTAAAAAACGCTTTAACTGGTTATTTGTAAAGGATTATTAAATTTTCATATGAGTTTTTCACTGCTAGTTTGTTTTCATAATCTCAAGCCCCAAGACCACTTTCGCACATAACAGCAAGCTCGTGCGGCCCAGTCATGCACTTTATTTTTAGAACAATCTATCTTTGCTTAAAAATATTTAGCATTGAAATATTATTCCATACAGTTTTTCAAAAAAACTTTTTAGTCCAACTTAAAAATTTAAATTTTTTTCAAATAATTTTTTAACATGTTTTTTGCAAAATAAAAATACTAAGGGACTAGGAATTTTCTCTCATTAGAGCAGATCCGTGAGACCAGGTCATGCGTTTTAATTTATACACACTTCTCCTTAGCGTATAAATTAAATTGAGACCTATAGATTTGGTTATTAAAGTCTTCATTTGAATGAAGTGGTAAAAAGTCAAATGAAAATGTTTGGAATAACCATAAACAGTTGCGGGTACTTCTTGTTTAATGCTTTGAGTTCAGTGGAACAGTTGCGGTGGGTATACATATTGCTCAAACCTACCAAGTTACTTTATCACTGTCACCATATCTTTTACTGAAGGTAAATATATTTTCGGTTCCAACGTCCACCATGGTAATTTAATTGAATTTGTTCAATGCAAACGTACTTTTTGTAGTATAAATACTTTGAGGGTATTCGAAGGCAACATGCCTTCACTTTTAGATATGTGTACTTCCTCAATTTTTGACAGCCCATATCTGCACAATTATACTCTTATGAAATGAGTAAGTACTCAAAAATCCTTGGAATCTAACCAAAAAGTCGTGACCCAAATCCAGAGAAAACAAGAGATGTTTATCACCTGATGAATATGCCATTTTACCATGTAGACAACATTAATTTACTTGCCACCTAAATACCATTCATTTCATAGAAGATAGGACCCAGCTTCACTCATGTCACTTTAGCTTGAAGTTAAATTACTTCATAATCCCAAAACACTATAAGCCACACTTGAACATGTTTCCAATACTCGAAACAAGACAAGGTGTAGGTAGTCCTTGTAATGTCTATAGGCAACATACTCCGTACACTACCTATAAGTACACATCCAGGCCAGGAATAAGCAAGTTAGTGGTGTTTGCCACTTTGTGTTCATTCATATGTATCCACGGGGCATTGCAAAAGGACTCTTAGAATTCATCATCATCATCATCATCATCATCGTCGTCATCAACCAGCAAGTATAGCATCCAAGCAAACAGATGGAGTACTTTACCTAAAGTTGTATGTACACAGGTGCTTCCAGGATAACGATAAAAGCGAACATTTATTTTCACTAGTGACATTTAATTAGGAGAAAAAGAGGAAATTGTACACTGAACACAAACACACACCAAGACTTTACAGACAGACAGACAGACAGACACACACAAATGCTCTCTATAGAGAGATGCATCTAACATAATTAAGCAAAATGTTGCATCCAGTATATATATTGCCATAGGGGCATAAAAGGACGAGAGAGGATAATACTTTTGATGAGTTTGCTGTCTAATTACAGGGGGCATCAGCTGCAAGTGATAGTGAGTTCTGTAATGGATGTCAAGGATAGAAACACGAAAAGTGACATAGAAAGTGATTTGATAAGAGGATAGCTATATGCACCATACACAGATGCTGTTTTGAAAACTGGGTATTTGCTATTTTTTTAAGTTTTAGTCTTCAACTTGACCTGGGATGTGTGTTTCGAATTTATTGATTTAATGTTTATTTTGTTTTATTTCAAAAAAGAAAGTTTGAGAAGAAACAAACAAAAAGTTAAAGATTTTGAACTTTTCGTTCAAAAGTTTAGAAATGTCCTTGAGCAACTTAAATGCTGCATAATCGTTTCGAGAAATTTTGTCGTGAAATGCATTTATAATCCAAGGCGAGGAGTCTGAAGATGTTTTGAGGGAGAGTAACTTTGACGCTTGAAACCCTTCACATTATATAAGGTAAGGTTGGAAGGGGTGGTGATTTGATAACAGTATCGTCTCACTCAAATCTCGAAGGGTTGGTATATTAGTGGATTGTTTGTGTTTGTGAACCTACTTGAGCTCTGAATGTTCCTTAGTGGCTAATGCGCTGACGAATTATTCTCATAGTACCTACCTAGCAAGTTGGGACACTTAAAGAGCAAGTAAAATTAACTCCCTAACTGTTTCTAATTCTGCTCTTCACACTTTATCATCTTAAATCTCTACCAAAAGTAAGTAGCCACAAGTAGCCCCCCCTGCGGATATCCTTCAGAAATATTCGGTCGGTTCACCGTCAGATCTTGTGTCTTTGACTTTTTCATCTTGTTTTTGAAGGCTTTGCTCATTTTCTGCTTTTGTTTTTTAGCTTTGTGGACAACTCTGATCTTTGACAGCTTTCGCTAATAACTTTGACAACTTGCTAATGGGTTATAGTACCTACCCCAACAGGCAAAGGTGGATTTAGAGGGGGGATGGACACGTGCCTCTTGTTTATTTTGAATTGAGAATTTAGTTCGTTGCATCCCTTTCACGCACTTGTGTGTGAGACCAAATGGGTGGAAAGACATGAAGCGGTTTTGACATTTTTGGACGTCTTGCCACGTCTTCTTGAAATATTGCAAAAAAAAAGCTGATCAAGATCAAGGAAACAGAAGAAGTGCTACACCTCCATTTTCGTTGCTCCAATCTACTTTTTTTTGTTTTGTTTTTATAATGTTTTCGGAATTTCTCATAAGCTTGGTAATCCTCTCAGATATTTAAGGAATTACTCTGCCGGTATCCCGATCATTACAAGCCATTGAAATCGATATACTTTCTGCAGTTCAGCTTATTAATACGATCACAGCATTGAAAAAGCTTTTCAATCAGGCTGAGGCCATCGCAAATGAAATTGGTGCAGAAATCACGGTCCGCAGAATCACCGCCCGTCAAACGAATCTGCCGAACATTCAGACTAAGTCAGTTGAAGAATATTACCGATTTTAGTTATATCTATTGCTTTTCTTGATTATATGTTAAGTGAAATGTCATCCAGGTTCCCTAGCTTTAGTGACGAAAATGTAGAGGATGTATTGCAAGGCGCTGAGGTATATAAAGAAGACCTTCCTTGTTTGTTGGCTTTGAAGGGAGAGCTAAAAGTTTGGCAACAGATGAGAGAAAATATCCCATTATCTCCAGCAGATGCCTACAAAAGAGCAACGGTGCTGCCAAATATTAGAACTCTTTGCCAATTGCTGTGCACGTTTCCAGTGACTACTAGCACTGCCGAGCGATCTTTCTCCACCTAACGTTGATTAAAGTCATATCTTTGCAACGCGTTGATGCATACCCATCAAGACCTTGCGGCAAAAATGGACGCTAATGAAGTGCAGGACATCTTTAGCATCAGGAAACATAAATGAGAACTTTCTTTACTTAATTTTTAATTTTTCATAAACCTTCCTTCCTATACATACTTGAACTTGTAACTTCAAATTTATTTCTAACTGTTGTTGTTGATTTTTTTGCCCGTCCGCTTCTTGTGCCCCCCCCCCGAAAAAAATCCTGGATCCGCCCTTGCCAACAGGAACTACCGCTATTACACAAGGTATTGATCCTGTGCCGAACAGAAATAACTGGGTTAGAGCAACACTGGTTCCAAGCAAAGTTTTGCAAGAAATGGAAAAAAAAAATTAGAGTCACTAGTTCCTATGTTGGAAGCATGAACAGTCGAAGACGTAAGTCTTAAGCGTTGATTTGAAGAAGGCGAGTAGCATCTTTTGTATCATCCATACGAAAAAAGTACCCAAAACACGTCAGAAATTACTATTTTCTTGTACATATGTTTTCAAGATGTTTTACTTCGGGTCGAAATATTTCAGAGGTCAAAATCGTAGCAGGAGCTGTTTCGTAGAGTGTTTTCTTCTAGCAAAAGCTGAAATAGAAATGAAAAAATACCAGTTATTTGCTCTAAGTTATAACATCAAAAAAATTCAAAATGAGGGAGGTTTGAAAAGTACTGGATCACTGCTAGTGATTTTGAAAGGATACAACCATCCGCCAAGGAAACCTGATGGTATAGGAATGAAGATAAATTTGTAATGAGTAAGGAGAAAGCTCGATTCGAATATTGATCAAATTCACACCTTGAAATACATTAGCATCCGGAAAGTAGAGGGCCCAATAAAGAGCACAGAAGCCATCAGAAATGTTTACCACAGCTGCTGATGCTATTTAAGAACTGCTCAGAGAAGAAACGCCCAAAATTCATCAATAACTTATGCTGTACCCCAGATTGTGATGATCAATCTGAGCAAGTTAAACATATTTTCTTGGAAGGATAGGGTTAAAGGAAATATAAGATTGTCCTTTTACCACAAACAAAAAATTACTTAATTCTATGAATGACGTATTTATTCGCCCACACCCATATAATTTGGTTAAAGTCCAACATTATTATTCGTCCTTTGACAGAATTATTCGGTCTCATAAAATAGTTTAAAGAAACCATTGATCCCCGCCCAAAGTCCTTTCAGTGTCTACCGTCTAATGAGGATGACGACGCGACGTTCCAAAATCCCTCAAGCACTAAGAATATTTCCTTTCTTCTTAATGGTCTCACAAAACTCAATAAGCTCAATATGCGTAGTATTATAAAGAAAAGGGAACCATACTATGCTCCAGGTTCCAATACCAACCCATCGATACGATCTCTCGGGCATACATCATAGCGCTCAAACACAAAATCAAGTAAATTCCACATAAATGCAACTTTTTCCTGTGTGCAACATGTTCTCTTCCTTTCAAGCATTTCCCATGGGTCTGGATTCTAGAATAAAGGACGAAGAAAGCGAGATACAAAAAAAAAAAAAAAAATATGCGGTAGCTATAGCTGAGAAAAAAAAAAATATTCGAAGGACGAAAGTATTTTACAGAGAAAGAAAAAAAGAAAAACTACAAGATTTTATACACAAGACCAATGGTTAAACGAAAACTATTTACAAAACAGCTTGAAAGAAGAGCGGGTGAAGAGTTTTCCTGCTGGTTCACTCATGTTCTAGAGTACCAGAACCATAAGCTTAGTAAAGGCAAAAAATAGAAAAAAAAAAGATAAACCAAACCATCTGCACACACAACCAAAGAAGATTTCCCAAAGGACTTTTATGTTGACGATGATGGTAAGGTTAGAAGAATGTCATTTGGTCTGTTACTGTTGCTACTGCTTCGGTTGGAATGTGAAAAGTGAGACTAGAAAAAAATACATGAACATGTATATTATATTACGTGGAAAGTATTTCTTGAAATGTCCTTTATTTTTTCAATGCCACTAAACATATTTATCTTTTGGGTTGCTGATGATTATAAAATAAAGTATATTAAAGCCAGTACGTTAATCTATTAATCTATCATAATTGAGGACCGTCCAAAGCAAAGAGTTTTGTCAGGTTGCGATCATGCACGATTTAAAAAATTCAGACTGAAGTCTAAATCTAGGCTTAATATTAAAAACACTTCTATCAAATGTCTTTCCAAAATTCCTATAGTTAAGACACTGTTTTAGTGACTCTGATGGATGACAATAAGGAGTTAAAATTAACTAGGAATACTTCCACATTCTTGTAGTGCGGCTAGCAAATTAGTCTCTATACTTGACAAAACGTCCAAAGTTAGGCTCGACTGTTAGTTGATGAACATTCCCCGCGATGCCAGTGTTGTGGGGAAATTTTTTAAGGTTCAGGGGCCAAATAAGGGCCACCACACCGAAAATACCGAAACGAACAAATTCGATTCCTGCAGTTGAAAGAAGTTCGTTGAAGGGGGACGATCACTCACAAATTGTTCAAAACGGTTTTTTTTAGAGAGAAATTGAACGAAGTAAAATCATTTCTATTATTTTAATCATAACATACTCGTAAGCTCAATTTAGATTAAATTGAGATACGTTTTTCATTACCTAAAACCGTTTTATTGTATCTTTTTTATAATTTTTGTAAGAATTGGTGGGCCTTATTAGGCACATGACAACATTTCTTTAAACATATTCTTTCAACATCAAAGGCTTCTAAAATTGTGGAGCCTGGTAACATGAAATCTGTGTTATGTTAACATCAGCTGACGAGGCGTTTGAGTGCCCAGGTGGATGCATTATCTGTTAATTAATTTACCAACGCCGAAATATGTAGCTGTTTTTTTTTTTTATTAATTTTTAAAGTTTTTTTTTTAAGAAGGGATTTAATTTAATTTTAATTGTTTTATTTTATTATGAAATAAATTTTTTTTGAAAAAATATTGTCTTTTTTGTGTTTTTTCTTAAAACACGTTCTATTTCCGATACACATTTCGATCCTATGATAAATGAATGGGCCATATTAAAACCACCTGTTCTAAGAAAGGCCCAAAGTAAGTTTTTATAAATTTCGAAAAAATATATTTTCCAAAGTAAGAAAATACAAAAAATCTATGTATCTCGATAGGGCCTTATTCTTCAATTGATTATATAGTCCAAAGAACCAGTAGTTAGCAAGGATTAATCTACGTTTGATTTCCGAGCTGATGTTATTATATCAATGGACACGTTCTGAACAAATCGGTTGTGGAATTGGACTTTTGTTGATGAATCCATATATGTACTTCGTCTTGTCCTCGTTTACTATCAGTATTATTTTGCTTGCTGCTGACTCCATGGTAGTGAAGGTATAGGACAAGTTTTGGTTTCGTGCAGAAAAAAAAATTGCGGTTTTAATCAAACATGGGGCTTTCAAATAAAAATAGAATTTTGTTAATACCTCTCACATAAATTAACTTATTCCATTGCAGCATCTACCCGCCCTTGTTAGAAAACTCTTTATTAGCTATTAAATATATGTCCAATATTCTTACCTCTTATCGAAGACCCCAATCGCAACTTTTCTCGAAGGCCCCAACTGCAAAAAAATATATGACGCCATGAACGACAGCTTATATGAACAAAACACCGTATTTTGTCACATTGAGCCCTAAACACCTGAGTACCTCTATTCTTGGCCACAAATTATCATGCTTCAGCTTCCTTAATATTGCTTGTCCCTTTTTATATGTCATTAATAGATTTTTTAAAGAATCCCCAAATTTATCATTAATTCATAAAAAAATACCAAAACCCAATAATTATTAATGGCATGAAGAGGAAGCAATCGGAAAGGTATAAAAGCACCCGTCTTAAGTCATAAAAAAAAAAAAAGAAAAAAAAACAACAAAAAGGTCGGCTTATCATACAAAACTACACAAAAGGACATTACTGCAAAACATATTACCCTTCCCGCTAAAACTACGACGACGACAACCAACACAACGGCTTCAAAGTGAAATAATATCGAGTTAACTTTTTTATTTCATTTCTATTTCTGTCCTGATCCTGTCTCGTACAACAGAGCTACTCAGCTACTCACTGTCCGGATGCTGTTCTTTTGCAATTCAATTTGGACGTGATTCTATTACGTAATTTTTGTTTCAAGGACAAATGACGATGACAACGCGCGGTTTAGTATGTAGTTTTTCTCCTTTGAACTTTATATTTGCTGTGTCCCTATTATTTTCTATAAGCTATTTTGGTCTTGTTTTTTTATTTGTTGCTTTTTATTTGCCTGGCTGGACTCTTCTGTGCTCTTTGATTAAATAGCAAAGTCTTTGGATGCACTATGACATTATTTCCACTCAAGAACTATAATGCATAATAAAATGTCCGTTATGATTATTTTATGGCAGAAAAATGAAGTCTGCCATATTTCTCTTTTATAAAAAGTACTTCCTCAGACAAGTCATCCACGAAGTGTATCTTCTTTTTTAACTTTGTCCGTGAATGAGTGGGAAAAAACACAGGAAGTCGCAAAATGAAGAATTTTGGACAAACAATAGTGAAATTCGAAACAAGACTTCAATAAAGAGTTAAGTTTTATTATACCAATAAAACGGAATTGGCTAAAAAGTGGTGTTTGGTTTTAATTGAACGTAGATTTTTTTTTTTAAACTCAAAAAGCTTTTTTTGAAAAATTAAAGAAATTAAATTATTTCGTTTATAAAAAGGCTTCTACATTAAAAATTTCATTGAAATCCGTCAAGTGGATTACGAAAAAATCTGATTTAAAAAAAACCTATGGGAGGTACCGTTATAAGATTTTTCCTGAAAAATTTGTTAAAAAAAAAAAAAACAAAGTTTGCACAGAAAACACTATTCAGAAAGTTTTATCAACATCGTAGGAGCCGTTTTTGAAAAAAAAAAGAATAATTTTTCACTAAAAATCGTATGGCAGGTAGCGTTAGTTTTAAAGCTAGAATGATAGTTCCAAATACCCCTCTGCATGGCGTCATAATAATACCTCTGTTCGCGTACCCAAATGAAACAGTTTGCATTCGATTTCATAGGTTTACATTAACACAAAAAGCGTTCGCGTACTGAGAGATGAACGAAAGAAAATAACAGCTGTTTTATTCTTTCGTTCATTTATTTGCAAGTTCTTGCCCACTGAAATTTCATCTGGTAAAAACTTGAACTCTGTCAAAATCGAATGACGTAAACATTTGTTGTTGCAGATGACCCTTACCGCGAAGAGCTAACCAATCAAAAAATTCGAATTTGACGTTTTTCAAGTTTTTACACAAAAAGCGTTCGTGTACTTTTCGGTAAGTGAGAGAAATTTTTCTCTCATTTGAGAAATTCTAACAGTTTTCATTTTTTGGCACAAAATGTACGCGAACAGAGGTAATACTATGTTCCAGGTTTGAAGCAAATCGGTCCAGCCGTTTAGGCTGTAGGTAACGATATTGACAGACAGACAGACAGTCAGGCAGACAGACAGACAGACAGACATACAGACAGACAGACAGACAGACAGACAGACAGATATACAGACAGATAGACAGACAGACAAATAGACAGACACACAGACACACAGACAGACAGACAGGCAGACAGACCGAAGACAGAGTCGTTGGACCCACTTTTTTCGACTTCTCTATCATCGTAAAATTTTATCGTCATTATTTTTTCGGTTTCGAAAGTAATGCTCAATAAAACACACTCAGAAAAACATTTTTGATACAAATTTTATTTCATAAAAATGTTTAGACTTTGCCATTAAGTCAAGTGTGAACAAAAACATCATTCGGGAAGATCGGCATCATGCAATTCTTTTGAGGTAAATATTTTAACCATTTTTGAACATTACGGACGGTATCTCGGCCACAACTTGAGTAGTATTGGTTTTTAATGTGTCTAGGGTTCGGGAATTATTTGCATAGACACGGTTTTTTGCGTAGCCTCACAGAAAAAAATATACCGGTGTCAAATCGCATGATCTTGGTGTCCAATTGACGTCGCTAAACCGTGAAATTACTCGACCAGGAAACTTCTCACGTATTAAAGCCATAATCGATAAAATCGGATTATTAGCAACATTGCACTTTAAGCAGCAATATTACGATGATGCACAGTCCTTACGACATTAGAAATGCTTCCACTCTCGCTTGATTTCACAATTTTACCGATTGCTTGCGTAGTCGGTCGATTACGACGAGCATCAATCATCATCGCGAAAGGCACGAAAAGTGGCCTACGTTTGAATCACCATTTTTGTAGTAAAATTTAATAATTTTAATGCGTTGTTAAGCTATCCATTATCGTAAATGTCAAATATTTAACTAATATTATGACACTTCAAATGACAGCTGAGTTTGACATTTCATCACGTTGAATTCAAATAGTTTCCACTTGGTATACGAAGCGAAATTTTTCTGCAGTTTCATATTGGAGAAAGGATTCCGAATGCACTACAAGGTTTGCTTATTTTGTTGGTGACGTATAGAGACCCGTAATCCCTTAATAATAATAGTAATAATAATAATCTTAACTACATATGTATGTATGTTATATCACAGATCGCTTGTGCGCCCACAGAAAAAGAATGAGACTTTAAATTCAATCGAAAATAATACGATCGAAGATAAGAAACACTGAAATCTATAAGCAGCTCTGCTGCATAAGCATTTAAGTATCTAACCATAAACAAGATAATCTTAAGCAGTCAAAAGAACTATTCTGCTGCATAAGCAACAATGTATTATAAAAGGGTTTGCTTGACAAAGCATACTCTCAGTTTTAAGACGATCACTTACAGCCAAAGATTTCCCCCGACCAACGGTAAGGGATCTGAGGCTTCAATAAAAAAATATATCAAAGAAATAAAAACGGATATTTTATTTTTGTTGCCCTGTTCTCACGAACAGGAAGAAATCATTTTTTTAGTGCGTTTTAATTACTCAATTAAAAATGGCGCAGTCGGTAGGATTGTGAAAAAAAATCTATTAGTGCAAATAATAGAGAATATCACAATCTAGTGATCGAAACATTCCAAACGTATATTGGAACACGGGACGTATCGAAACAAAAAAATTTATTCACTATTTCCAAACGAATATTGGAATATAAAAACCCGGTGGTGTATATGTAAAAATCAAAAATTTTTATAAAAAATAAAGTTCAGTTCAAGTGTAGTGACTCAAGATTTGCGAAGAAAATAAAAAATCTTCAAGCAAACATATGTTACGATTTCCGTAGAGGAAGCATAGAAGAACTAAAACTAAAACACCGGTGAATAAAAAAAAAAAAATCATCAACATTGATTTCAAAAGAAAACTTTCGCGTTTTATCATACAAAACAAAAATAGAAACATGAACGCACAACAACAAATTGCAGCAGCACAACAGCAAGCAGCAGCACAACAACAAAATGTAGCAGCACAACAAGCCGCACAAGTTCAACAAGGTAATAATATAGAACTAGGCATCAATAATAATATTGTACAAAACATGAACTTAAAAAGAGTCTTAGAACTCAACCCCTTAAAATACATCGAACGATTATCAACGTTTGATGGCAGAACAGAAGACCTACCGATCTTTATTAGCAACGTCGACGATATAATTCCTACCCTACTAACTTATAATGAGCAGGGCCAAAAAATGTGTGTCAACCTACTTAAATCAAAGTTTATAGGTCGCGCCAGACAGGCAATTGAAATTCACACCCATTTAACTAAATGGAGTGATATAAAAGCTATGTTATTAGAAAATTTTGGCGGTTTTAAAAACAACTATCAATTATACGATGACCTTAGAAACTCGCAATTTAGAGGAGATGTCCTCAAGTATTATAATTATATTCAAAAAACACTCTCATTACTTAACCAAAAGTGCCTACAAGAAAACAATCATTTAGATATTCCTAGAAATAACAATACGGCTTTAAATATATTCAAGGAAAAATTACCAGTTCACATGAGAACTATTTTATACTCTTTAAAACCTTCTACCATGGAGTTAGCCCTCCACGAATTGTCACAGGCAGGTTTTGTCAGTCGCAGTCCTGACTTGAATATTTCAAATGACAAAAAGGAAGTTAGACATAAAAATAATAATTTTAAACAAAATATAAATAGCGGACATAATTTTAACCCTAGAAACAATAATCAGAACCCATTTAGAAATCACTGGCAACCAAAGCCATACAACCCCCAAAATAACTTTAATTCTAATTACTCCAACCAGAGGCAATACAATCCAAATTACCAAAGACCTAATGAAAACAGGCAACATTATAAGCAATACCCTCAACAATTTGAACCAATGGATATAGATCCTGGCTCATCTCAAATCCGACGAAACAATCCTCCTAAAAACAATTATATTGAACAAGAATCTAAAGCCAATGATGTAAATTTTCAATATGCAGCCTCGGAGACACGAAACAGGGTTTACCCTATATCAAACTAACAAAAGAAAATACGTCTATCAGATTGTTAATCGATACTGGTGCAACAAACAGTATAATAAATGAAGAAGATACTCCACCACAATATTTAAAAACAAGATTTACCCCACTGACAATTAGAACCGCAGGTAGTCCCATAACTATTTTTAAAGACGCAATTTTTCCAAAAGACAAATTTGCTATACCTATCTTACAAAACGCTGAATTTCAAATTTATAAATTTTCTGATGAATACAATGGTTTGTTAGGTAATAATATATTAATCCCAAATAATGCAAAAATACTTTACAAAGAAAAATTATTAATAATAAATGAACTACCATTCCCACTCTTCTTTGATAAAAATGAAGAAACTGAATATGAAAATATGGTAAATTATATGAATAACATTGAAGAAGATCTTAAAATACCAGATTTTACCAACGAGTTACGCACAGATCATTTAAATAACGAAGAAAAATCTGAGTTATTCAAAATCATCAATCAAATGAACCAAGCTTTTTATAATAAAGGTGATGATTTGACATTCACCAATTATGTCAAACATAAAATACCAACTGACGATAATTCACCTATATATACTAGAATTTATAGATACCCAGAGATTCACAAACAAGAAGTTAATCGTCAAATTAAGGAAATGTTGGAACAAAAAATTATCGAGCCTTCAACATCCCCATATAACGCTCCAATCTGGATAGTCCCTAAAAAGGAAGATCACAGCGGAAACAAAGAATGGAGAATCGTTATCGATTATCGCAAATTAAACCTCAAAACTAAAGAGGATAAATTCCCAATCCCTAACATTGAAGCAATACTCGACAAGCTTGGGCATTGCAATTATTTTAGTACTTTAGACTTGACTAAAGGATTCTATCAAATCGAAATAGAAGAAAACGATCGTGAAAAAACGGCATTTAGTACACTTTCTGGACATTATCAATTTCTACGAATGCCATTCGGACTTAAAAATGCCCCCGCGACCTTTCAACGATTAATGAATGAAGTCTTAAAAGATTACATTAGTAAAATTTGTTACGTATATTTAGATGATATAATAATTTTCTCTACAAATTTACAAGAACATAGTCAACACATAAAATTAATACTAAACGTTTTAAGAAAAGCTAATCTGAAAGTATCTCTCAATAAATCAGAATTCATGAGACATGAAACCGAATTTCTTGGTCATGTTATTACTCCTAATGGTATTAAACCAAATCCCAAAAAACTACTAGCAATTCAAAATTTTCCAATCCCCACTACAGTGAAGGAAATTCAATCATTCCTTGGACTTACAGGGTACTATCGTAAATTCATTCAGGATTACGCTAAAATCATAAAACCATTTACACTCTGTTTGAAGAAGAATGCTAAAATAAACATAAATGAAGAAAGTTACAAGAACGCATTTTTAAAATTAAAAACCATGATGACCGATAACATAATAAACAGACACCCTGACTTTTCAAAAGATTTCATATTGACTACCGATGCATCGAATTTTGCTGTAGGTGCAGTCCTTAGTCAATCACATGGTCCATTATGTTTTGCATCAAGAACATTAAATAAACATGAACAAAATTATTCCACAATAGAAAAAGAGCTTTTAGCTATTGTGTGGGCAACAACCCAATTCCGACACTATCTGTACGGAAGAAAATTCACAATCAGAACAGACCACAGGCCATTAGTATGGCTAAGTACTTTAAAAGAACCTAATTCCAAATTACAACGGTGGAAAATTCGGCTTGAAGAATATGACTTCAAAATTGAGTTTATTCAAGGAAAAGAAAATAAAGTGGCAGATGCCCTTTCAAGAATTAAAATTAATGAACCAAAACTAAATATATTAGAAGAAGAAGATTTAAGAACCAATCATAGTGCAGAAGAAGATAATTCTCTTTTCATACCTATTAGCGAAAAACCTCTCAACTATTTTAAGAGACAAATTGTCCTTGATTCCAGCGTAAATGGTGATCAAACAATTTCATTCCCGCATGTTGGTAAAAGGAGAATAACATTTAAATGTTTAAACCCCAATGAAAAATTATATTTACAAATAATAAATGAAGTTGATACAAATATCACAAATGCTATATACATTGCAAACGATGAACAATTTAACGAATTTCAGAAAGTATGGATCCAAGAAAATAAAATGAAAAAGAATATATTATTTAGAAGTACAAAATTACTAAAAGATTTAAATATAAAAGATGCATATGAAACTATACTTAAAACACACAAAGAATTTAATCATTTAGGAATTGATAAACTTTATTTAGAACTTATCAGAGAATATTATATCCCGAATTTTAAGGAATTAATTAATAAAATAATAAACCAATGCAACTTCTGTATGACGAAAATAGAAAGACATCCATTAAAACTACCTTACGAAAAAACGGAAACACCCAAAGGTCCACATGAACACTATCACCTAGATATATGGTACAGAGATAAAAATAGGAAATACCTTACGTGTATTGATAAATTTTCTAAATACGCAGCGATTGAACGAATCAAAAATAAAACTTATATTGATGTTATTAACGCCATGACTAAAATATTCTCGTATATGGCTAACCCAAAAATAGTAACCTTAGATAACGAAAACGCTTTTGTTGCAGAAACATTAAAAAACTTTTTGTCCAATAGCAACATAGACGTACATTACAGTACAGCTAATAGACACACCGGTAATTCAGATATAGAGAGATTTCATAGTACCTTAAACGAACACCTCAGAATTTTAACTCAAGTAGAAAAAACAGATGATCCTTTCCCATTAATAGACGAAGTTATAAAAACTCTCTCAATCTATAATAAAACAATACACTTAACAACAAAAGAAAAACCTATCGACATTCATTTAAATAAATTAAATAATGAAGTCATCTACAAACAAATAGAAAACTCAAAAGAAAAAATATTGAATAAAATAAATGAAAATAGGAAAGATACTGATATAAATGAAGAATTTATTAAAACAACGGCACAAGATAGAATAAAAAATAAAATTACCCCTAAATATAAAAAAGCTAAAGTAATTAATAAATGTAACAAAAAATATACAATAGAAGAAGGAAACCCCTTTAAAAAACAAGCAAATCGTATTCTCCATAAAGATCAGTTTCATAAAGAAAAAAAGTTTAAGAATGAAATCCTTGATTTCAGGTCTAATTCAACAACCGAAACGAATGTTTCCAACCAAGCAACTATGGGAACAACAAATGAAGACATTAATTAAAATAATAATTTTCACAACTTTCATTTTAACAATAAAAACACAGGAATTACAAATAACAAACTTAAACCACGGTAACGGTTTTATAATATTACAATTAGGAGAACAGAAGATTATAGACAACTACACTAAAATTCTTCATATAATAAACTTAACTAATTACGAACAGAATATAAAATTATTAGAAAATAACGTTAAGGAACTTCCAATACTAGAAAATGATGTAAACAATTTGTCAGAGCATAATCAAGAAATTATAAATATGATGAATCACTGCAGGAAAGAATTTGAAACTATAATTCCCCATCAAAGGCATAAAAGAGGACTGTTAAATATAATAGGTTCAGGAATGAAATTCCTATACGGAACAATGGACGACGACGATCGTCTAGAAATTGAAAAACAAATTAAAATTATTGAAACAAATACCCATAACTCAATTACACACTTAAATCAACAAATAAAAATAAACGACCATTTCAACAATCAGATTAAAACCCTTACAGAAACCTTTAATTCCAAAGCCAAACAGATATCTGAAACCATAAAGAATTTTAACAACGCTCACGAAGATTTAGAAAGAGACTTCCATAGACTCGAAATAGAAATAAAAGAAAATATTAGATACATCTTAAATGATATTGAAAAAATAAAAGATATCATATTAACTTCAAAGCTAGGAGTCCTAACTAGAGATATATTAACGGAAAAAGAAATAAGTAAAAACAACATCAGGTTAGAAACTCTTGAATACATAAAACTTAACCTAGCTCTTTATAATAAAAACATAATTTTTATCATAGAAATTCCAAACTTTTCCGATGAAGTTTACGAAAAAATATATGTACAACCAATACCAAATGTTGATAAGAACTTCCAACTCAAAATAAATCAAAACATGTATTTAGCAAAAGGAAAAGAAATCTATAATAACACTAATCTTAAGAAATATTTGAAATCAATAAATGATAATTGTATAACACATATTTATGAAAATAAAATGAAATGTAATCTAGTTGAAAATCATAATGAAGATGTATTAGAAATAGGAAACAACAATATTATAATTATTAATTCTAAGATTGAAAAAATTAATCACAATTGTAATAGCCAAGAAATAACAATAAAAGGAAATTATTTGATTTCTTTAGAAAATTGTTACGTACAAATAAAAAATAAAACCTGTAAGCGAATGGAATATAAAAACGAAATATTGTTACCAAATACTATATTAAATATTAATTACACCAAAATAAATGAAATAACTTTTGAAAAAATTAATTTCCAAAACATAGAAAATATAAAAGAGATTAAAGAACTTAAACTAGCCCACAAAGAAACAAAAACAACTTTATACCTTATAATTGCAATAGTAATTTTATTAATCATTATATACATAATTTTGAAATTTAAAAAGGACCAAACTAAAATAAATGTAAATCTTCCAAGAGTCGCTTTCCAACCCATAGAAGAATCTTTGGGGGGAGGTGTTATATCACAGATCGCTTGTGCGCCCACAGAAAAAGAATTAGACCTTAAATTCAATCGAAAATAATACGATCGAAGATAAGAAACACTGAAATCTATAAGCAGCTCTGCTGCATAAGCATTTAAGTATCTAACCATAAACAAGATAATCTTAAGCAGTCAAAAGAACTATTCTGCTGCATAAGCAACAATGTATTATAAAAGGGTTTGCTTGACAAAGCATACTCTCAGTTTTAAGACGATCACTTACAGCCAAAGATTTCCCCCGACAAACGGTAAGGGATCTGAGGCTTCAATAAAAAAATATGTATATCAAAGAAATAAAAACGGATATTTTATTTTTGTTGCCCTGTTCTCACGAACAGGAAGAAATCATTTTTTTAGTGCGTTTTAATTACTCAATTAAAAATTGTATATGCCTGTAAGTCCCAAGGTCTTTTGAATGCAAACTGCACGGCAATAGTTAGAAGGAATAGAAAGATAGGAAAGATTTGTTGTTGGTACAATGGAATGAGAAATAGGTGATATTATTTATCTCACAAAAATCCCACTGGTATGGCGTCTAGTTGAAGCTCTGGGAATATTGAAAAATTGCTGCCCAGGCTGGGGCTCGAACCAACAACTCTTAGGTTAGCAACCAAGCACTTCATCCACTGTACCATTGACACCCGCATCCTTTATTTTTAAAATTTACTATTTCAACCATTTCTATGAGCCTTAGAATTCGTCACACCTTATTCAGATTACCCTGTTTTCCTGTGTAAAATCTTAAGGCTTATGAATTCCGGGGCTTATGGTCTTTCTTGCTTCGCCTTACCCCTACATTACTACATTCAAGGACTTTTCTATCAATTTAATGATTTACTGACAAATTTGAATCACCACAACATACTCATTTTCAGTGCATTATCGGGTCAGCAAGTCCTCCAACACTCATAATATAGTAGTGTCGATAAATCCTTGAATATATTATATTAAGGTCCTTGAACAAGCAAGAGAATCGCCTCCTATCGCAATCAAATTTTGGTATCCGAAATTTGCAAAACATGTTTACATTCAAACATTACTAATGATTCTTTGGATCATTGGCAAAATGCGTAAAACAATTTATACAATCCGATTCCAATAAATGGTGGCAGGCAACGACGGATGGTGGGCGGCGGGTGGTGCGGTGGCAGTGGCAGGCGTGGCAAAAGCTATGGTATTCCCTTACCCTATCATCACCGGTGGATGTCTATGTATCCCTTAGAATACATCCATTTGGTCGCCAGAACAGCAATACGAAACAAAAGCGGGACACTTAACGTTGGTGGACATGGATTTCGTTATTTATTGCAAAATATTTGCCATTTGGTGCTTCAAGGCGTATATCAAGTCGATTTTGGAAGCGCGCGTTGGGAGATTTGTATGGAGCAATAGTGTACTCGTATAGTGGGATGACATTCTTCTTTTTATATTAAAACCCTGGCAGAAGCTCGAGAAATGATTAATCGTTGTTGGTTTTTGGGAATTGTGTCCAAACAACACAAGCAGGATGTGTGGGATACATGGTATTGTATTTGGTATGTCCCAGAAATTCGTTTACAATTATTGGCGATATAGATTCAACGCCACGTTCGATTGTAAAAGATTGGACAGGAATTTGAAAAGGAAGCATTTCATTGAGACACGATGCGTTAAATCGACACATTGCATGCACCGCGGGTGCTCAAAGGATGACAAATTATTTCGGAGCAGTAGTTTCTCATCAAATGTTGCCTAGGTTCAAACTTATGCCAATACTTCAGGAGAAGACCGTCATGATAAATGCCTGGCATAGCATCTTCTATCTTTTTTGGGAGAGAGTAAGAACTTAGCTTCTAACATACATTCTAAGTCCGAAAATTTAAAGCGATTACCAAGGACGATCCTGCTGCTATGTTCTGCATACTGATTTAATATTTCGAGGCAAAAGAGGATCTCAGATAGACAAAGGCTATAGTAATGTCTGGATTTCGTGACAATCTTTCCAAGCTACCCGTCGTTTTGATGCCAGCATATAATTTGTCTTGTCCTTAACAATACACCTCACCTTAATTCTTAGAATGGTATTAACTCGCAAGCTGCAACAAATTGCTGTAAAAAACTTATTGTTATAGAAAAGATTAAATGGGTAAAAGCGCGTCACCTTGTGAGTGTTGTGCTACGATTCTGATCTTGGGGAAACAGCCAGTTGGAGAGCCAAACGTGTTTGAAAAAGATTCTGGGGTTTGACATGGCTCTGTTCAGTTTGCCTCTTTTTACTTGCGATTATAGGTACTATAAGGCAAGTTATGCATTCGTCGAAAAAAAAAGTTTTGAGATAACAATCAAGCATGACATTACGATGATAGCGAAGACGAAAAAAGATGGTCTAAAAATTCTGTCCGTCTGTATGTCTGTCTGTCTCTCTGTCTGTATGTATAGAGACCTACAGCCCAAACGGGTGGGCCGAATTGCTTCAAATTTGGTATATAGACTTTTTTAGGTATTGTACAGAGGGGAAATTGAAATTTTTTTTTAGCTCAAAAAAATAACGGTACCTGCCATAAAACCGTTACGTTATAGCTTATTTTTCTCAAAAACGGCTCTAACGATTTCTATTTAAAAAATTCAGTGTTGCTTTTTAGGTACGACCAATCTAATGGCTGAAAAAAAAGTTTAAAAAAATGGCTAATAACGGTACTTTCCATAGGACCGTTTTTTTTGCTTGCGACTATCTCGAAAACGACTCAACCGATTCTTTCAAAATTTCACACATATATAGCTGTAGGTAGCTCAATTTGTACTGCATACCAATATTTTTGAAAAATATTTTTTTGTATTTTTAAAAGCATTTTTAAGAAAAGAAATTTAAAAATTAATATTTTGAAAACTGGCTTATTAAATTTTTTTCTAAAAAATAAATGTAGGTATTGCTAAATACCTATGAAATGGCGTTTTTGAATTTTTCATGAAAATTTCTTTCAAAAAGTTTTTCAAAAAAAAACTTTTTTCTCAAAAACCGCTCCACAATTTTTATAAATTTATTCTCATAAATTTAAATTTATCCAAAAAATAAAATGGCGTACTTTTTTTCAGCTCAAATTAGTTTAAGTATTTATTTAAGAATTTTGAAAAATGTATTTTTATCAAAATCTCAAGCTCCTACACCACTGTCACTTATTAGAGCAAGTTCGTGCGACCCAGTCGTGCATTTTATTTAACTTACATTAGGCGACTTCAAAATCGATAACAAGATTGTATTAAGAATCGATCTAGATATCATGGGTACATGCATTTTATTTATTTTTGCTCTAGACCCAAAAATAACGGCACCTGCCATACAATCGTAAAGAAAAAAAATTGATTTTCTCAAAAACGGCTCTAACGATTGTGATAAAACTTTCAGAATGCTATTTTTTTAAGACAATCTATCTTTTTATTAGAAAATATTTTTCAAAATTTGTCTTATAACGGTACCTCTCATAGAACCAGTATTTTCAAATCAAATTTTCTCGTAAACCGTACATCCGATTTCAATTAAATTTTAGTCACAGAAAGTGATTCATAATTTTATTAATATGGCATTTCAAAATTTTCAAAAACTTTTTTTTTTTTGACTTTTTATAATTTTTTCAAAAAAATTTTTGGTTTTCGAAATATGTATGTTGAAAACGGGTATATTGATTTTTTTCAACATTATTTTTTCAGATGTAAACTACGTATTGCCATATATTTACATACTTAAATAAATTTCAAAATATTTTTCGGAAAAGTTTTTCAAAAATAACCTTTTTAAAATAAAACTGGTCGAACGATTTTCAATATTTTTTTTTCTAGATTGACATATAGCTTTGAAATTTTATTGCATACTTAGTTTTCCCGAGAAAACTCTTAAACTAATTTAAAAAATAAAAGAATTTTCGAAATTATTTTAATTTTTTTTAATATCCATATATGCAGCCACTAAGCAATTCATAAGAGCAAGTTCGTGCGACCCAGTCGTGCATTTTATTTAACTTACATTAGGCGACTTCAAAATCGATAACAAGATTGTATTAAGAATCGATCTAGATATCATGGGTACATGTTTTCTAAAATCTGTAGAAGTGGAAGAACTTGAGAGTCAGTTGACCTCGCACTATGGGTCGTGACTCTCATTCTCCACAACTTTCTCCAGTGGAGTATTTTTTAGAATCGTTAGAATTTGAGGTTATTTTCTAAAGGTAATGTAGGCCGGCTTTTCCTCGCCTTCTTTGAAGAATCTACATATTTTCGTTGCTTCATAGAGCTGGATGTTACACCTTAGGTAACTTTGGCCCTATATATTTGCTTGGGGAGTTCAGGGTAAACCCTGTGTGGATCCTTAAGTCGGGTCTGGTTCAAAATCCTCAAAATTTAATATCCCAAAAAATTCAAATCCCTAAGAAAGTCTTGCTTGCGAAAGCTTCTCTTCAGGATATCTATTTACCTACCACGTTGAGTTCCGTTTGGCAGATGATTCTAAAGGACTGTCTCGGTGGTAAAGTGACTTTGGTACTTTTGAAAATGGTTTGTTCGAGCTTCCCATAGGCTTGAGAAGTTACACAATCTAGAAGCTCGTTCAGAACAAGGTTTCAAAGGGTGCTAGTATTCCTACCTTAAAACAACTGCTTGTTGTGATGATTTTTGTAATACTTCGCCTATAGAATGTGCTTTCGGGATTGTTGTGCTCATCATTTCTGCCGTGAAAGAAAACTTTTTTTTTTGGTTTTTTGGGGTTTTGACTGCCCCGTGAGAGGCATTGTCAAATGCACCCTATAAGTCTCAAAAGACAAATAAAGCAGTTACTTTAGCATCATCATTTTGAGACTATAGATTGTAAGCAGTTGTTATAAACAGAGTTTTCGTAAATGAATTATGGGTAAAACTACCCATTTAAATCATCTTAGCTGTAAGGACCCAGTGCCAACACTTCCCCACAAGTTTGTCTTTGACCTTTCCACTTTGCCATTCACCAGTTCTCGTTTCGGGGTATATCGCATAGTTCGGTGTGTTAAGTTAAATAATTTTTTCAAAAAATTTCGATGTTACTTTTCTATTGCATCGTAGCTATATTAATAAATTCCCCATACTTAAGTTCCGTCTCGTCTGGTTCCGGATTTGCGGTTAGATCTTGAATTATTGCTTTCCAATGTTAATGAGAAGAAACCATATGTTTTAGTCTTATTAATGATTTCAAAATATGTCCCTCTACTATCTTTTCAAATATTAAAATATTATGAAAATTATATTTATCAAACAGTCACAAATGAGTTTAAAGTGAATATTAAATTGCAACTTCATCTCGTTACTATCCGGACGTTTTCATGCAAATTTTCATACAAAGGAAATTTTTCAACAAAACAATCTTCACAAAAAGCTACTTTTTACATCACAAACTTATTTCATTCTTTCTTTTTTTTGTTTGCTGTTTGTTTTTGTTTGTTTCCATAAAAGACTCATAAAATATACTTTTTTAACGTATTCATCCAAGTCTTTATAAATTATTCACTGAGTCTGCACCCCATGGAATCCTCTTAACCGCAGTCTTGGAAGTTTTTTTTTTTTTTATCGTGTGTTCAAGCATTGCTAACTGCGGTGGAGTACAAGGAGTATATTTAAATGACCTAGCACCACCAGCATTTACACCTTTCCACTTTTCGTAGATTTTGGTTTAAAAAAATAAAAGAAATGGCATATACCTAGGACACGAGTAGTTGAAGGACGCCATTCTTCATGTTGCTTGTCCATAAAACTTTTAAGGGGAATCGCACGGTTTTTAATTTTTTTTTTTTTAAATATATGTATTTTACATTTATGTACCAACATACCTATAGTAAAGTTAAATACAAATAAATGTATAGACTGTGTCGCAAGTTTCTGCTCTTTAGATACTTTGAGCCCAAAATTATATTAAGCGTACATATATTTACTTACGACACACAATTTCGGTATTCTAAGGGTTCTTAAAAAAAAATCCATAATCGAGAGCTACAGTACGTTTGCAACGAACTGTTGGATACCCTATTCCCCTTTTTTAGTATGTGTATGAATTCGCCCCCGCATCCAGCCGGCTGTCCAGTTCGAGAGACAAAGTTCTTCTCTAGCAGACAGGAACAAATACAATAATATTAATTTTGTGTGTCCGATGTTTAATAACTGCTAATACCCACAAAATTTAAGGGTTTTCGCTGGAATATAGCATCGTTATTTTATAAAAACAGTATTGAGTTTGTGTACCAAAAGTGGGCGTCAGCCACGCCCGTTGTGCTTTGGTCGTAACTGTAAAAAAAAACACAATTTAATTTTGCCAAATAGAGGTTTTGAACAAAAATGGCGATTCGATGGCGTATTTGTGGTCTGATTTCTTCAGATCAAGAAATTAGCCTTACTCTTGGACCAAAAATTATATGTACCAAATTTGAATTTTCTAGCTCAAAAATTGTGACCTCTAAAGAGTATACATACGGACAGAGGGACATCGCTATTCTATACCAAACTTCGAAATAGGGTATTAGAATCCCCTTACATCCGAAGCACAAAATCTGAACAAAAATATATGTTCCAAACCATTTATAAAAAAAATTGTTCAATAACTTAATCCCGTTCAAAGTTATGTTCGATCAAGAAAATTGTTCAAATGAGCCGAAGTTAGAGGGCTGTACTGAAGATTTAACCTAAGCTGAGGAACGAGAGAATTAAGATCTTTTGATCCAGCAAAGCGGGAAACAAAGGCCCTTTGGTTTTGATCAAAAATATTCTTAAATAAAATGCACGACTGGGTCGCACGTACTTGCTCTGTTGGTGCAATAGTACGATGAAAACAAACTTTTCGATCAATAAGAACAACTCATTGTTGAAAGATTTGGTAAAACCTATAAAAAGTTGACTGAAACTGGAAAACCCGATTTACGGGAGCTAACGTTGAGAAACCTTTTAATATTTAAAACTTAGATGTCACCTTTTAGGTGTTGTAAATGATACAAATGTCCACTTATGGCCAAATTAATAATACATACTGTTAAAACCAATTGCCGATATTATCATGTGTAGCCAAAAACTAGCAATGCAGTTTTCTGTGAAATATTCTATATATGTTACATTCAAAGTTTCATACAAATCGGTGGAGCCTTTTTTGAGTAAATTAGAAAAAATGTAAAACTGGCCAAAATCTAATGGCTCTTTGTATAGGAGCCACCATTTAAAAAAAAGAGACTGAAAAAAATCAATGCCATCTGATAGGAAGCTGAAAGAAACTATACCAAACAAAGTTTGAGTGAATTAAATGCAACCGTTGACAACTTATGGCCATTTGAAAAAAGCCGTTAAAAGCAGATCTCCGTTATTAGAATTTTTTGCCAAAAACTAAAAACGCAGTTCTCTTAAGAACACTAAAAGAATATATCACTCAAAGTTTAATCGAATTCGTTAGAGCCATTTTTGAGCAAATTAGAAAAAACTAAAAAAAGTTGGCTAAAACTCAACGGCTCGTTGTATGGAAGCCACCGTTTAGAAAGGCTTCAGTGAAAAATTTACTAAACCATCCTATAGAACACTATGAAAAACTATGTCAAACAAAATTTGAGTTGATTCAATCAAGCCCTTGTGAACTTATGGCTATTTGAAAAAAAGCCGTTAAAACCTGATTTTCGTTACGACCATTTGAGCCAAAAGCAAAAATTGCAGTTTTGTTAAAAATGGTTAAAGTTAGCTAAATTTTAAGTTTAATCAAAATCGTTAGAGCCGTTTTCGAGAAAATCCAAATTGAAAAAAACCGTTACTTGAAAGGTACAAGTTTGAGCCGGGCTAAGACGAAATAAAAAAAATCTCGACAATCGTTTTTCTTGAAACTACTATATACCAAGTTTGAAGAAAATCCGTCAAGCCGTTTAGACTGTAGCATGACGTGAAAAAGCGCACAGACGCACATACGCAAATCCGCACATCCGCACAGACAGACCGACGGACGGTATGGCGAAAACCACTTTTTTGGGCTTCTCTATCATCGTAATGTCATGTTTGATTAAAACCTCGATTTTTTTTTTTCTGCACGAAACCAATACTTGCCCTATAGAGCAAGTAAAAAATGATTGCTTGCCTTAATTGAGTAACAAAGATATTATTTTTTTTTTACGAGACCAATACTCTGCCTTTTGAGTATTAAAAGAAAATCCATACAAATATTTTGAAAAATGGAAAAGCATTTTACCATCACTTTAGTAGATATTTGATATGACAATTCATGTTCCGCTAAATTAAATATGAAGACAGGCAAAGAGATGAAGCGATGAAATGCAAATATTATTTAACTGGGAAATCTATCATCGTATATCGTATCCATGGAAACGAAGGATAAAAAGAAGTTAACTTAATGTTCGTCATTGTGATTACGGTTGTATGACACAAACAAGCTTGCTGACAGGTAAAATGGTGTCCTTGCTATAGGGTCACTCAATCATTTTTGATTTACTATGCAAACAATATTCTCTGAAATTTCTTCCTTCATTATAATGTTACAAACATATAAAATGTAACTTAGATGGTGAGGGTTTAAAAACAGTGAAATAAAACTGGAGCCGTTAAAACATGTAACTTCATCGCTTAATCGAAAAATATCAATATCGACAGGATGCTATAAATTAAGCTTTACAAACTAACGTTAGGTACATTATGATCTTCACTTTTCTTCCTCTACAGTCATTGTTTCATATATAAAGGTTCCCAATTTGAGCAGAAACAAAAATTTAAAATTGAAATTTGAAATTTGAAACTGTTAAAAGTTAAAAGTTTCGGCTTTATCGTAACGCAAGTATAAACTATACTAAAAGAAGTCACACAAATAATCCTTTCTGAACTTCTTTCTAGGATTAATTAAACCAGTTTTATTTTTTGACAACAAACATAATGCCATCCCTGTACTTGTGTTTGTTAAAGGGCTTATGTGCCGTTTGGTATACCATCAACAAAGTCCAAATGAGTTTAAATGTGAAATAGGTTTGATTGGATACCATTGGTGCGTTCTTTTTCTAACCATAGTCGACATTCGTTACGAATGTCAACAAAAACGTGTTCCTTTAATCTAATTCGTTACGATTTGTTACGAATATGACGTCATAACAGCGTTCCTAAATTCGACAATTAGTTACGATTCGTTACTATTTCCAATTCACCTCCATGATATGAGTTGCGTTTGTTGATCTGTCAAATTGGATGCTTTGTTTAAAAATGAATCTTAAGTGAGTGATCAACAAGAAACAATAAAATGGATTTCACGCCAATTTCGAATGAAGAAGGACAATTTATTTTGCAAGACAACAGAATATTATCTTTAAATAAAGAAAATGGTAGGTATCATGTTATTTTTTTTTTATTTTCTTATATTAATGAATTTTTAAATAAATTGAAAGTGGTTGTTTGACAGTCTAACAAATTCTGACAAATGTATCGTTCCTAAATGCTTTGTAAAAAACCCAACAAATCTTAACAATGACACTTCAACGAATTTGATTTGACATAACAACAAATGTCGACTATTGTCAGAAAAAGAACGCACCACATGTCTTCCATTATGATCCATTGTGACAGTCATAGTCTGACTTTTTTTTTTTTTTTTTTTTATAATGCACACGCGTTCAAGGGGTTTGTTATAGCCTTTTTATTGATAAGTCACGGCGCGAGCGATAGGAAGTTAGGAAGGAAGGGAAAGGAGGTGTCGATGAACATTGATCTTGAATGTTTGAAGATCAAAATGGCAAGGAAAAATTGTGCCAGGCAATCCATTCCACATTCGTGTTGTACGGCTAAAGAAAGAATCTCTATATTTCACGGTACGTCCGAAATTGGGCTCAAGTGTAAACTGATGAGCGTTCCTAGCAAGACGAGTGTTACGGAGGAAATGTTTAAGGGGTGGAAGGCAGCTTGCTACCTCGGGTGAGCATTTTTTGTAAAAGAACCTGTAAAATAAGGAAAGACATGAAACATTTCGACGATGTTCGAGTGATGGAAACGTTTCCATAATGTTTCTCTTTCCTATCAATTTTAACGCTTTCTTCTGAACTCTGTCGGGCAGGTGTAGAAAAGTTTGAGAAGCACCTGCCCAGAGATGGGAGTTATACTCGAGCTTAGGGCGTATAAACGCTTTGTAAATTGTAGCCAGATCAGAAGGGGTGAAAAACTTCTTGCATTTATTAAGAAAGCCTAAGCATCTTGCAGCATTCTTGGCAATCGCAAGTATATGATCATTCCAACGAAGATTGTTACTGATACACATACCGAGTACTGATAGCTTTTCGGCCTCCTCGATTCAAGTACCATTCATGGATAATGGCATAGGGGGTATGTTTAGCTTCAACGACAAAAGACAGCATTGAGTTTTCGACGCATTAAACTCCACACGATTTCTAGTACCCCAATTCACAATGCTGTTTAAATCGGAGTTTAATGAGCTTATCATATGATTTCGTTGTAATAACACGTCCGAAGACGAATTATCAAACGTATATCAAAAGCTGAGGGCTGAGTCGTCAGCAAAACAATTTAATCGATTAGAAGTCACAGACAAGAGATCATTTATAAAAATGAGAAAGAGAGTCGAAGACAGAACGGAGCCCGGGGCACACCAGCATTTATTTTGTGGAGATCAGACTTGAAACTGTCTAATACAACTTGTATTGAACGGTCCAGAAGATAGCTTCTAATGTCTCTTGATCTTCACATAACACCATGGCCAACGCAGTGAAAGACCTTTTCGAAATCGATGAATATGCGAGGAAGATCGGTGATTGATACTGTCATTGATTATTCAAGGATAATTTGCAAGGTGATTAGAAGTTCGAAGAACTGCGAAATCCTGCTTGGAGCCTCTTGAACGTATATCCGTTTAGAATTGAAACCTCACGGTTCTTGAGATCACTTGTCTGCGGTAACTTGCCGATAAAACTATACTTAATTTTTCTTTGAAAGCCTCAACATGTGGCAACAAATTATAGCTGCCAAATTGTGGTCTGCTTTCAGGACTTTTGCCATCAAGTCCAACTTGTATTTTAAGACTACCATCGCCTTGTATCAAAAACAGGGTTGGTACAATTTTACT
Source organism: Platycheirus albimanus (assembly GCA_916050605.2). NCBI lineage: Eukaryota > Metazoa > Arthropoda > Insecta > Diptera > Syrphidae > Platycheirus > Platycheirus albimanus. The sequence continues at coordinate 86,692,355 of OU696697.1, read as the reverse complement.
GGCCTACAGTACTTTTATACAGCACCCTTGCTTTGAATCTTCCTACAACGTCTTGCGCGCTTACGCCAAATTGTCCAATCTGGCCTTCCAATCTCGCCAAACTCAACTCTGCACGTCTGCACCACCTTGGGAGCTGTTCTGTACTTATTCTGCAGAACCAATTTCCATTGAGCATTAGTTAAATTTTTAAATTTGCTTAAAGTGCTCTAGGTTGTAATTTTTAGGTATCTGGGATAATCAGAGGTTTCTATCTATAGATTGCGTCTGTATCCTCTTGACCACATATCGTCTCATTGGAAATATTGACTTACTATTCCAGGCAAATTTCGAAGGGCTTATCTTTAAATATTTTGGTTAAACACTGCAAATTTTGGGTTAAAAGAAGCGGTTTTGTTGCATTTTAATCTGCATACTGTTTTTTCTGAACTTGCAGCTGCTTGTGGCTGAATCTTTGCAAGTCTCAGTCGATCGATGGATGCTTTTTGCATTCGAACTTCTCTCATTCCTCATATCGAAAATGGATTAATTTATCGTTGTTGGATTATAAACTAGTCGATTTTATTTTATCCAAGCCATGTCCAAAAAGAACGCATTCAAGGCCTATGTTCTTCATAGGAACGCACCGGTTTCCTCCTAGGATAGCGATGTCTCTTTTTGGAACGCCCGCCCCCTTTAGCCCATGTTAAAAGAATGTGACTTTATCTTCCAGTTCTGCTAGTTCGTCGATTGCAATGATGAATGAATTTTATAAAGTTTAAATACTTTCATACTGACTGCTTATGTGCCGTGCAAGGTTAAGCTCCCTAAAACCTCACCAAAACTGGTTATAATTTAAAAGCTTTTTTTTTGTAAGCTTAATTTTTGTCCGCTTGCTCACATTTTTTTAAAAATTTGAATAGAAACCGCTGTTTAAATCAAAAGGCTGCACTTTTCAGTTGGAACAACATTTATAATAATATTTATTTTTATCATGAAATAAAGAAAAATAATAATAATAAAAATAATAGGACCATCGATCTAGTCTTACCAGTACTTTTAAAGCACAAACGGTTAAACTTACTACAGAAAAATAATTAAATTACATCATGATTTCAAGTAGTATGTTAAAAAAAGAAATATATATACCTTATCATCTCCGAATGGTACGAGTCGATGACTTGGACCTCCCAAGATAATATAAAATAAATATTTACTTCCATTATAAATTCCTCCATCGAAATTCGGATGCCCATAATTTTCAGCTCTAAAAAAATCCTTCAAAACTCCTTACGAAAACCCCAAAACTATACCCAACCACGAATTCCCACACATAACATCAAACAATCCTTCTTCAATCTTGTGTGTGCTTCGGAATAAAACAAACAAATCAAACAAAACTTTGTATTACATTCAAATGATGCCTTCCGCCCCACCCCGCCCACTTCCTCCTTTATTGCCCGCAAAACAACAGCGAACATGCGGCAACGGCAACTCATAGATACTCGTATACAAAATTCAACAAACTAACAATAGTTTTCAATCCACAAGAGAGGCAACAACATGCATATCAGAGGGCCGGGCCGGGCAGGGGGTATGTTTAAGGTACCTATATATCCAATATAGGAGAGTAATATTTAGGATACAAGTTCAATATGCCAAAGCCGACCATCCTTCAAAACGAAATTGTGTCTTCTGGTCACGTTCGCATTCCCTCTCGAAATATATATTCGATATTCGCAGCGGCAAAAGTTTCATTTTGTTTTGGTGAACGTATAAGCTCGAATACCACACTTTCGCCAGGATATGGATCTTTTGAACACAAATGATTTTGTATATATATGTACATAGCTACTATCCTTGGCGAGTGTTTCTTCTTGTATTTGTTGTAGTTATTTTTGCAAGAGCAGCGTACAGTATTTCATGTAATATCCAAGTGAATAACTCAAATTTCAATTCATGGGAAAGAAAACACTTATAGTGTCGAAGATACTTTATACGCTCAAAACTGAAAACTTATATTGTTAACATCCATGAAGCGGATTTTGAATAAAAAGGATCAACTATATAGTTTCGCATATAAACTGTGAGGTATACGGGACCGACGATGTACCAAAATTTTCGAACTTGATATGATAAGCAAAAGCAAGTGATTGTTTGCATATGCGGGCAAAAAGATATACAAGCACACACAAGGATATGACAACCATCTTCTTTTTATCAAAAGAAAAGAGGAAACTTTAAATTATTCACATCGAAGAAACATTGTCATTGCAGCAGCACGCTTCAAATGATACTGCTACTGCTACTCGAGCTCGTTCTTCTGTCTTCGGATTATATCCTTAAAATGTTCTTTATTCGATTAAATTGGATTTTGTATATAGACACAAGTATTTTGGGTGATTTTGTGTGTGAGAATAAAAGATATGAGCTGTTTTTGAGCTAGAAGATGCTGAACTATATTTTATGGAAGATTGTTGTTTGAATTTTTAATATAATATCAGCTAGAACTATCACGATACCGAAAGTTTTTTTTTTTTTTTTAAACAGAGAACCTTGTATATTTGTCCTTCAAAAATATATATAATCGTGTCCTATTTTGAGAGAGAGAGAGAGAGAATTAATTCGGCAACGAAGGCTTCGTGGCGAGGACGAAATATTTTTTGGAACTGAAGGCCATTTATGTGAAATCCATCTTACCATATAATCCTCACCAAGCGCATATTTGTTAAAACTAAAAACAAAATTTTCTCAAAAGTTCTGAACGTTCAATTAATCTTGACGGAAAAAATTGAAATCTTGTTCGTATAAGAACTGCTGAAGAAATATACCTACCAACCAAATGTATAAAAATTCGTAAATATTCTTTCCGTAAAAAAACAGATTTGAGTTACGTGCACGTTCAGCCACGATAAATGCCATACAACCCATTCCCAACAAATCACAATTAAAATTTTATCAAAATCATTAAAGCCGTTTTTAAGACACGGCCATAGTCGCTTCAAATGTGATGCAAAATATAAACTTTCGAATTTGTAGGCCAGAAAAGACTAAACAAATTTTTCTGAATGGAACATTTCCGAACAGGAATAACGAATTACAAATAGGTGCTTGGTCCATTTTTAAGACTGCACCCAACTGAAACGAAGGCGATAAACGCACTTTTAAGGGCAACTAACAACATCATCAATCGGAAGTTGTAATAAAATCGGTGTCAATACTTCACCTTGTCTTACTTTGTTACATCGTAGATTTAGTTACAATAACAAGTCATAGATTTAGTTCCAAACGATCTCGAGATAACATCGCGACCTTTTCGAAATCGACAAATATTAGTTAGAGCGGTTCTAGCGATTGTTCTAGAAATACACAATCACCACCACATGATGTGACTAACACAGAGTCTGGTTCAAAATTCTGAAAACCGAAATCCCAAAAATAAAAATCCCGAAAAAATCCCAAAAAAGCAATCAATATTGAAAAATCATACAAAAATTCGTGGTTTGAAATACTTCCAGTAGGCTGGCAAGCGTCAAGCAGCAGTACTTGGGTGGCCCGCTTCACAGGATCTAGGGATTTTAACTCCCTTTTTCGGGGGCGCACCCACTCACTCAATGTCGTCTGGCAGGCGCCTGTGCCTACAGTTATCTTAATTAGCAGTAGGTGCTTCTGGGTGACACGCTTCGCGTGATCTAGGGATTTGCTTTTGGTCATTTGGGATTTTGATGTTTCGGGGTGTTGCAGTTTCCTGATTTTGATTTTTCGGGACTTCAATCTTTCGGGATTTTGAACGACTCGCGATTGACACATGATTTACCACTGTGAAAATTCAGTCTGTGCCGTGTGAGTGCAGAGAATGATGTTGACATTGCATTGTCGGTAAAAAAAATACGGCAGTTTTTACTATTCTTGAGATCATCTTTCTTCGGTAGGCTTGCAAATTTATTCATTGTTTTCATTTCCTGGAAAAAGTCTCGTTTTCCCCACAAAGCGTAAAACGTATGTACAAGGTGGGCAAAAAGAAATCTGTCCAATAAAAATTGTCAGTAAAATCAAGTTAGGTCATTCACCTCACAGCCTCGTTGATATGGTTTGCATACATACATATATCTAGTTTGCATGATGAATCGGTGCAAAATGAAGAGCAGGACTAATGGGGTTATGATAATGCGTGACATTTTGCGCAAGAGGATTGTTTCTTTAGTTTTAGGAAAAATACTTTGAAATTTTTTTAAGATCATTTCCCTACTCCAAACGATTTTTTTCACGTGGGATTTTCATGAGATTAATATTACCTATTTCTCAATATATTGTACCAAAAAAAAAAAAAAAAAAAAAAAAAAAAAAATCTTTCCTATCTTTCTATTCCTTCTAACTATTGCCGTGCAGTTTGAATTCAAAAGACCTTGGGTCTTACAGGCAAATAGTTAAAATTATTAATATTATTATTATTATTTCTGTTATAAAAAATCAAAATCATTTGAGCAGTTCAAAATCTGTATTTTTCATGTGGCACTTGTCGTAAAAGAAAAACTAATATATTCTACTAAAAATGGCACGTTTATCAAAATCATCGAAACAGCTTTGAGGCCAGAATTATTTTCCTTTGTATGCGGATGCGGACAGACAGATTTTGGTCGAAGAGGAAATCTTATAAAGAGGGAAATCGTGTGCTTTATCTCTTAATGATGCCCACTGGCCTGTCAAAAAATCAATGATTTCGTTAAAGGATGTGTAAAATACCGCCCATAGAGAAATCATGATGAAGACGAGAACAGATGATCGACTGTTTTGAATTTTGGTCTGGTTGCTTTATTTTTCAGCATGTCACTGGACAGCAGCTGTTCGTACCTAAATGTTTGCTGGCAGCAGGAGAAATTTACCCCTGGCCTATTTATCATCCAATTCTCTCACTCAGCAAAATGATTCCTTTCATAAATGTTTTGATAAAAAGTGCTCGATTTTAGTTTATGTTCGAACACCAGTGAAGACCAGAGTGACTTTATGATGGCAGGTTTTATTTGGAAGCAATATTCCGGCTATGACCAGCTGATAAGAGTTGAGGCGTTGAGAATAATAATGGTCTTAAACCACTATCTGAAGGCTTACGTTGTTCGGGCCAACTTTGGCAAGGTCCCCCAAATGATAGATGAGATGTCTACTTTCGAAACGTTAGTGTACACTGAGTTACACTGAACTTAGCACGTGGTTTGGTCTTCCTCTGCTGCATCGTTTATCGGAGAGTAACACTGAATGATATGGTGGTCTAGAGTCAAACATCTAGCCAACGTGTGGCATCTAATGTGTAGCGAACTTCTTATTGGGGGATTTCTCCACTAATTGGGCAACTCAGTGATTTTTTGAACGAAATTTTTTAAAAACATTAAGATTTTGATATTAAATAATAATAAATTATCTATGTACATGCATCTTATAAAATTTAAGAAAATGTTTCTCTCATCGTAATTTATTGGTTTTCTAAGTATAGAAAATCTTTGATGTTTGAGGGCGCCATCTCCGATTTGTGTAGTGTAGCGCGAACTATATTCAAGCGGACTAGTTCGAATCACAGTCCTCTATTTTTATTTTATTTTTATTATTGAATTTATTACTGTTTAATTGAATTTCCTTAATGAACAATAAACGCTGATGGGAATGCCAATGAATTCCAATAATTCAGTAATATTTACGATGTCTTGCAATTTCATTAGTTTTAACAGTCCCCCTGGGCAACAGTCGCAGTATATCATTAAAATCAGTCCCTAAGTTAAGACAAAGATTTTGTAAATCATTGTTTAGTTATTTATTTATCTCAGTTCAAGAAAGAATACAAATAACTTTATTGGATGAATTCGAGCAATAAAATCTTTGAGACATTTTTTTAAACCAAAATGACCCTGTTAGTAGAGAAATGCCCATATAGGACCTAGAATATAGCACATGGCATAATCTAATTTTAAATATTGCAATTTATTATAGTTCCTTGAAAAATAATAGCATTGCTTTTCATTTGTTAGAGCATTAACTAATAATTATCTTTCACCATAACCTTCAATTAACCATCGAGAATATATGCAGCCACCACAATAGTAATAATTACCTTACACCACCACAATTTTCCCCGTACTTGATCAATCTGATTGCATGACTTTGGAGGTAGGAATATATGTAGGGGAGAGTGGGGCAAGACGGACCACTTAATCTTAGGACACTCCTAAATTTGTTTCTATTCCTAAAAGTGAAGCAAATATTTTTTCAAATAATACTTCAACCTTTGAACTTCATCAAAGTTTAAAATCAAAATAGTTGAACGATTGTTTTTAGCGATATAAACAATTTTACAACCTTATCTCAATAGTTCGTTTTGCCCCACTAGCGGGGCAAAAAGGACCTTTGAATGGGGCAAAACGAACGACTGATTTCATTTAACAATGCTATACAGGTATTTGGTAAAAAGGTGCATAAAAAAGCCAAAGTGAGTAGGTTGGGTTAAGGCAAGAAAAAATCGTACGGGAGGGAGTCTACTCCCCTCCGTTTAACCGGGGAGGGGCAATTTTCTAAAAACATGATTTAAATTGAAAAAAAAAAACATATTAAAAAATAACGTTACCTCTAACAATGCCAAGCCATACCTTTTTGTAAAGCCAAACATTTCATCTTTTATTGCTATTTAAAATAAAGTTAATTTAGTGAACCGTTTTTGAAAAATTAACTTTCGAATTAAAAAAAAAAATTAAAAAAATTAAAAATCAATTTTTAACAAATTTTTTTCAAGGCTAAATGATCTCCACGTGATGATAGGAAGGACTGGTTGTCCGTTATGCCCCACTACGTGCTGGTCCCATTTGCCCCATAAGGAACTTATCTACAAAAAATATTTTTTTCTTAATATTATTTATTTTTATTTATTTCCAGCAGTTAAAGTAAACACTTACGATCACAAACAAAACAACATGAACAAAACCTTCGGGATTATTAACCTGTCGTCTTGGATGGGTTTAAAAAATTGAAAGTTTTTTTTTTAAAGATAGGCCGTTTTCAAACTTTCATCATTTAAACCGCAACTAACTTCAGTTTTTTAATGACACTAACGAAACTAAGGGATGTGTTGGGAAAGTAGGTTTCTTATTAATTCTAACAATTGAAAATAAGATGGAGTTAAGAACCATGGTAAAAATCGGTTTGGTTCTTTTTGCCCCGTGGTCCATCTTGCCCCACTCTCCCCTACATATATATATAGGATAGTCTTCTATTTATAGATATTAGTGCCAGTAGAATATAGATATTCATTCAGTCATTCAATGCATTATAACAATAATGAGAGCTGTAATTAAATTGTAATTTATTGCATAGTGTGGATTAATTGTGTTTATTCAGTCGTCCTTTCCGTGCTTCCCTCGCCAGCCCCTTTAATCATTACTCTGATGCTTCTGGCAACATGTATAACCATAATTTACCTGTGGAATAATGTAAATAGCTGACGCTTCGGCTTCTCATTGTTTCCTACGAAACCGCCTCCTATTGTCCTAAGAAAGCATTTCAATTGCAATCCTTTACACCGTATACACATTGGGACTTATATCGTCAGCATTCTTGAGGCCATTCATTGCAATGATGAACACAAACACAGCACAAAACAAATCTCTGCTATAGTAAAATATTTTGATTTAAATTCCTCAAACTGAATTAAATTCATTGACATTCTCAATGAATAATTAAAAAAAAAAAAAAAACTATTAAGTATCTTGCGATATACCTACACAAGTCTTCTAGCCCGTAGCGTGTAGTGAATAGGTATGTAATTTGTTTTGCATGTATTTGTGTCAAATTGTTTAGAATTAAATTATAGCCCCAACTATAAGTGTCAAAGGGTAAGTTCATTAAAAGGGATGGTAATTGCTATTTACATTTGCATGTCAATGAGGCATTGAGTGTTGTATAGTAGTAGTAGTTGTTGTTGTTGTTGTAGCACTTCCGTGTTTTCATGGTATTTTTGCTTGTTGTAATAATTTTCCAATCATAGAGTGCATATTTAGTCCTTATCAAAGCATGTGTTGGGTTCTTGCTACTCTGCAGAACCAACTTCAGTAAACAGTTGACACATTTGTATATTGTTATAAAAATTATATTAATGCTCCGACCCCGCGCGTTGTTTACAAGCAATTATCCATTTTGTCCAGGCTGAACTCATAAAATGTCTGCCAAGTGCCAAGAGAATGCTTGCTTAATTTGATCACAAGGGTCACTAAAAATAAAAACAGCGATAAATGATAAAAACAATTAAGGTTTTTTTTTGAATGAAAAACAAATCTCGATCTTGCTTATTTCGATTTAAGACAAGCTGTCTGTCTTCAATGAACTTGAATATCTTCCCAAAAACTTGAAGCCATGGCCGTCTTAGGTCACACCGGGGCCCTTGGGCACACAAGAATTCGAGGCCCTTTTGGAAATTTAAAAAAGTGAATGCCAAAAACATTTTGTATGTATAGGTCAAATTTCAATGCAATTTATTGGAATGGAATCGAAAAAAGTAAAGAGTGATATAGTTAACAATGATTTTCCGTCGCATATTTTTCCGTCAAGAAAACAGCAAAAACGGTTTGCCAGTGCTTGTTAATGTGTCGACTTTGTTAGTTCATGGACGGAGTAGATTAAAGTGTAATGTAATGTTAAGATGGTTTGCCAAAATGCGGACAGACAACGTACAGCTGACCGTGCGAAAAACAGGGAAATTCGAGATCAATCCCACAAACTTCCAACGACTGGCCTTGCGATTTTTTTAAAATTGTTATCGCAGAAGCCATAATATAAAGGGGAACTAAATTCGCTTGAATTGGAATGGAAGACCAGTTCGAATAATCGGATTTCGTGGGATAAGGACTTCCACCCCTTTGAACCTTGTCACTTTCCCTGTCAACGGATTTGTGTGAATGCGGTTCTCCAACGATTTGACTTTGAATTCTAGATGATGATTTTGCATTTTCGTATCAGTTTCGCTTTCGCCGAATTCTTGGTCATTGTGCACGTTGGCTTGTCAACAGTGAGAAGATTCATATGCAGCTTCAAAGCAGAATGTGCAGTTCGAACGCCTTCCAGCAAGGTGGCTCAATGCCAGAGGATAAAACAGCCAACGATATTTGAGATCTTGACCGCATTGTTTCCAGAAAAAGAGAATAAAAAAGGTTGCTTCATCCATGGATAAACAAACTGAAAAGTGGATTTGATTTATCCTAGAAATTTTATAGTTTTCGATGGCCCCCGTCTCGATAGGGGCCCTGGGCACAGGCCCCGTGTGCCCTTATGGTAAAGACGGCATTGAGCCTGACCCTAAAGTATGAAAACATGAAAGTTAATTGCGATTGAATTCAAAGATTGCTTTACTTACTAACTTACTTAAGGTGGCGCAGACAGTCCATTGTGGACCACGGCCTCAACCGACAATCCTCGCCAGCTAGGCTGGTCCCTAATAGCCAGTGGCCTCCAGTTGCGCACACCAAGTTGGTTGAAGTCGTTTTCCACTTGATCGCGCCACCTTAGATGGGGTCTTCCAGAACTGCGTCGGCCTTCCGGGTTAGAACTGAAGACTCGTCGGGCAGGAGCGTTTTTGTCCATACGCTCCACATGGCCCAGCCATCTAAGCCGCTGTATTTTCAGCTTCTGAAAGAGTTCAATGTCGCTGTATAGCCCGTACAGTTCGCCATTGAATCTTCTCCTCCATACTCCATTGATACATACAGGCCCGAATATCACCCGAAGAATCTTTCTCTCAAAGCACCCCAGCCTGTATTCATCCGATTCTGTCAGTGTCCACGCTTCTGCCCCATACAGCAGGACTGGGATGATAAGGGTCTTGTATAGTGTCTCCTTTGTCCTTTGAGAGAGGGCTTTACTACTAAGATGCCTTCTTAGCCCGAAGAAACAGCGATTGGCAAGAGTGATTCTTCGTGCGATCTCTTCACTCATGTTGTTCTGAGAGGTTATAGTGGAACCCAAATAGACAAAGTCCTTGACAACCTCCAAATTATATCTGTCCATTGTGACGTTTTGTCCGAGCCTACGGTGATGATCTACTTCACCCGGGGACAGCATATACTTTGTTTTATCTTCATTTACAGCAAGTACTGAAGTGGAAGTGGCTCGAATGGGTCTGCATTCGAGCCACTTCCACTTCAATACTTGCTCGTTCCTGTTCACACTGTCACTTTAAAATCGATAAAGAGGTGGTGAGTATCGATCTAGAATTCTTGGGTCTTTTCCAAAATCTGCCGAATTGTGAAAATTTGGTCGACGGTTGACTTACCGGGCCTGAAACCACACTGATAGGGGCCAATCAGTTTTACGTGCGAAAGGGTTCAGACGTTCACACAGAATGGAAACCAAGTCATCCCCCGCTGCTTTGAAGAGTTCAGCCGTAAGGCCATCCGCTCCAGCAGCCTTGTTAGACTTTAGTTTAAATATTGCTATCCGAACTTCTTCTTGGTCGGGTGGATGGAAATTTTGTTCATCATCATCCAAATCGAATGGATCATTCTGCCTGACAGCGATTAGTTGGTTGTCTTCGCCGTTTAACAGTCTGCAGAAGTGTTCTTTCCAAATTCTCAGCATCGACTGTGTATCTACAACGACATTCCCACCCTCGTCTCTAAACGCTTCCCTCGGGCTGTGTAACCCTTGGACGAATGCTTTACCCTTTGGTAGAACTTTCGAACATTTTCTTCTGCCGTAGCACCCCTCAATATATTCAACCATTCGTTTTTCCAATTCTCTTTTTTTTCTTCTGAAAAGCCGATGTTCCTCTTTCCTCTTTTGTTGGTATACCGCACGGGAAGCGCTCTTGGCAGCTCTAGTTCTGGCATTCACAACTACATGATAGGCTTCGTCTTTGGCCAAGTGTGCGAGCCTGCACTCATCATCGAACCAGGTGTTTCGTTGTGCTCACCTAATGAAACCCAAAACATCCGTGGCAGCGGTTTTGATGGCCATTTTGATATTGCTTTACAATAACAAATTTATACAGGGTGATTGGTATAATGTGTTACAAAAACCTAGAGCATGTAGGTTGGGTCAAGACAAGAAAATGGGGGGTCTATACCCCTCCTTTTAACCGGGAGGGGCAATTTTATAAAAAAATTACATAAATTGGAAAACAAAATTATTACAAAATAACGGTTACCCATACAATGAACCGTTTTTAAAATATTAACTTTCAAACTCAACATTTTGAAAAAAAAAGTTAAAAAAAAATTTTTTTTAATATTTTTTTTCAAAATTTTACGTGATTAAGTATTATTTTTGTTATTAAAATTCAATGCTTTTATTAGTTTTGAGTTTAACAGTGAAAACCGTATGTCACTAGGGGTTTTTGTTGCTAAGCTATTCAAAAATAACCGAACATACTTTTTGATGGACGAACAGCAACAAATTTGGACAATTTGCATGCGCTGTTCAGGCGTCAGTCCTGATGAAATGGCAAATCAAACTTAAGATTACCCACATGCCAAATGACAAAATGGCTGTCAATGAAAAAAGTGCTGCCAACACACAGCGACTCATGTGAGCTGTGATGTTCACTTTAGCATTAAGCTTTTTCAATGAGCGTCTGACAATTTATCATCTTCAACAACCCAGGATGCTTGATTATATCACAAGTTCAAAAGACACTTGCGAGGATATCCCAGGAGTATCTTATATTATATCTGATTGAAGGATTGTCGATTTTGTAAAAGGAAGACGATATGCTTTGGACAATTTGAGGGCGGTGTTCAAATTCCGGTTAGCGTTTCTTTCACAGCGAGATTCATACCTTGACGCCATTGTTTTTCTTGCAATTGTGGTAAAAAAAAACACATGTTTATTTTGTAGTAAAGAAAATATTTTAACTTTAATACCCATTACGCGATCGGGGACAATATTCTTGGTGTTTTAAATAGGCGCGTATAACGATGCGTGTAACTTTATTAAATTAATCCAGCCAAATAACTGCGGACAGAATAAAAAGGCACTAACTTATCGTTTCAAAATTTCAACATTAAATGTACAGGTTTAAAACGGCTTGTAAATTTGGATTCTCTTGATTTCTTCTGCTCAGATTAGAATAGAATACTTCAACACTCTCGTATGATAATTCCAAACGTTACCTGAAAATTTGAACACAATCGATTATTTAGTTGTTTCAGAGATCGTAACATTCATACAAACAAAGTTATAGGTTAGGGTAGGGTCGGGTAGATTCGACACTTTTCTGAGTATTGCAAATAATTTCTTCCTAAATAAACAATTAAATAGTTTTTAGATTTTCTATGAAACTTTGTTTATTACACTACAAATATGCATCGTTATTGAAAAGTTGTTGAAGCTCTAAAAGATTAAATTTTTTGTTTCAAAATTTTAATTAAAAATGATTGAGCCCCACCAAAAAAACTGTTAAACATTTATTTTTTTTATTCAAACGAGATCCTATTACAAAAAAAAAAAAAAAAATGCGGTCAGAAAAGTAAAGCTTGCTAATGGGTTTAAAATGTTGTTTGTAAAAAATAAATCATTGGACGTTATAGCAATAAATATCTACCTCCTTAAAAAAAAGGTTTGAGTATCTTGACGATCTACGTGGTCGAAAGTGCCCCATGTGACTTAATCAAAAGTGACCCATATTCCTAGTTTTTGTTTTTAATACATACCGAAATGTAAATATAGCGAAACAAATCATTTACCTCGTACACAAGCGAAAAAACACATATTTACAGAAAAACACAAAAACAGTTCCAACCAACGCAAAAATTGAACAAGAACTGTCACGACTCGCGTGTGATGCATACATGAAGTGTTGTAGATTGTATTTTTTATTATCAAAATAGATCTTTTATGGCAAACCCTTTTATCTGGAATTGAGGAAGTCAAAAATGCGCCTCGTCAAAAGTGCCCCACCTTACCCTATACATCGATAAATACACGCAAACATAACAACATTTAGTTTTATATGAATAAATATAGTTAATTCTTTTTTCAACCTGTTGATGTGGTCAGTTTCAATATGCCAATATACCAGAGTTGACTTTGGCTTTCAAATCTTAAGACACTTTTCGAGTTCAAAGTGGACTCTGCTTTTTCTAGCAAGAAAAAAAATTCCTTCAAAGACTGTGCTTTCCTTAATTTTTATTCTCTAACATTAATTATTGCTAGGTATAGAAGTTCAGTCATAATACAAATTTATGTTTGAATCCATGACAAGCAATATTTTTGGTTTGAATCAATGTTTATCCAATGCGAGATCATTTATTATATTCTAATTGCAAAGCTTCATTCGAAGTTGAAAATGTCGATGTAAATCTTAGAAACTAATTTGCAGCCTCAATTTTCTCATAAATTCACCTTCGACCCTCTTTTATTCAGCTTTTATACAATAAATTATATAATAAAATACTTAATTGATAATAATTTCCCCCCTCCTTCGTTCTCCCGCCAGTAAATAGCATTCTTGATTTCTGCCCAATGAGACCTTTTTTGGATAAAATTTAATTTTACCACCTTTTTTTTTGTTCATCTAAGATACGACCTTCATTCATCAATTTCCTCTTTTTACACCTTTATTTGGCATAACCCCTCCCTGACAACATTCTGTTTGCATAGCTTTGCTTCGCGTCGAACCATTGACCCCAAACCTCTTCATAAAAACCATCATCACTTAACATTCTTTCATCCATTTACCCTCCTCCAAAACGACCGCATCCGCATCGCACCCACCGCACCGGGTCAAATTATATGGAGCTACCTCTCAGACTTAATGGCTTGATTGTTTTCACCACTTCACTCCACTCGTCCACTCGACGACGCTCGCACTGCCACTTTTGGATTTTATACCTTCAACTTCATTAATAAAGCCAGCCAAGAGAATGCAAACTTTGTTAGGCAAAGAAGATGGTCGGTCAGCAAAACGGTCGTTGCGGCGACGGCGGCGGCGGTTGCGGGCGGTGGAGGCGGACGCGGCACGGCGCATGGCGCAAAACAGGTAAAAAGGACGAAAAAAAATAATAAAGCTAAAATCAACAATAACGTCTCTTAACTTTTGGTAATAAATTTAAAAGTATTTTTGTAATATTTTTTGTAACATTTTTTCGCCGCGCCGGCTTCATATTTTATTGAGTCAGGAACAACTTTTTGGATATGCAGATATATGTATAAAAGACTTGAGACTGAGACCAAGAGGCAAACAAAAAATTGTTCCTTGAGGTAAGCACACCGATATTCATGCATCACACGACAACAGAAACAATCTAAACCCAAACCACGAATAAGTAGGTACATATTTATTTTCCGTGAGAGTATTACAAAAAAAAAAAAATTGTCGGTGTCTGTGGTCTGGTTGCGGAAAATAATGTGGTAACTCGTTGAAAAATCTCTTGGAAACAAAGGTGCCAAGGAACAATTTACATGGTTTGCAGAGGAAAAGTTTTTTAATTGAAAACTTTTACAGGGCTTTGTGGCGGTGGTCATAGAAACGGCGCGACGCGACCGACGCTACGCGATTTCAACGCCAGACTCGCTGATGGTTAAATTTCGTCTTGAAGTACAACACACTTAGCCGATGGGAATGCACAAGCTCATAAGACCGGTTAATTTATGAATTTAACGGGTTTCAAGGCGTAAACATAATGTTAAACTTTTTTTTTTTTGCATAGACATTTTATAGACCAACCAGCAACCACATCTCGTAATGGTATAAGGAAGAGGTGAATTTCTGTTAATTGGGATGTTTTAGTAACGAAAGAAGGAAAAGAAAAATGGTGATTTAAAAGGAAACATAAATGGATGAATAAAAATTTGCAAAATTTCACTGAGCCACTTGGCAGTTGGGACAAATCAAATCGCCACCGAGCTAAACAGCCCTAGTTCCCTGCTCTTACGAGTATAAAAGGAAAAACTCAATCTCAGTTTTTCACCGTTTGAGAAAAAGGAGTCAGCATCAGGAATCGATGGTATACTTACTCAACAGGAAGCAGTTGACATTATATGAAGTACACAACATACTGAAAAACGCATTTTATCCAGTGCGATGGCATGCCATCTGTATGGTTCACCATCTCCTGATAAGGGGAAAGGCCAGGTCCAGTCCGGCAAATCTCCGGCTGATAAGTCTTCTTCCAAGTATCTGGAAAAGGTTTTAAATAGAGCTCTGATCTCTGAATGATTTGGAGACAGAGGTGTTTGAGCGATTGAGATAAAAAATAAACGTTGGTCAACGTCTTTCCCTTGGTTAGGTAATAGAGATATAAGGAAGAACAAGGAAGAACAGGCGCGGTGTCTTAAAAGTTGCAAGACTTTACCTGTATCTGTAGATGTTCCATCCGTTGGTAGTTTTCGACTTCAATTTGTTTATTTTGTATACCATGTTCCAAAGAATGGGTATAGCGTAACGGATACAATTATTGGCACCCCTAAGGAATTTTGGAAACCAAATGCGTGTAAATTTTGCGTTTATAGAGTTAAAAATATGTCAAATATACCAAATTGAAATTTGGAAAATTTTGTTTATAAAATTTCCTTTTACTTTGTATTTTGTCTTTAAAAAGGTGGTAAAAACCGTAAGTTAGAAAAAGCTTACCAAATACTACAATTATTGGCACCCGACCACAATCGTCGGCACCCCAATATGTACAATTATTGACACACTTGAAATTAAAGAAAATTGGATTTTTTTTAGATTTTTATTAATTCACTATAGCTAGGTAGTTATGGCCAATTGAGCTGCTTGAACATCCTTTTCTTTGTAATTTTTATTTGATTTTGGCATTTTTTCAAACCTGAAAAAAGTAACGTTTATATGATATAATTATTGGCAGTCTTAAAAAAGTATATTTATTGGCAGTGCCAATAGTTCTAGTTTCATAGAACCAATTATTTGGCACCTGGGTGCCGATAATTGGACCCCGACCTTTATTGGAACCAATTATTGGCACCCTTATTATTATAATTTTACCATTAAATTTTACAAAAAAGTAATTAAAAACGAAAATTTTATTAAATTCTGATATCAAAAAACAATACTTTTTAATATAATAAATGTATATTAATAACTAAATAAGGCTTACCAAATTTTAGGTCCTTAGCGGGAACACGCAAAATTTTGCAAATTTTTCACTTTCTTGAAACGTTCTCACAACTTTACTTCCATACAGCGACTGAAGAATCGTCTCGTTAAAACAAAGATGCACAATTGTGAGGAATAAGTCACAGTTCACGAAAAAATTGAATTGGCTTGCTAGATTAATAATTTTTGGAAAAAATCGTTAATGAATGAGGGGGTGCCAATAGCTGGTTCAATATAATGGGGTGCCAATAATTGTATCCGTTACGCTATTATGTATTTGGTATGGAGTTTGTAACATAGAGAAATAATACCGTTAGGCATAGAAAAATATATATGTATTTATTCTGACTCAGAATCAAAAGCCTAGTCGACTTAGCCATGTCTGTCCGTCCGTCCGTATGTATGTATACTCTCTAGAGGTCGCAATTTTTGAGCTAGAAAACTGAAATTTGGTGTATATAATCTTTGGTTCAAGAGTAAAACTAAGCTCTTGAACCGGTAAAATTCACCCACAAGCACGCCCACAATCGCCATTTTTGTTGAACATTCTCAATTTGGTAAAATTAAATTATGTTTTTTGTACAGTTACGATAAAAGCATAACACTAAAATTTTGCCCACGCAAGCTTTAGGTGAACCTTCTTCCAACTTAATAAAAATATATCAGTTTGGGCGTGGCTGACGCCCATTTTTCATACAAAACCATCAATACTGTTTTTATAAAATAACAATTGATATATTAAAGCGAAAAACATTAAATTTTGTGAGTATTACTTGCACATAAACATCTTGTGTATAAGATCAAAAAATTTGATTTTGGGCGTGGCGGACGCCCACTTTTCACTAGAAACTATATAAAAATTGTTATTGCAAATAAACGGTATTTATAATGAATCCGCAAGCCAAAATTTTGCGTCTCTAGCAGAAACAAAAAAGTTTGTGTACGAAAAGAAATGTTTGAATTTTGGGCTTGGCTTACGCCCACTTTTCATGAAAGAACGAAAAACGTAGTTTTAAAAATTAAGGTATACTACCAATATTCAATTTAAAAAAATTTCCCTGCCGTTTGTTATATGAAAAATATATCTCTACATTTTTTTGTGTACATTTTTTCAATACGCCCACTTTTAAAGGCGTGATTTTGATAAAATACATTTGTTCAGGTAAGATCGTTTAAAAACTACTCGATTCAGATGTAGTTTTAAACATATACCTAAATACTGAGTAATGATCAAAACTCAGTTAGTGTTTCAAATTTTTAAGACACGCCCATTTTTAAGGAGCGTTACCGTCAAAAGTCGTATAATGCATTAATTTTTTAACGTTTTTTAACTATCGGTAGCAGTTATGAAGTAAAAAGATGAACACTTAGATTTATGTTCCTGGGTTACGACGAGTGTGGTACTAGAATTGTTAAAAACACCCATAATCGCTATTTCCATTCAAAATCTAATTTTAAAAATTTAAGTTTTGGTTTTTTTCAAATCGATCTGCGAGTTTAAAAATTGAATGTTACTGAGTTCATAGTACATAATTGCCCTGGCAATAAAAGTCTCAACTTTGAGGGTGGCTCATACGCCTTTTTTTATTGCGCCAGCAGTTATTGAACATCAGCCACCAAAATTAATGTTAGTGATTTCTTTCCTGTCTGCTAAAGAAGAATTTTGTTTCCGAAACTGGAACAGCGTCTTGCTGCGGTACGCGAATGCATAGCATATATGTACATATGAAAATGTAGGGAGTAGGGTACCCAACAGGTCGTTGAACGTACAGTACGCTTATGTTTTTATTTCCAATCCCAGACAATTGTCTAAGTTGTTTAAAACTTAAATCACTTTCCATTGGAGGAAAAAAGTGTCCAGGAGCATCCGGGAGTCTTCTGAAACTGATCCATTGGCAAACAAATGACAATTCTGACGAATTTGAGAAGAGAATTTCGATTCTAGATTTGATGTCAGAATCCAATCAAGAAGCAAAAATACAAAAAAATATGTAAATCAAATGTCACTCACAGAATATTCATTGGGAAGTGTCTATTTGCATGTAGCATGTCCAATGTTTTGTTATTGTCTACACATTGTGACATATTGTTGGATACAAATCTGATGATATACCTAGCCGTCGAAACCTATCAACAAAGTTTAGTGATTGGCATTTAATACGAGGAACGAGTAAAAATCTCTTTATACCACAATCGGGCTACGCACACCACTTTGACATTGGCAAAACTTGTGGAACTGATGCGTGCGAATACAACATTGTGTTCAAATTGAGCAGAAGCAATTTTGCTTGTTCCATTGGTTTTACAGAATGAATAGTTCACCGAGTGAAACCAATGGATAGTGCTATTACATTTTAACAGTTCAAATACAATAATTATGAAAGTAAAATATAAGTAGTCGTGGACTTACGCACACAAAAGCCATGCTGCTAATGAACAATCAAACCTTGGCATTTAAATTGAATATGTTTGCAGATAATATTCTCAAAAAGTCTCCATAGGCATTGAAGTTTCTAAAAACAGTCAATAAAACTAAAGTATTGATCAAAAATAAAAGAAAACATTAAGAGAGAAGTAAAATACTTTAGATTTCATGATTTACGACCTGTCTATTGATGCAGTAAAATTTTGTGGAAAACGTCTGCAAAATCGTTCTGGTTTTATTCTTTCCTGGTTTACTCGTTGCGAGATTCGCAGCTTCATGATCGATCTTTCCATTGCCTTTTCACAATAACTAAAATTTGTTTTCCTCAGACATTTTTCTTCCCAGTTTACGTTTCACAAAATTTTCTCTAAGGTTACAGAAAAAAGCGCTGGATAAAGTTGGTCACCTTATGCCTTATGAATTTCCTCGTTGGCCAGTATCTGATATAAAATTTATTTCAAGCAATTGGCCAGCCAAATGTTTCCATACTTTAAATACTCTGCCACGCAGTGCGATTCGATCACTACTTGTATTTGTATTTGTTGCATTTCTCGATTTTTAATTAAATTGATTTAAAAAATTGAAAAATATCTTCTTTTTCTTTCAGGCATGTAGTTATGTAATCGAGTTGCGGTATAAAATGCTATAGAAGGTCGTTGCTCGAAAATTTATATCTTTTCAATGATTTTAATTTTTATGTTAATTTTATTTCTTCTATTTCCTTTTAAAAAAGTTGTCATTCAAAAACTTAAGGACTTTCTCTTGTTGTTTTTAAATTTTTACTTGCGATTATAGGTACTATCAGGCAAGTTATGCGTTCATAAAAAAAGAATCAAACATGATATTACGATGATAGAGAAGTCGAAAAAAGTGGGTCCGACAATTCTGTCTGTCTGTCTGTCTGTCTATCCGTGTGTCTGTCTGTCTGTATAGTTAAATACAGCCTAAACGGCTGGACCGATTTGTTTCAAACTTGGTACATAGTATTATTATGACGTCCTACAGAGGGTTCTGCCATACGATTTTTAGTGAAAAATTAATTTTTCTCAGAAACGGCTCCTACGATTTTGATAAAACTTCCTGAATAGTGTTTTCGGTGTAAGCTTTATGTTTTGGTTAGAATAGATTTTTCAGGAATAACGGTACCTCCCATAGGACCGGTTTTTTAAAATCAGATTTACTCGCAAGGCCCTTGACGGATTTCGATGAAATTTTGAATGGAAAATTCCTTTCAAAGACGAAATAGTATAAATTTAAAAAACGTTTTTTTGAGTTTTTTATAAAAAATTAATTTTTTTTTTTCAAAAACGGTTCAAGCTATTTTTTAATTTTATTTTCCTGATAAAAACTACAAAGTGCTAGAAGTTGGCATACTCAAAAAAAAAATTGGAGCTTATTTTCGAAAAGTTTTTCAAAAAAAAACTGTTTTTTGAAAAAACTGGTCGAATGATTATTGAAAAAAAAATTATCAAAATTTTTAACAATATTAACAAAATCATATGGCTTACTTCATTTTGTCCAAAAAACGTTTTAACTATTGATTTTTAAGTGATTAATAAAATTTCATATTACTTAGTTTTTTTCCTGCTTTTTTTTTCCAAAATCTCAAGCCCCAAGACAACTGTCTCACATTAGAGCAAGTTTATCCGACCCAGTCGTGCACTTTATTTGCAATTAAGTTCTTCAAATGCATACAAAATTGTGCGCAAATATTCACGTTGATCAATTATTTGCATTCGTTTAAAAGTTTTTATGGTTTCTCTGACGATGCTTTTAAAATGTATATCTTTCTGCAGATTGATTATTCTTTAAGATTCTGAAGTGGCTCATTTCGAAGAAACCTTGAAAAACTATTTCCCCCACTCATCCCACATCTTTTATTATTCCTTATGGTACACCACAGTAAATTAACTATGCACAGTGAGTAACGAAGCTTTTCGGCAAGGATGTCTTTAATCCTAAAATGACAATAATGCTTTCAAAATCGAATATAACTTCACCAAACAGGGACATGGTCAACTTATCTCGAAACCAACAAATGTTTGCTCCTATCTAATAAATCTTTTTCTCTCCTTAAAAACACATAAAAGTACTTAAACAAACCCCCATCGGCACACCATAAATCTCCACACACACAAAATTCCATCCAAAGATATTTCCCTCTTCAAAATAATTTCAGTGCTATATAAATATTTGCTAATATTTTGCCATTTTAAATGACTTGAATACCCTCAGTAAAAAAAAAAGAAAAATAGAAAAAAAAGACAAGGTGAAAGTCCAGTTAGAAGAGTCCAGCTCCAGACTCCAGAGCCATATAATGAAAGAATCTCTTCAGTTTTAAGGGTCAAATAACAGCAATTTTATAGAGAAAATCCTTTAAAAAAAAAAAAAAAAAGTTTTCAATGCCCAGGATGAAGTGTTTCATTAAAATTTTGAGTAAATAACACCATCATAGCAGCGTCAGAGCACAGCAAAAGACCATTGCGTTAGTTAGGATCGGACGGGCATGGATGGGGGATTTTAAAAAAATATACAATTTGATGACTTTTTTTTTTTATTCGCAGGACTTAAGCTAAACTAACTCGTAAAATACAATATTTTATCTTGCCGCGAAGTTAGAAAAGCTTTCATATATTTTCATATAAAAAACATCATTTTATTGAAAGCGAATTTTTGTATGATGGTCCTTCACCATCAAGGATTAAGGATAAAGGATAACAACAATTTGTTTTTGATGTGAGATGTATGAATGAGCAAATATGTAATTGACCAGAAAGTTATTTGAGTTTTTATGTTTGAGGGGTTGTCTATATTGCGGCTTGCCCGTTCTTGAGATGTTAATAATATGGAAACATGTTTAGAGACGGTCTTAAGGATCAATTCAACATAAAAGGGAGTTTTGAAACATTTTGTAATTTGTGTGTGTTTGTCTTTCTTTGTTATTGGCATACGGAATTGTATTCAAAAGTGGTCTTCACACTCAAAAGGGTAAAAAACTTTTTTTTAAACTTGATAATGAACTTTTCACAAAAACAGCCTATTCTCAGAATTTTGACCTTTGGAAGTTTGAAGTCGATGTCATTTCCTAAAACTGACGGAGAAAACCTATTTTGTAATATTAATATTGCTCACCTATACTTAAGGTACCTATAACTAGTAAAAAAGATTTTTGGACTAGTCGTGGTTAAAAATAGCTATACAGGGTGTTCTGCATAAGCTTTAAAAAAAAATTGTTTGCACTAAATATTTCTTATTTTTGAATTTTTTGAAAGCTTTTTAGTCAATTTCTTTAGCTACCATCACACAACGCAAAAACTTTTAACTTATTCATTCACAAAAACACTCTGATCTTCCCTAGTTAATGAGGTACCCTCAGCTTGATCACCAACTGAGATCCCAGGCACAAGTACCTCAACCACCCTAAGTCACGCCGCAAAAAATGGGAAAAACTCCTTATTCATATTATTCATTCAAAACTACTTTTGGGGTGAGTCTAGTTGTCCGTTCTCTCAGCTGAGTCTGGCAGATCAAGGTTAAACTCTCCCACTAAACCTTTATCAAGAACATATCCCTTCCTCAATAATTTCAAACAAAACTTCCTAACTGGGCTGCATTGTGGGTGAAGCACTGAGAGATCAGGCGTATAGTCTCCCACCCCGTCAGACACATCCCGTGGGAGGAAGTAGCTACTCTAGTAAGGTACAGTAGAACTATAGAAACACTTTGTAATAGAACTGAACAGGTCCCGAGAAACTTATATTGGCATATTGACACGCCATATACAAATTCAGGTGCTTGTTGGTTGACATTAAAACTCTTGTTAGGTTAGATTAGAGATATTTTAGCATAAAGTGTCTTTAATCCGTTCCCACGGTCACCATCCACAATGCATTATTTTTTCCGGGAATCGGAAATTGGAAGAGGTTGGACATACAAGCCATAACCCGCAGTGGCCATTAGTCATATATTTATGCCATAAATCATATTCAAATAAAAATTCCAAAGAATTATTATTATTCAAATATTTAAATAAAATAAATTGTGTTATTTAAATAAAGTCAATTTTATGAAAATTAATACAACTCATTTCTGTTTTATTTCATTTGTTATTTCTATACCTCTAAAAAAACACCCTTTATAACAAGAGTTGATATATACTCCTGAAAGTATGCAATATTTTGTACTCCACTACCTGTAAGTGTACTTTGAAAAATACATATTAATTGGCTGCTGTAGTAGTTGTCCTGTCTGGTGGCTCACATGCACTGTTTTCACTTTGTTAGGTTATATTAGTTAGGTATAGTACTGTTCCCTGGGGATAGGCAAATTAATTTGGGAGCAAAGCCGGGGGTAAAACTAGTAAAAAAAAGATTAATTTAATTTAAAAAGAATGTAAGAAATCTCCTTGAACTTTGCTTTAATAGGGTTAAGTTTTAGCTGGTCGGCTAAACCATTGCATATATAAACTATAGTATTCCCACTTGAGGTGCGCCATCTATCGACGAAAAGCTAAGCTCTAGAATACCATGGGAAGCAATAACAACAATTTCCCCATTTTAATTGTTGTTTTTGCTTCCCATGGCCATGGTATTCTATAGTTTATATATACAATGGCTAAACGTTGGTTTATTTTTCATATTTTATTTTCTCAAATCTATTATTACAAAAATAACTGCATACCTACATTTATCTGTCAGGGTTGGGGGAAATATTTTAAGGAGAATTTTAATTGTAGTTTCATTAAATAAAATTGTAAGCCGAAAATCAAATAAAATCGAGTAAAATTTGAACTTAAGTATAAGTTTATTTTATCTTATTGGTAAAATAATATATACTTGATTCAGGTAAAGCTTTTGCAATAGGAAACATTTGATATTCAAGTAGGAAATAAAGCAAAAAAGGGATTAAAAAAATTTTTCCTTTTAATCCAATCGACACAACAAAATGATAAAGATTTAAAAATCAGCCTGCATTTTAACGTAATTGACACTTTGCTTGAGAATTTAAAATCTATCATCTCCTCGTACATAATCCTTTTTTTCATTTGCCATCCCACACGTGTTCTATTTATTACCTATTACTTATTCAACCACTTTATTAAATTGGTTTTACAAAATTAAATTTCATCTTTCTAAGGTATATGAATCCTTATTAACCAAATAAAGAGATTGTTTTTTTTTTTGTACACAACTAACGTGATTTGCCACTTCTTTTAATGAGCTATGTGAAATGAGGAGAGACACCTTAAACCATTAATTAATTTTAATGGTTATGTTCACACAAATATCAATAACAGAAACTAACACACACACCTACAAACAAGCTCGTAAGTCAAAAATATTTAGAATCTCGACGTCATAGAGGAAGCATTAACCTTTCCCAAAAATAAGTAATTCAGTCCAAAAGAGGGGTTCAAGTTCGGGATACTACAAGTCCAAAAAGGGGTAGCAAAACTGTTATACATAAAATTAGCTCAGTTCTTATTCACCATAGAGTGACCAGTTTAAAAGAAATGGTGAGATTGCGTGGTGGATGCTAAAATAAGGAACAAGGTTTTGGCGCGAAAACTCTTATGTTTTGGTTTTTTTTTTTTTTTTTTAAGTTTTCTTGATACCAAACACAAACAGGCATAAAATAAAGGTCATCAACACAATTTTTGGGCTAAGAATTAAGAATTAAAATACAAAAAACTTTCTTATTTGTCTCGTATAATAATCAAACTTTAAAGTTGCGACAAACAAACTGTCACTTTGCATACAATGACAATCCCGGACACAAAGTGTCCCTAGCATCTTTTGTGCAAGATTTAACAACCAGAAGGGCTTGTCAAAAGTTGTGCCTTCTTATTTTCTGGAAAATGTCTTCCTCCTTTGTAATATAATATTGTGTTATGTTATCTCAGACAAAAAAAAAATTGAATAAAAAGCAGAAAATCCGTTGATGAAGGTCTGGGGAATTCAGACGTAAAGTAATATAAAAAATCTCTGGGACACATCATTGTCTCCGAAATATGAAATGAAAAAAAAAAAACTTTCCTCTGACTTTTCTTCAAAAAGAAAATGAAAGCCTAGGGAGTTGTTGTGTAATATAAACTTATCTACTGTTCGTGCTTTTATTTATTTTTCAGGCAAAGGATTCATATGGAAATGCACTTTCCGGAAACTCCCTGTTTTTTCATCTTTTTATACCCAAAAAATATAAGGATATAACTTTACTCTGAGGATTTAGGAAAGCACGAAACTTTGTGTGAGATGTATGGATTTTGTTTTTGTCATCCTGAAGTTATAGCTATCTGTTTGGAGTTATTGTTTAGGAAAATATAATTAATAATATAACTTGTAGCATAAACAGCCTTCTTTTTAAATCAACAAAATTGGATAATACATTTTTTTAAATATGACTGCTTATGGTAAATAAAACAGGAGTTTTAAAAGTTCATAAAGACCCGCAACCGCGGATAGATTTTTAAATATAGGACTTCGAGTTTAGTCCAGACTAAGATATGTTTCACAGTCGATTCTAATTTTCACTGCCAATTGGCCATAATGATGACTTCCACTGGTGTATTAAAATACGAGACACTTGGTAAGACACAAAGGACGAGATATGCGAAAAGAATAGTTTTTTTTTAAGGAAGAGCGAAATAGAATAGATCACAGCTTTTGATTTTCTGGGCTGTTCAGTATATCAGCTATAAACGGAAAAAGCTTGATTGAGAAGTATGCTCTTATACTTTTTGGTGTGACGCACCTTCGCAAAATATAATTCAGGTAAAAACAAATTGTAGAAGGTGAACATTTGGCCATGGCCAAAGCACGTAACAAATTAATCTAAGCGAGGAAACACAGAGGAGGTCAGGCAGTTCATTTAGCTGGGTACGACCTGAAGGTCAACGTTTGGAATCATTTCTTCTTTGTGGTAATCCAACAAAATATTACTAGTCATGGCACAAAATTGAAACTTTTGCAGGTCTTTGTTAACCATTGTCTGCGGTATACTCTGTATACATAATGTAAGATCCGTTAACCAAAGTTTGATACAATCTGAAAATGCTTCTTTTTAGGAAGGTCCATTAAGTGTGTCCATCCATAAATCTCTATAGATGAGCCTAGTTTAGAACTTTTACTTTTAAAAACGCGCTTGAGACTATGCCTTCAGAATGAAATGGAAAAGAAACATCTTACGGATTCGTTTCACATTAGGTTTCTGCTCCAAACTTGTGCAATTTTGTCCAAAATGAGACCAATTATATCTTAAAGCCAGCCGATTGCTGGGTTAAGGCACAATATTGAAAAAACGAATCCATGCTAAGCTGATTATGTCAAATAAACAAAATTTTGATAAAAAAAATTCAGATTAACGACTGCCTTCTGAAGACTTCAAGTCGAAAACAGCTTGCCTTAATCACGAGGGAATAATTAAAATATTTGTTAGTTTGGAACTTCTTTGCTTTCCTACTTTATTCTTCAATTTCATCCATGTTCCCACCCATCGCAATTCTGCTATAAAATCATAACCACTTGTTTTTGGACTTGGGCACTCGGCATTATGTATAAGTATACTTGTACACAACAGAAACGCAAAACCACGGGATCATATTTTTCCTTCAAGGAAATATGGTAAAAATGTTGGCCCATAACATCATTGAAATGCGCACCTCCACTTCTAAGGGTTGCACCGATCCGCGTGGTCTAATTTTGAATGACTTTTCCGCATAGATCCGACTGAATTAGATCGATGGTTTGTGTTGTGTTCACCTAAAGAGCATTGTTTGATTGTGGTTAAGGTCACCCCACAATAGAAAAAGTCTAGCAGGGTCAAATCGCATGACCTTGGTGGCCTAATCTCTGCGACAGATAACCTCATCCTCAATTTGTTCATGTAGAATGTTAAATCATGGCTTCTGCTGTGTTGCACAAAGTACCGGCTTACTTGAACCACTCGTCGTCTAGCCTACGAAAGTCTGAGTTCTTGTGCACGACAATAAATTGGCTGCTTCAGGTTCACTTTCACCGACCACGGCGATGGTATCGGCCGATCTATCTTTTCTTTGGTGTACTTTGACTGATGACTTTGGCAACCAATTGTTGAAGAGTCACCAAGTTTACGCGGAAAATGTTTACACTAACGAACACTTTTTTGATAATAACGTTTTATCATTTGGATGTGATGTTCAATGGTATAGGTAACTTGGCATGGTGATTTGACATCAGTAACTGAATAAAAATTAACAGATTTGACAGATGTCACCAAAATAATATGGCCGCGAAAGGTCATCAAAATCTACCAGAGCCCAGTTTAAAAACCCTTTTCCTGTCAAACCAAAGCAATTTCTTTTCAATGCCGTCCCATCGATAGTAGCAGAAGGAGATTTTACAACTTGTCTTCAATCGATGTAGAGTTAGAGAGACGGTTTTTCAGTTTTAAGTAAAACATTATTACTAAGTTGTGGTTTTTGAAAAACGTAAAACGTAGGTACTTACCAAAAGCTGTCCCACAGACCTGGCAACTCAACTCATGATTTGTATACCTAACCCTTTGGGGTATTTCTTTTTTTTCGTTTGAAATACAGAACAATTATATAGTGTCCTCACTCCGTTTATTTTTAGTATGCTTATAAAAAATGAAAACCAAGCTATCTCTACTATAATCATGTGCCCTAATATGCAATTCATGAACGCACTGTTTCCAACTTAAACAAAACTTTTCTAAAAATAAATGTTGTAAGAAGCAGCAGGGCAGCAATCTGAATTAAATTTATCTTAAATGATTAAGAGTGCTTAATTTTGTTTTGAAAAAAAAATAAAAAATAAAAAAAAGAAGTTACACACACTCATCATTTTGGAAACATAACCTCCTATTGTTCTAGACACAAAGATAGCAGCCACCGCACCCCGCACCGCACCTACCCGACACGATAGACGCCGACGATTCAGGACTCATTTTTGTCAGTGTCGTTTGTTTTTCATGAGTTTTGTGTCCTTTTTTTTTGTATCATCTGCTTGCTGTTGCGACAAATTATTATGATGGAGTCCTTTGAGGAGAATAATGTGTTTAGTTTGGTTGTCCTTTTTATTTCAACATCGTATCGCCCCCACCCGAAAAATTCCGCGGGGCTAATAAAAGCTCATGATCATGATAATCCAAATGAATGCTTTCAACCCACAAAACCCAACATAGTATTACAAAAAGTGTGTCCAGTTTTACGTATACAGTGTGGTGTTTGTGTGTGTGTGTTTTTTTTGTTTGGTCCCTTGTTCATCTGTCTATCTGTCTGGTGTCCTATATTTAAGTTTAAACGATTCACTTAATTTTGATGAAAAAACTTTTATTTGAGTCATTAAAATGGGTGATGTACATCCCCAAACGGTGTCGTACATAATAATCTTTTGCTTGAACAATAACAACACAACAACAACAGCAACAGCAAAAGAAACAACAAAAAAGGTCTCCTCCATCTTCCGTCCTCATCCCCAGGCCAATTAAATAAATTTCACTTGACGCCTTGTGTTTAGAGTATCCTTCATTTGCTTGTTTCTCTTTTTTTTTTAGAATAATAATAATCAACAGGATGCAAGCACCACTGAACGCGCCATTTTTCATGTGCTTGTGCTTCCACCCAAAAGAGTGTCTTCAGTCTTCACTTCATACAAAATGGCAATGCAAACGGTTAACACCCGCTATGAATCGTTCGTTAAAAAAAAAAAAACAACGACATTTTTACTTCCATTGAAAGAAACAGAGTCTGAAAAAGAATGAAAAGTGTTATTGGAAAAGGGGAGTTGGAAGGATGCAATTTTGGACTTGGTGATCCATTTGGAAATACCTACTCGCTTCATGCACGTTTCGTTTCGTCCGTCATTGGGATTGGTGTGCTGCTGTAGGAATATTTTACCCAAGGAACTTTCCTCTTTCCTCTTGGAATCCATAATACTCGAACATTCCTTGGGTTTTCCAATCTGGTGCACATAATGGGTGTACGACTTTACGGTGCCATTTCGGATGTCAATTGCGAATTGTCGTCGACTGTGACTGTGACGGCGACAACTACGACTCGACTACGACGACGACAATGTCTATACTTTCAATTAATGGTACACGTGACCCGTGTGCTTTACTGCAGTTACAGAAATCAAAGTGTTCCTTTTTGGATGTTTGTTGTTTTGTGAATGACGACAGACTCCGAGGAGGACGACGCGACGACGACAACATGGATATCGTGAATGCAGAAGCAGCAGCGGTTTTAGTTACTTTGGTGACGAGACAAAAGTGTTGCCTGGCGACAACAAGGACAGCGTTTATACTCGTAGAAGAAAACTCACGCTGCGCTGCAATGAATGTCTGTGGCTTTTACACTACTTTCTGACACCATCAACTATTATGTACCTAGACTGTGTACATGCATAAATCGTTCCTTGAATTTTCCTGGACTATCATTTCGTTGCTACTTGGTGACTTGGTGTTTGGGTTGGGGACGTGATAGATCATACGGAAGAATCATTTCAAAAATTGACAAACAGTAACGTCTGTTGTGTTGCTTGGTTGTTGTCACAAAACAATAAATTAAGGTGTGTGTGCCTACTTGAACTTTAATACCTTTGACATTATTGACGTTATTTTGTCACACATTAGAAATTTTCTTTTAATAAAGTAGGCTAGGTAGAGGTACCTTCACATAAATTGTTCGTGTAATTTTCGAGAAAATGTATAGGTACATTTTAAAGGCTTTAAATACTTGGTTTGAACTGCCTTGAACTGGTTGGTGTGTTGAATTGCAGTGCCAATAAGGTCGAAGAAGGGAAACAATGTGGAATTCATAATGAAATATAGTAGAAAAATGATGAAAATATGTGTAGAAATGAGGGAAAGAGAGAACAAATGTTTTAATCGGTATAAAGTGGGTGGGTAGCCCGCGGCCCCCGTTACGCGAATTTTTAGTTGTTTGCAGAGTTTCATCTACGTCACCGGTCACCCGAGCCGCCCGCGTCACTAGCCACCAGTGCTGACCGACCCTCCCCCTCCTTACACTGCATGCAAACCCTTGCCCTGTTATTAAGCTATTCCTTCTACGCATTAAAATTTACTTCCAAAAACCATTCCACTCTTCAATAATAGGAAGGAACCAAGAAAATATCGTACATACAACATACTTGAAGCTTTGCATGACTTCCAGCTCTCAGAAGGATTCAATTTCAATAGCATACTATATACGAAATTTCCTAAGCGAGGTAATTTTTTCAAGTTCTTAGATCTTGTATTAGATCCAGTGCTGCCACCTTATAGACAATTGAGCGCAGTATATTTGAGAAATAAAGGCAGTAGATTGCAATATAGCTCAGTAGATTTGAGAAAATACTTCAAATATAAATAAACTGCACGACTGGGTCGCACGAACTTGCTCTTATATGAAACAGTGATTCTGGGGCTTGAGATTTTGAAGAAAAAAATTAGCAGTGAAAAAATTGTATGAAATTTTATTAATCACTTACAAACCACAACTTAAAACGTTTTTTTTTTGTACAAAATGAAGTTAGCCTGATTTCTTTTACTGTTTAGAATTTGAAAAATAATTCTAAAATTGGTCGACCAGTTTTTTTCAAAATTAATAGTTCATTTTTAATAAACTTTTCGAAAGCACAAGAGTTTTTTTTAAGATTGGGAATTTCTAGAAATTGTAGTTCTTATCAGGGAAATAATATTAAAAAAAAAAAAAATTATCAAACTGGTTGTGAAATAACCATAGGTACATATATTTAAAAGCAAGAAGTTTATAAACGAACGAATGTAATTTTGGATACTCGGTGGATGCCGATGCAGTCAGAGTGAACATTAGTTATGCATAATTTTCAAAACTCCTGAAAGAGGAGTAGATTCGTTTTGCTGCGCAGTAGATTTTAATTTGCGACTAATCGCAGTAGATCTACTGCTAAAGGAGTAGGGTGGCAGCACTGATTAGATCAGGACTTCACCAATTGCCATTATCTTACTTTTTTTTTGAGAAATAAAATCGAACTCTAAAATTATATACATCGACCTTATTGCACGTCACCGTTACTATCATATGACCGAATATGCATAAAAAACGGCTCCAACGATTTTGATCATAATTTCTGAGTGAGTTGGGTTTTCCAAATCAGATTTCGTCAAGTTTACAGTCCAATAATATTTTCAAGAAATAAGTTGATTTATAACCGAACTACTATAATTGCGTTTCAAAGTTTTCGAAGTTTTTTCCTCTGATGAAATTTGCGAACTTTGGACATATTAACACACGTTGCTATGTATTAAAAAAAAATCAAAATATTTCTTCGAAAATCTTTATTTTAAAAATGTTTCAATATTTTTTTTCAGGAATTATAAAATCTTATAATGGTACCTACCTCCCACCGCCGCCGGTTTTTTATATCAGATTTTCTCGTAAGCCACTTAACGGATTTCGATGTAATTTTTAATGTGAAATCTCTTTTATAAGCGAAATGATATTAATTCTTAAATTTTTTAAAAGAAGTAATGAAAACACTGTTAAAAATTTTTAAATTTTGTGTTTTCAATAAGAACCATACAAATTATATTTTAAAAATTTTGAACAAACCGTTTTTGAAAAATTTAAAAATTAAAAAAAATAACTTTTTTATCACTGTTAGTAAAGTAATTTCAATCATGTCCTTCTGATCTTCTGGCTATTTGAGTAAAATTCTTAAGACCAAATTCGAAAAAAAAAAACATAAGCGAGAGCTACAGTACGTTCTCAGTGAACTGTTGGATACCCTTTTCCCTTTGTTCCAGTTTCATTAACAAAATTCTTAAGCAGACAGGAACAAATTCAATTACATTAATTTTGTGTGGCATGTTCAATAACTGCTGGCGCAATAAAAAAAGGCGTGTGCCACAGCTGAATTGAGAAGTTTTTTAACGATCTTACCTGAATAAAAATATTTTATAAAAATCACGTATATTAAAAAATGTACGCTCAATAACGAATTAAAAAAAAGGTTAGAATTAGAATACCCACAAAATTTAATGATATTTCGCTCTTTTGTAGGTAGGCATTGTTTTTTTTATAAAAACAATATTGATGGTTTTGTATGAAAGTGGGCGTGAGTGGTGAACCACACCCAAACTAAAGTATTTTGATTTAATTGGAAGATATTCACCTAAATCTTGCGTGTGCAATTTAAGCGCTGTGGCCTTGTCGTAACTGTACAAAAACCATAATTTTATTTTGCCAAATTGAGGTTGTTTACCAAAAATGGTGATTGTGAGCGGATTAGCTTACTGAACCAAAGATTATGTATACCAAATTTCAGCTTTATAGCTTAAAAATTGCGCCTCCAAAGAGTATACACACGGACGGACGGACGGACATGGCTAAATCTACTATAGGATTTTGATTTTGAGTCAAAATATGTATACTTTTCTATACCTAACGGTATTATTTCTCTATGTTACAATCTCCAACACCATAAATACAATACACCCATTTTATAGAATAGGGTATAAAAATAAGAATTAATAGCTACTCTTACTCTTTTTAGACGCTCAAGTTTGTCAATGGATACCGCCACATATGCAAAAATGTATTACAGTTCAATGTTCTTTAATGTTTTATACATTTTATATGACTTTTCTATATAACCACCTTACAGCAATTTTTGTGATTTTATGTCTAAGCACTAACCCAACGTTAACGTACATTTTTTAAAAATAAAAATGACTCATTTTGCGGCATTAATAAAAAAAAAATATTCCGCCGGATTTTGGGTCAAAACCACGTTTTCATTCAAGCTGGAATCAACCATAACTGCTGGAACACAATAGAAAAACGCAACCGGAACCGCAGCCGCAACCGTATCGCAACGTACGGCATACGTACCTAATTAGAAGTGCCCACAATGGAGTCGTACGTACTCCACCTTTTTTTTACCATTTCCACTGAAAAACATACATATATATGTTTATAATAGATGATAAAACATATATCGCATCATGTATAGTCTTTTTTATACATTTTTACCCAGACCTAATTTCTAAAAGGATTTTATTAGCACGTTGCTCTTTTTTTTGTATGGAATGTCAAAAATACGCACGTATTTATTAAAAGTTGGCCAACTCGTCCGTCGCCGTTTGCGGCTGCGTTTGCGGATCCGTCTCGTTGTGTTCACAACATTGAATTCGTGTGTATTCAATATTTTGACATGCGATACGGATGCGATTGCGGATCCGGCTCCGGCTCCATTGTGTTCCAGCAGTAAACATACACACAATTTAATTGAAATCGGTTGGACGGTTTTAGTGATTTTTATTTGAACGTGTTTAAAATACAATGAGAAATAATGTTGATGTGGGAAATTTAAATTATATATTTTTTTTAAATAATTTAATGATGTAAGATGTTAAAGTTAGATTGAAACAGAATTATGTGTAAAACTGTCCATTTCGAAAAGATTGGATAACGATTCATTAGGCGAAAATAGCACAAATATTATATACATAGTAAACATAGTTAACTTTTCTATAATTTCAAACATAA